>JAPMOR010059136.1:73358-106048 GCA_026543865.1 Argiope aurantia | reverse complement strand
ATTCCATTGAACGTGATGAGCTTTTATAACTTGTCACAGTAATCTTATTAATTCTCTTTATTCTTCATCAAGATATGAATTTAATCTATTTCATTTTTCATTATATTTCTGGAATGGGTTTTAAGCCTTTTAATGATTCTATCACATTTTTACGTGCTTGAAATTTCAAAGAACTCCTGCAGTCATGGAACTATAAATAAAAGTCCCCTTTCAAGTCTTATTACTAAAACCGGCCATCATTCTTCAGGTCGAAAATATCTCCAGCCAAAGAACATCACACAAGAATTACCATTCAGAACCTGAATGTAACGTAATAAGAAGGGTACTTCATGCGCTATTCGCACATAATAACTTTTGGAAAGTATTAAAAAGCAAATGTGAGATTACCGGGGAAGAAATGAGATAAAATGCTTTTCTTAGATCATATTACCTCGGAATTCTTTCTCTTTGTCGGCGCCTGCTCTTTTGATACTTTTCAAAGAAAGAAGTTGGAAGATAATGCCCGTAAAATTGACATCCTAGAGGATTTATGTCGAAATAATGAAGCGTACGTTCTGGAGCACCGAGTGGGGTTTTGTGTGGGTTTGACGGTGATAGAATTTCTGTGATTTTCGGCAAAAGGTTAAAAGTCATTGATTTACACTTTCCAATTGATTTAACAAAGGAAATTGTGTGTTCCTTTGTTGGATTGTATTTGATAGATAGTGCAGATATTTGATTTCGACTTTGACTAGTTAGAGTAACCGGTTTCATTTTTTGCTTTAAGCTTAGTAATCTAGTCGGCCATTGTTTTATATCAAAGAGCAAATATAGATAGAGATATATTAATTTTGTTTTAACGTTGTGATTCATATGGTTGTTGAAATGCTATAACACATCTCATTCTTTAGTAAGATATAGAAATCAAACCTAATGCATTTAAGAGTTAGACAAATATAAATTTAATAAATAATTAACTGGTTAGAGTTAAGATTTTTTATTTTAAGCTTAGTAATCTAGTCGGCCATTGTTTTATGCCAAAGAGCAAATAGACAGCGATATCTGACTTTTGTTTTAACCCTTTGATGCATACTGTTGCTGAAATGCTATAAAGCCTCTTATTCTTTAGTAAGGTATAGAAATAAAACCTGATGCATTTAAGAGTTAACTATTCATTAACTATTAAATACATCAGGAGGAAAAGGTTTTTGTCTCTCTTTATTTTCGTCTCGAAGTAGGAAAAGGTTTTGCAAATTTTTTTAGATAAACTCGTTTTTTAATTAATTTATTTGATGAAATATTTCATATGTTTTATTAATTTAATTAGTATTTTAATTAATTCATTTCAAGAATTCGGATTTTAATCACTTAATTTTAATTCAGTACATTTTTCAAATTTATTTGCATTTATGAATATTGATTTAAACAATTTCCATAGGAAAATTAAAAATCATGAAAAATAATGTGCAGTTTTTTTTTAAAAAATGTTGAAACCAAACAAAATATACCATTTGATTTATTAATGTGTTCTATTTTAAATGCATGGAAATTTTAATTTTTAAGAGGCGACTTGTATATTTTTTTATACCATCTTTAAACATTCTAATAGTCAACTTAATTTCCCCCCTCCTTTCAAATGGTTTCTCATTTTGAGAAATTCCGAAAATTATTTAATGAAATATTGCCAAGGGGGAGAGGGGGGGGGGGGGGGGAGAGAGAAAAAAAGAAATCCAAGGTAAAAAAACGATAAAGATTTAAGAAGTTGTCTCTATATACAGAGTAAAATAAATATTTCTTTTAAACTTTTTCTTTTGCTTCCAACAATTTATTAGTTGATTCAATTATTTAACACTTAACCTGTTAGCTATTCTGTAAAAGATATACTCAGAAAGAAATAGGCCAACAAATTTATGAAACATGTTTCCAAATTTACACATTCTTAATCCCTGTTCATATATAGAAAAAAAAAGTAAAGTAAAATTATATTAATAAAAGATCTTTATTTTCCTTTCCTTATTCATTAATAGACAATGGATATACTCTTTGGACATGCTTTTATTTTGCAAAAAAAAAAAAAAAAAGTATTAAATTTTTATTTTACAACCCCGTAAAAATCATACGATCTAATGCCTGTTTTATCTTTAAATGATTCTTCATGATTATTTGAATATCTCTCATTGTGAAACATGTTTAAGGGCCTGATTTAGATTTTATAATTATATTTTATTACATTTAATTTTGATTTTCATACTGAGTAAAGCTTCGCCCTCTTTATACAATAACTGTGCGAAATGCAAAAGGCAATTAGCATATCAAATTTCCATTTGTTTAATTTGCTTGGAAAAGAGTGGCTTATTTTAGATAAATTTTATAAAATTATATACTTAAAAATATACTATAGTTAGCAAAGAGAAAAAGTAGAGAACTCAGTTATCAAAAAGTAAGCGACGCTATTAATCATTGTACACATTTCAAATGTATTTTAAAGTATTTTTTATAAAATAAATTATTTAAATAATTTAGGTATCTAAATCTATATTAAAAGCATGATAGGCAGTATTTTTAAAAAAATCGGAGAATGTCAGGGATAATGAACTTCCATTTTTTATTTTAAAATCTCAGTTGACATCACCATTTTATAATAATTACAATCTATTTCATTTTTATTCCCTTTATTAGCTTGAAAACTGAAACAACCAGGCAAACGAATTTAATAATCGTTTGCACTAAACTATTTAATTTCGATGATAATCAGAAAAAATCGATTCGTTTGTTTTATATAACGTTGTAATATATTAAAATTTTTTTTGCACTAATATATATTTGTTTTTATAAACTAAATGATTAAAAAAATAAGTATGAAATCATTTAGCCTTATAGTTCTTTACTGGCAGTCAAAACTAATGAGAACTTTTGTAGAAAAATTGCCCAATGGCAGTAATTGGCAAATTAAACATTGCTTTAATGCAAAACAAATTAGAATTTTTAAAAATCTAATATATTCTTAACTATCGCCATTCAAATTAATCTCGTACAGTGGATCGAGAAACTACTTACGTATATTTAAAGAATATTCATCAGCCAATAAATTCTCAATGATCTAGTGGAGAAATGAATGATGCATCGAATCTCATATTCCATTGGCTCTTTATAAGTGACGTCACGCTTTACGTCAAGGTCATTTCGCGTTTGATTGACACAATTGCTCCCACTAATTGCTGCTATTCATAGTTCATCCGGTGGAAGCTGGGAGAGGCCAATATTTTATTAGAGGGTGTATTGATCTGAGAGGGGGGGGAAGAAGACGGGGGATAAGTGCCGACCGACTTTTGCGGTGATGGCTTTTAGCACTCACTAAAGAGGAGCTTAATGTCACCTTAGAAGTTTTTCTAGAAGAGTTAATCCAACAGGAGGGATGATTTTTCTTTTTCTTTTCGTTTTTAAAAAAGAAATTTGTTTGATAAAAAAAAATGCACTAGTGATGTTTAAGTACACGCATTTTCGATTTAAGAATTTTATTCTTGATGTTTAAGTCGCTCTGCAGGCTGATGATTTTAGTCTTTTTTTAATGCATTTAATTTCGTTTGTAGAGTTTCCTTTCTTCGAATATAATAATATATTTTTAAGATTATATGCACCAGCAATGATAATATTTTTGAAAATATTTCGTTCAAGATAGTTTGTTGCATTTAATTCGTCCTTTTTTAAAATAATGTATCAAAAAATATGGAATAAATAATGATCCGATAGCTTTTGGATCCATGATTTTATAGCCTTGTTGGTAAAGCGTTTGATTCGCGTCCCTTGGGTTGCGAGTTCGAACCCCGCCGGCCGAAGATTCCCCGCGTGCTTGGTGGCTGATGCGTATAAATCTGATGTGGTCACAAAGTCCTCCATATCGAGAGTAATACCACTGGGGGTACTGGATCAGGGGTGATCGCTCTCTGATTCAGGTCTAAATTACGATCTGTGGATGAGGGAATGAAGTCCGCCCCGTAAAAAAGGTTGTGACGTGTGTGTAGCTAAGTCGTTCTCTTGGCCCTAGATGGCGCTAATATAAAAACAAGAGACGCTCCCCCTCCGGCGTAAAATCGCTGTCTTCGTAACAGCGGGCTTATCCATGGCAAGTGCCATAAGAAACAACAACAATACATGACATTTCAAATTATTTTTCTTCTTATTCTTACCAATTATGTTGTATAAATTGGCAAATTATTTCTGTAGTCCTTCTTTAAAGTTAATGTATAAAATAAATTATTTTAAAAGGAGTATCTTTTTTAGTTGATTAACGTTACGCAGTGTAGAAGTAGTAGCAAAATCTGCGGGTATCTTGGCAAATTAATGATCAAGATAAGATAATAAATAAAAAGCAACCTAGATTAGTGTAGAAGAATGAGGTTCTCCATGTTTTTAAGAGGAATTGAAGGAAGTTAGCAACCGAATTCAGACTTTAACAGCATTGAGCTATGAATCTTTATTCTTATACTTCTTAATATTTTTTAAACTGAGAAGATTTAAACATTTAAATTTCCATCGCTTTACCGAAATACTCTAAAAGATCTAATTCAGCCAGTTGAAACATTAATTTTTACTTTTTCGTAGTATAGAGAAAGTATAATAATCGTCAAAAAATTTTGGCGAATTAGACGAGATTTTGGCGAATCTCCATGTTTTGAACATTTGTCTGAGTTCGAAAAACACATTTTCGGAAAATATCGGTCTGCTTATCTGTGACAAAGATAATTCAAATGTGCTTTGAGCTAGATGGTTACATTTTGGAATACACTGTTTACACCAAATTTAGAGATTTCTATCAAATTTTAAGTAAAATCTGTTGAGAAATCTGTCTGTTCGAGAAGAAGTTAACATTATAATTACAAAACAGAGAGCACTAGATACATGAAATTTGTTGCACAGATTTAACATCTGATGCATGTATACTTGTCAAATTTTGAGTCAAATCTAGCCATGGGTTGACTGTCTATCGGTCTGTACTTTCATAAACATGCAAGCGAGATGCTCCAAAAAACGCAGTGACAATATATCAAATTCACTATGTGATTTTGTGACGATAAGTTCCGTTTTGTGTGAAATTTTTGTTTCAATCGGCTGAGAAAGCAAGAAAAAAAAGTGCCTAACACACAAATTATTCGATTTTCGAATACTATTAACGCATGCCAGGGATTAATCGCAAAAAAAAAAAAAAAAAACAAAACAAGGATGGCACGGTATTCAGTAAAGATGCTAAATTCACGCCAAAAGTTAATATTTCGTAACTATTGTACTCTATTGCCATGCAAAGTGTTCTCTAGCGTGACAGATTTATTAGAGAGTATGCGAGAAAGTTTTGGGAAAACCATTAGGTATTTTTTAAAACTGTTTAGATGTTAAATCCTCTGATGATTAAAAAAAAAAAAAAATACGCAGACATCAGAATAAAGAGATTGGTTTCAAAATAAATCTAAACATAAATAAAATATTGCATCGTATTAATATACCTGACGCTGCCATCTAACTTCACGCCATGTTCAGGTTAATTGCAAGTTGTACTGTAACGTAAACGCTTTGAGCGGGTTTTTTTTTTTTTTTTTTGATGTTACAATATATCGGGAGTAGTGCCCCCAAATTTTTCTCGTATACTCTTTAACGCAAGTATTATTTCCATCACACACCCACTTAAAATTGTGAGCCACACAAAATTGTCAATGTCGCGAATGTTTTTCGAGATATTGACGAACAGTAGTGTGGTGCGGCGAAGAAGCAGAAAAACATTTTATTATTGAACTTAGAAGTTGTGTAACAACTCAACTCTATCTTGTTTATTGACTTGTATTCAAAAGATTTGAAATATGAATTAGAGCTACCTCTGTTAATCTACGATCGTTATATTTAAACGTTTTAAAATGTAAATATTAAATGTTTATGTCGTCTTACTTTGGATTGAATTACTTTAACAAGAACACAGCAAATGTATGACAGCACGACTTCTTCAGTTTCGCTTTAGTCATGCCATAGTAGTTACGGGATGCAAATGTAGCATTTTTACTGAATCTAACATTTTCGGTGATTAATCGATGAGATGCGGTCAATACACAAGTATCCATAAATCAAATACATATTTTGGATACCCTTTTTCCTACCGATTGAAACGAAGATTTGACATAGTACACTAATTGTAGTTACAAGAGCACATACCAAATTTCGTCTATTTAAGTCGTTGCGTGTTTGAATTATTGCGTTTACTTGCATGTTAAATAACAGACATATAGTTTATCAACTCTTCGACTGATATGGCTCGACATGTGTTATAAAATTGCACTTTAGCTACTGAAACAGTGAATCACATTTCATTTGTCTGAATTGCCATGTCTTTTTTTTTTTTTTTTTAATTATTGCGTTCACATTCTTTCAAAAATACAGACTGACAGATGGTCAATCTCTTGATAGATTTTGTTCAAAATTTTTGGGAATCTACAAATTAGACGATAAATATGTGATGCAAATTTTATTTATCTAGTTCTTCACATTTTATAACTATCGTGCCCTCTTTTACTTGATCAGTCCCATGACAGAATTATTCATCAAACGTTGATAGAATTTTTCAAATTTTGTACTTATGCCAATTATCGTCTGTCTAGCTCAAAGCACTTCAAGTTATGTTCAGACAGACATATATTATTCTAAGAATTTGTTTCTTCAAGGAGATCTAAAAAGTGGAGATTCGTTAAAATCTCGAAATCGAATTTTTTTGACGATTACAATCTTTATTTTATTTCCTATATGAGAAAATAAAAAGACGATTGTTCTAAAAATACTTTTTTTCAAGATCTCACTTGATAATTAAATGTTATAAATAATATGGATTGAAGGAATTCGAAAACATTTCTGTAGATGGCGACAAAGTGCATTCCATATACTTTTAGGTTTCTTTCTAGTACATTGATGAATTTATAAACTTATTTTTACAAAAATCATAAAACTAATTTAATACATAACATAAGAATTACCCTTTATGTTCATTATAAAGGGTGTCCTAAATTTAATGCAAGATTTGAATTTGCCATCATTCGTGCAGTAAAGTGTTGGCAATCCTATAAAAAGAATCATTTGACAGCAGATAGTTTAAGGTTCGTAAAAATGAAACGTTACGCGGTGGAACAACGTGTTAACGCAAACTCTTCATTAAAGCATTTAAGCACGGGCTTTAGCCAATCATGAAATCTTTAGTAGGATTTTCACTTCCCTTTTTATTTAGTAATATATCTTCTTTGTAATTTGCAGTGAACTACTTGAGTTGAATTAATGTGTTTTAGTTTGATCAAATTATAAAGTGTAATGTTTTTTAAAGAAATGAAGTCCCTATTAATAAGTATTCATCCTAAAAACCCAATAATCTTGCCGAACAAACTAGTCGTTAAAGGCGTTTAGTATACAGTAAAATGAAACATTTCACTCTTAAAAAGGATTGTTCTTACTATTATAAACAATTACGGAATAATGTAGATATTCGAAATTGGTTTATACGTGATTGAAGGGTTGTCTTTCATGTTTGTATAAATTCAGCACAATATTTTATGATTATTTGAATAAATGATTCGGTAACTGTTTCTTTATTGCTTTGCATAGAAAAAAATATATAAAGTAATTAACTGTATTAAAATAAATATATTAAAATATATTAAAGTAATTAAATATGTTTAATTACTTTAACTTTACTTTGGTATCCATACAGCTTTACAATTGTCTTATTACTTTAACTTTCTTTTGGTACCCATATAGCTTTACAATTTTCTAATTATCTTAAATTTCCTTTGGTATCCATATAGCTTTACTGCTGTCAGTTTATTCGATAATTGTAAAAAAATTTGAATCATAATAAATAACTGTTTAAAATAATCTAAAAATCACTTAACTACTTCATTTACAAAGACTGACATGCACCCAGAAATATAAAGCCGAAAGAATATTACATGTATTTCTAATTTTTCCTTTGTATCTTTTTTACCGTTATTTTGGACCCCTTCAATTCGATATGTCACCTTTGGGGAGAAAAATGGCAAAAGTCACGTTCAATTTCTCACAGACGAAATCTTCCATCCGAACAAAACTTTCCTCTATTTCCATCCATGAATATTTTTTTTTCAGTATTACCTTAACCAAATCCGCTGTTGGAGTAATTAATTATTCAGTCCATTTTTAAAACACGAGACAACATCAAGACTGCTTTCTTTTTACTTTGGTACAAAAAAACAAGACGGTTTAAACGCCTGGTCGAACACCTGATAAATACGAAGCTTGCTTTCCTTCCAAAAACACAGAACATGGCAGTTAGGAAACCAAATAACTTCCGCTTTTTCCCAATGCTTATTTATATTCATAGAGAAAGGTTCCTTTTTCTTTGTTCCCATGGGAACTGCGACCCAGAAAAATCATTGAGCTTTTATTCTGTTTGCTTTGGACACTTTTATTTATTATTAAGATTAAAGGGAATCTTTCTTTTTCTTTCTGGGGCTTAAAGAGGAAAACAAAGTTGATTGATTTCGAGAAAAACAGCGTTTTTTAGCGCTTCTTAAAAAATTTGAAGCTAATCTGAATTAAGAGCCTTAAAAACGAAGATGCATAATTAAATTGTTCGGCAAGCCTGTGCAAGTAAGCTGGTTTGTTTTTGTATTGTTTTGAGTATATTGTGGCAATGTAAAGGAGAAGAAATACTTTGACTTTAAGGGCAAATTTAAAATTTACGTATATGTTCCCAAGCTTAGTTTAATTCCATCAGGTTAAGGTTGTGTTTAAAATCTACTTAAAAACTATATTGGGAGGAACTTGGTAAATTTTGATTATGGAGGCGATTTGGTATATGAGGGCAGTGCCTGACCCAACATCCCATTCGCCAAACTTCTACGTAACATTCTTTAAAAAAAACGACTAATGTAACGTTGATCAGGGTCACGCATCCACTTCATCGAATCTTTGGTGAAATCATGTTTCAAATTTGCGAGTCAATGGTACAGATATGAGAGATAGTAGGTATTGTATGATCCAAGGCCGGTGCCACTTATCTTTAAATAAGATGGTCACTTTAGTTTTTCATTTCAACACAGTTTTAACATATAAGTGATGTAAAGGTTACCCCAAAATTAACGCAAGATATGAATTTGCCACCATTCGTTCAGTAAAGTATTGCCAACCCAATTAAAAAACCCATTTGGCAGTTGATAACTTAGGGTTAGTAAATATGCAGCATTACACGACAGAACAACGTGCTTTCAATATTGATCAATATTTCAAAAATAGTGAAAATCTGGAGGCCACGCTTCAAAAATTTAAGAATTAGTTCCTTGGATCGTGCGATTTAAGACCAATGGATTTCTTTTAATAGGGTTATTTGAAGTCTATGGCACCAAGCCCACAAGCACGCGTGCATTGAAAGAGGATATTCAACGCTACATCAACGAAATTCAGCCACATTTATGCAAATTGGCATGGAAAATTTCGACAAAAGAGTGCGTATGTGCCAGCAATGCCGTGGAGACTATTTGCCTTATGTGGTATTCCACATAGGTAATCCTATCCTGTGCACTTTACGATTCAATAAAAATATTACAATTTAAGGAAAAAAAGAAGTATTTTATTTATTTTAAATCTTGCGTTAACACGTTGTTCGGTCGTGTAACGCTCCATTTTTGCTAACCCTAAACTTTCAGCTGTCAAAAATGTTTTTTTAAATAGAGGTGGCAACACTTTAATGCATGAATGGGGGAAAATTCAAATCTTGCGTTAAGTTTGGGACTTGTGAATACATATTTATACGTACTGACATAAAACTTTTCAGCAGCTATGTTTTTGTATAAAATAATCGAAGTAGAGACACAATAGTATACTAATAATTATGAAAATATTATGAAATACAAAGCAATTTCGCCCTCTCCTTCTTACGTGAAATATGTAGAAGAAAATTATTTTCCGTTTAAAGGAAAGTACTTTTAAGCAAACATCATGGCAGCGTCTGGAAAATAAAATAAAAATCGAATAGAGAAACAGATGCATTTGACACTTTTGCATCAAAAGATGACGGAAAGCAAAAGATAGCAAAGCGATTAAATAAATACTTTATATTGGAATGTCTCGGCATTTCCGCTGGAGAAAACAGAATAAAAAGTTTGAAGATCATCCAAATATTTATCTTACGAAGAATGGCAACACTTATGTTGTCTCTTCAACTGTCATTCGCAGTATGCAATACTCTTCAAAGATGGTTTTTTGCGAAAAAATTGTTCTTTTGGGAAAAGTATTATTTTGCTTCTAAACACACATGCATATAGTTTAGTGAAATGTGTTATATATGAAAGCCTTTCTTTGTCATAACGTTCAAAGGGGATATAAAAGTTTTTTTCGAAAACTTATCTTAATGCCAAAGAAAAGTTTCAACATTATTTCTAAATTTTGAGTGTTTTGTTAAACTCGAATCTAATGTTTCTTATATATATATATAATATATTAAATAATCTAGCACTGAAGTTAAGTATCTAATTATTTTACTTCATAAAATATCTCATCACTTAGGTTTAAAAAATGTATAAAAAAGGCTTATTTAGCTTCAAAAATATATGCTATACGTATTGCGTTACTCTCTTCACTTTAATCATTTCAAGGAATGATGCTAGTAACTGTGATCTTTTGATATTTTTTACTTTCTCCTACATGAAGAAAATTTGTTACAATCTTATAATATATAATATCGTTACGGAAATTCCGGGGTTCTTTCCAGATTTGTTGGCTCGATGAAATAAACAGTTTTTTAGTAACAAAAAAGGACGACTGTTATTAACACGAAGGCAAGAATACGCAGACAATAAATATGCAGCCGAGACGAACACAGGCCACACACAGCAGCACACTACAGCAAACAGTACCCCACAAGTAATAATTGGTAGTAAAAGCAACCACAAAGCACACAAAGCCGCCAGGCAGAATTCAGCAAGAGGAGAGAATCTGCGTAGCTTCACTCTACGGTCTCTCCAAACGTTTGCAATTATCCACTGTCTCCTCACTTTAGCTGTTTCCAATTGCCGACACACTACTACACGACTGGCTACTCCTCACAGCACTCTATGTTGCTTCTACAATAAACACCAGGACTCGGAACACAGCTCAATTGAGCAAACGCTTGAGCTCCACACAACGCTTCTGCTTCACGGACTGATCCAACTATTCCGTCGTCTCTTTCAACGACTCAATACACGACTGACTGCAGCTAGAGACTGCCAGCCTTTTATTGTTTCCGGAAAGCGGGCAGAGAATTTTCTGAAACAAGCAGGCATATATCGGTTAATATTGGCTCAATCGCTAAAATTCTGGAAGTTTCCAGTACTATCTATTTTGCCGACAAATTCGTCGTCAAGAAGCCAAATGGTCGCCGAGTTAGTCGCCAAGTTCTGGGTTTACTGACTCGGTACCGATCAGCATCCAACAGAGCTGATCATGAAACGGTTTTTCCAGTGATTGAACTAATCTTGCTGGGAAGCAACATTACAGATTTATAACATTATGCTTTCTTGTGCATGCAGAAAATTGTATATGTTAAATACTGTAATCGTCAAAAAATTTGGACCTGAAATTTTGTAGAGTTTTCACGTTTCACACTTCCCTTAGTCCGAAAAACACTTTTTTTGCAATTATGTCTGTCTGCGAGCACAGTAAATCAAAAGCAATTAAAAGTACATAGATGAAATTTGGTATGGGGTCTGTATTCTTAATCTGTAGGTTTCTATCAAATTTTGAACGAAATCCTTTCAGAGGAAATCTATCTGACTGGCTGTTTGAATATAAGTTAACATGGTAGATACAAAATGAAGAGAGGTCTAGATGGATAAAATTTGGTGGATAGATTTAACATCTAAAGTGTGGACATGCGTCAGGAACCAAGTCCGTCATGGAATTGATCGCCTGTTAGTCTGTGTTTTCGCGTGTATATAAGCGTGATAACTAAAAAATGCAATAGCTTGTATGGATATTTTTCCGATTTACATAATATATTGTTTTAAGCGAATTATTTGATTCTATATATAGATTTGAATCAACTCATTCGATTAAATCGTTTCATAAAAATAAATATTTGTTTTGTTTCAAAAATATTTATATAGAATCAAAAGCAATGCATCGAACGACGATCAAAAATAGCTAAATTTTAATGCGTTAGAATTACTTGTACAGAACCAGTTCAGAGTTTAGTTTTATATAGGCGTTATGAAGGAAAAAATTATATGTATTATTTTTTATTTGATTTTTTTAAAAGTCATATTTTGTTTGTTCTTTAAAGTAATTAAATCTCTAAGATGGAGTAGTTTTCCTGTTCTTTTTAAATTTTGCTATGAAATTTGTTGTAAATTTGAAAAAAAAAACTTGGCAATTTAAGTTGTAACTGTTATTAACGGCGCGATGCTAAATTTCTTTATTTTGAAAATTCCTTCCTTAAATGGTAACAGCAACGACTGCACATAAAATCAGGAAAAATCTGAAAAGACAGAAAACAAATGAATCAAAATGTAAAATTTCTGATTCGAATGGAAACAAATGTTTTAATTTATTTGGAATTCACAACTGCTTCTTATAAGAACAAGATATACATTACAAACAATCGAATAAAATCAAAACAAGCAAAGTATTAATTTCAAATAGTGTAAACTTTTTTTTATTTTGATAATTATTTTAATCGTTTTCCCCTTTATTTTATCGTTTGCTTTAAAATCCAGAACATATTTCTTTAACAGAAAAAAAAGAATAAAATCAAAATAAGCGAAATATTAATTTCAAATAGTATAAGCTTTTTTTATATAATTATTTTAATCGTTTTCGCTCTTATTTTCTCGCTTGCTTTAAAATACAGAACATATTTCTTTAACAAAAAACTTTTTCTTTGCATTGTTTAAAAAGCTATTAAATAATTTGAATTGTCTGTCCCAATTACAGAAGAAACGATTCAATTAAATAAAAATAGTAATAAAAAAATTCTTTCCCAATACGAATTCCAATGCAATTTCAGCGGAGCAGCAATTCTTGCATAGTTTTTAATAAAACAAAGCACTAGAAACATATCAACTAATATCAGAAAATGGACTTATAAAAACCACTTTTCTCTTTTAGGAACTTAATTAGTTTTTTTTGTTGTTGTTATCTCAACTTAAGAATTAAGCATTTTATTCTTAAAAGAAAAAAAGTGACTTCGCTTGAAGCATCGTACTTCTCATAGCCTATGTTTAGAAAGGTAGTCATTTATATCCAATGGAATGCATTAAATCTTGAGTTTAGAATCCCAGAATGCATTAGTGTTCTTTGAAAGACATCTTGAAAGATTTAAAATAAATACATTTCACCTCTAATGGATTTAAGATGGAACGAATGACTTTTTTTTATAATGACTGCCAAACATCGAAATATTCTTGTAAATTTTTAAGAATAATTCTTTTCTCTAGAAAAGAATTTCTATTTTCACAGTACATGCCATGTATTAATGGAAAAACGTTCTTTTTTATTTGGCAATTATCGAAAATTCAAGAGTAATTTACGGTTTGTTATGGGAACATCATTTCAAAAAGAAATTAATTTTTATGATTCGTTTCTTTGTTTTCTTGGTCTTGATAAATGATTTTTGGGATGTTTTTACAGAAAGAAATTTGTTAATTTTGAAAAATATCCCCAGAATTCGAATGAACAATGATTGTACAACCAATTATTTATTTTCATGCAGCACATCATTATTCTTTTTTTATCTAAGTCATTATTTTTCTCTGTCAAAAATAATAATAAAGAAATAAAACATTAAGCGAGTTTAATTTATTTGAATACTTTTTTAAATCCCAAACGATTTTCTACTTTTAATTGAGAATCAGTTCACTAATTTTGCTTGTTTGAATAAAACGATAAATTTTATCAGAAATTTCTTATTAGAAATATTTATTTTTTATCTTATGAAAGTTCTGACTATTTTTTAAAAAAATGGAATTCTTCTGTTAGATTTTCTACGAAAAGCAATATAACAATTTAAAAGCAAATGATTTATCTTTTAAAATAGAACTCTTTTCATACTTTTATTAAACAGTTATATTTCATTATTAAGTTTTATATTTTATTATTAAATTTTAAAAGAACGGAATTTTGCTTTTTAATTTTAAATCATCAAAAATTAATATGGTGATATGGTATATTAAATGATTTGCTTTATCGATTGAGAAAAGATTTGTATCATGAAATCATTTAATTTCTATTTTATTTGCTTACTTTATAATTTCCTATATATTAATTTTGCTTATTTATTTGATTTTTTTTATCAGAAAAACAGAAATAGTATGATCTTTTTCATACAGAAGTTTATGCTATTTAATATTGGCTCAGAAATTAACTTTTCATTGGCAGCTTTTAATGTAGCTAACATGCTGCTGAATTTTAAATATTCCACTCCATTTTAATTTTATTATACTTTCATTGGGGACATAACATTAAAATCACGTGATAAATGAAGAGGGGCAAGACTCGGAATAACACATTTTACAACACCCTCATAATTAGAATTATAAAGCCATTTTTGTTAAGGGAAATCATAAATAACAGTTTATGAATTAATGATTCAACTGAAAATTTCAACTGAAAAAATTAGGTAATACCATAAACAAGTTAATCGCCAATGGCTGCTAACTTCTAATCTTTGTTCCCAGATAGGAGTAAAGTTACTTAATTAATAAAATAAGCATTCTCATTCTATCCTTCATACTGTAATATTTTATAAAATGCATGCCGTATTTTCAGATGCGAGTGAGTATTTATTTTAACGAAATAATAAGCCAATTAATGATACTTAATAAATTCTTTCACCTTTAAATAAATCTTTTCTCAGGATTTTGAAGTTTCTCGAATTCTCAAGGGGTGGTTCAAGTGGGAGCAACCATTCAGGTGAATGTTTGTAAATCGATGTGTATCGATTTCAGATACAGGTTGATTGGGATAAACAAGCAACTGGCGTCTGGAAACGATGAGATAGTACGATGACGATTGAAAAGAAATTAAATTTTATTTTTCTGAAAAGAACATATAGAGATTTCATTCCTTTAAAAAAAACAAAAGTCGCTTTCTCCTTTTTGGGTAAAAGGAAGCCTTATTGATCTTGAATATCTTCAAATTCTATTTTTGGTGCAACGTTATTCTAGATGTAAAGGTCTTCAGTTCAAAATATTCTGTAGACAATGCTTTCAATGATTTTTTCAACAGTATAAAAAATCCCTAGTTAAAAAAAATTGCATAAAAAAATTAAAAAAACATTCTCTTGTAGTTTCTTGTTAAGAACAAAAAAAAAAAATTCCCCATTTTAAAATTAAAAACTTTTAAGTGTATAATTGAGTAGAAAAATAAAATGAAATACTAATCAGTGATAAAGAAAAAAAATTACGAATTGCATTTAATTTAGAGGAATTGCAACTAAATAGTTTTAGTTAAAATATTCTTCTTCGTTATTTTTGCTTCGCAATTAATGAGAAACAAACGATTTTTTTTCTAAATGCGAATATTTGAAAAGTCTCATTCAAAAGTTTTGAATTAGATTTTTTTATTTAATTCTTTTTCACAATTTAATTAATAATAAATAAAATAAAATAAATACTGTGCATAGAAACTAAATGCGATATTGTTTGTCGAATTTTGATGGGAAATTCTAAAACAAATAATTTTCTAAAATTATTAAAAAATTTTATTGAAATGAAACCAAATGCAATTATTTGCCAAATTGCGTTTGAATCTTTGAAATCTATTTGGTATATATGGAATATTGGTATATTTGGAATCTGTATGGTTTTGTTGAATACTTTGGTTTACTATCATAAAGATCCCGATATTACATATTCTTTTAATGAATATGTTTATAAACTATTTTTGCAATATTATATTAATTTCAATTGCCTACAAGTTTTAATGAATTTTATTAAATGAATCATTTTTGAAATATTTGTTTAAAAAATCAGGTTTTAATAAGCAACGGACAAGCATTTCCAGTGGATATAAGAACGGTTTTTGCCATGTGATAAAGTTTGGTTTTCAACACTAAAACATCGTTGATTAAAATAAAATAGCCAATCTTTAACCCTTAAATGCGTAGAGATGTAGATCTGCATCGCATGTTTAAAACTTCATACCTTTTCATGTAGCAACCTTTGCATGGCGTTTTTTTAAATTTTAATTATCGAAAACTATTTTATCATTTCCGAACGCAAACTGGAATCCTTGACAGTCTATTTCTTTATCTGTGATAATTTTCATTGTTGGCGCACTATCTGAGTGCAATTTCATTTCGGCGGGTGTTACAAATTACAATTATTTATTTAAAAAACATACAGAAAATTATTTTCGAATAGAAGGAACCTAAGAGTAACGAATAATATTTATATTTTTTCATATACTTACAAATTCATGCAAGAAAAATGTAGCTATTTTGTGATACAAAAATACTTCAATATGCAAAATCGGTTTTACTTAAGTTCATTAAACCTATAGTATCATCTCATTCTTTATCTTCTATGGATGTACGAAAAGACGGTTTTTGGTCACAGGTTTATGTTTCAAGCAGATTGTGGTGTTAAATTCCAAGGGCCTACACAGTGCTCAAATGCAATGTTCTTTTATGTTTAAGGTGTCCGAACACGTTTGGAGCACTTTTTTTAGAAAAACATGATGTAGACATACTATAACCATATTTCTGGGTTTAAGACTATTTAAGACTAGCAAAGGAATGTCAATATTTAAAATAAACATTCATAATTTTTGAAAATTGGCATTTAATAGCATAAATTTAAGCAAATACTTTAAAAACTTCATTTTGGCTATACCAAAAACTATTGCTCTCATCCAAACGAAACTTATACCAAAATAAACTACATAATTATCTCTAGGGAATGAATGACAAACGTATGGTTAAAATAATAAATAAAAATTTTAGAACCAGTCGAATATTTCTCATAAAATTTTTAGTAAATTCATAACGTTATTATTGAAACAATAGACTGCAAATTAAAAAGTATGCACTCAATCTAAATTATTTTGGTTCATTCCCTTGAAAATAGTATAAAGACAACGTCCACCTGATTTCGTAGTAATATGATAATAATATTTTGTGTTATTTGATTTGAAGTGAGCAAAAAATAAGTAAAAATCAATTTTGTGAGAAATGCATTTAAAATATACAGTAACATATTTTAATAATAAATTATATGTGTACATACTTAAGATTCCCCAAATTTATAAGCTATACTTTCTTCCTCCTCATCTTTTAATAATTTTCCTTTTTTAATAAATTTTTCTAGCAATTTTTGCATTTGGCAATGCATGCAGCCTAGATTCATTTATTCTGCCTTTGTCGAGCTCAGCAAATGCTCTAACTGCATTTGCACCAGGATACACTCCTATAATTTTAAGGAAATTCAGTAATCCTATAAAACCTTCGTTAAAATGTATTACAGCCATAAATGCCCCTAATCTGAGCTCAACAAGGGCATCTTTAGGTATAAATTTCAACAAAACACCGTTGAAACTCTCATTGGCATTTTGTGTTTTCCCGTGCCAAAAATTGTATGTATTTAAAACTAAATTTTTGTTTATACAAATTTTTTAGAGCGTCCGGTTATTTACACTCATGTCCATAAATTAAGGAAAATTCAGAGTCACGCGGAAATCGAAATCTAAAATAGATATATCACTCGTAAAATGACTACACACATCTTCAAAAATCATATGCAAATTGCAGGAAGCCACCAGATAACACCGATAGTATGTCACTATAACGAGAGTGCAAGAGAGTGATGTATATGGGACAGAGGCAAAGAAGTAAAAATTTTTTGCAAGCGCTTTATAAGCCTTTCAGTGCAATAACCGCATAGTTGCGACACAAAGGACGCATTTGGATGATTTTTTTACGTGGTAGAATTATCAACCGTCTGGAATGTGGGCGTAATCAAGGAACTTGGAATCGCCCAGAGTGTCATCTCCAGGCTTTGGCAACGATTCCACGATGATGGTTATGTGAGTAGACGATACAGCACAGGTCGCCCCCGAGTTACAACGCCGAATGAGGACCGGTATTTGGCAGTTACTGCTAAAAGAAACAGATGGAGCACAGCGTCAGACCTGTCTCGTCAGCTCTCTTCAGCCACTGGTACAATAGTTTCAAAGCAGACCTTGTACAGGCGCTTAGGGCAGATTGGGCTATTAGGCCTGTCAGATGTGTCCCACTTACTGAAACTCACTGTCGCCTGCGGTTAACGAGGAGTAGAGAGCATGAATTGTGGACACCGCAACAATGGGATTGTGTGATGTTTTCCGACGAGCCCAGGTTTAGCTTGCAGTCTGATTCTCGCCGGACTTTTATATGGAGAGCGCTAGGTACCCGTTACCACCAAGCGAACATCATTGAACGACACCGTTACGGTGGTGCAGGACTGCTCGTTTCGGGAGGAATTTTTCTGGGTTCCAGAACTGACCTGCATGTTCAAATTGAAACCCTGACAGGCCAAATCTATCGGGACATCAATCTGGAACAACATGTACGTTTGTTTCGGGCGCCATGCTAGCAAAATTCGTGTTTATGGATCGTCCGCATCGTGCAAACATCGTAAACGAATGCCTTCAATCGGAGGATATCACCCGTATGGAATGGTCAGCATTCTCACCGGACTTGAATCTAGTAGAGCATGTGTGGGACATGCTGGGCCGACGAGTTGAAACCCGTCAACCAACTTCTACACGTCTACCGGAACTTCTAAGAGCATTGCTTGATGAGTGGTGTAATATTCCCCCAGATCAGATCGATAATTTGATACTGAGCATGCCTAGGCGTTGTACAGATTGTGTTGCATCGTATTGGGAGACATATTTTGTATTAACCATCATACCAACCATGTAATAAGGGTTTTTGTAAATAGTTTTTGTAATTTGCTTGATATCAAACATATAGCATCTTTTTTGCTGTTTAACTTTCGTTTAATAAATGGGCTTTACAAATAAGTCACATTTGTTTTGCTTCTGACTCTCTCTTTTCCTGAACTTGCATTAACCTTAATTATGGTCTACTTCCGATTTACCGATCATTACTAAAATATTAACATCTTGACTTCTAATTAACGTAGAGACAAAAGTAAACCAGTTTTGGATAGCTCGAAGGTTAGTCTATTCAATAAAAGAATTTTTTAAATGCTATTTTTAGCGAAAATCGACCTTTTCAACTTGTTTTGATACCTGAAATACTAAAAATAATTGTTTCATGAATGTTCATGTTTTTTAATGTAGTGAGAGGTATTATTGATGTTATTATATTATTATATATATATTATTATTATATACAAATATTATATTTTTATAGGCAGTAAATGTATAGAACTCATGGAGTGATTGTTTATGATGTGGTAGAAATACATCAATATATATTTTTTAAATAAAAAAGAAAGTTTGTGGTTTTTGCATTTTTTAAATTAACCACACTTTTTTCACGATTGATTTCAAATTTTATTTACTAAAAGTAAAAATTCATATATTTTAGAGTTAAAAACATCTGGAGCTTTTAGAGATTTACTTTTCTTATGGACTTATTAAACAGCGAATTTATTGTTGTGCTGTAAAATGCTTTCGCTCTGAGATGAAAGTTAGGGAGAAAGATTGTCTGATTCCTCGATGTTCGTAGTGACGAGATTCGTTCTGAGAGTATATGTAAAAGAACCTTTATTCCAACTCAAATTCTAATGAAATAACTACCGTTCGATTTTTTACATAATTATATGCAAATTTGTATACAATTTTGTAAAATTAAAGACTTTAGTTTAATTCAATGAACTCAAATTCTGATTAGAATTCGTATCATTTTATTTAATGACATTTTGTTTTAAATATTTTATATGGCATTTATTGTAACTTGTTATTATGTCTTTTGAAAGAAAATTTTTTGATGCAAATAATTTTGACCGACATATTTTCAACTGTATTGGTTATAAAATTTTGAAAATTCACAATATTTTGAAAAAAAATTGGAGTTGCCTAAATCCTTGAAATAATTTTATATGGTTTGTTTATATTGATATTATTTAAAGTGATACAGGTACGTTTTGGAATGTTCCTTGTTATTTTGAACCGGAAACAGATGACGAGCATGATGCATGATTTGACAAATTCATTCCAAACTTCTTCATCACTCCAATGGTGAATCTTTGATTGATCCTTGATATCAGATTTAAATGCACAAGTCCTTCATTTTAATTTGATGGATTATGTTTACATCTATTTTGTTTAAGCAGCTATGAAATTTCACAATACCTTAAGTAGGACAAATGAGGTTGTCCACTTACATCTAGTTTATTTATAATATTCCTTTTAAAGTAATGTATAGCGATTTTGGAATGATCCTTCTTGCACCGGAAACAGATGACAAGTTACATGATTTGACAGATTCTCTCCAAATTTCTTCATCACACCAATGAGTGAATGTTTGACCCTTGACATCAGATTTAAAGTGCACAACCATATTTTAACTGATATTTAGTGGTAATCGGTCTCGAACCTGGAATCCTCTAACCACCGTGCCAACATGGTCCTAATTTTACTTAATTTAAGAACGGGTATCAATATCAAGGTTTCTTACCAAGGTAATTGTCTGGTAATTTTTAAAGCTCTTTTCATTATAAAGAAGTTCGTTATTATATCCTATATATTACAAGAAATCTGAAAAAGATTTTTTTTTCTGACGTAAATACTTTTTTTTTCCAAATCTGACCAGCATTTCTAAGCCGATCAGAACCAAGAATAAAGTTTAAGAAATCTGCTGTCTGATCTTCCAGGTAACCTTCGCTCTCGCCTGAATAATTGAATTGTCCGCGTTGCTAGGTAATCGGTAATCCTACTTTGATCTTCTTTGCCTCCTGTTGCATTCTGGGGAATAAATCCGGCTCATGTGATTAATCCTATTACTGTGATAGCATGTTATTAATATTTTTACCGCGCTTGGGGAGAAATATATTCCTTAGGGATTCTTTTTATGGTATGCTACTGTTTAATTTAATTTTTAATGTGTTATTTAATAAAATCGTTTCTTACCTCTCAGTCCACTTATTTATTCATGAATTCTATAAAGTTTATTTATGAGGATAAAATACAATTATTTTCTAATTCTCTCGGGCAAATCTTATTACGAAAGCAGAACACATTGTTCTTTTCTAAAATTTATGCTGATGAATTATTTCATTTTACTTAGGAAATTTTGAAGCCCTTTCTCGCAGGTTAAAATTACTAAAATTTCGAATAAATTTGTATGTTGTTACAAAATGGGCGAAAGTCAAAATGCATGCAATAATATTATGCAGGGTTTCGACAAAGTTTATTGCAGTTCAAAATGCAGTGGAATCTCTGTAATCCATATTTAAGAATCCAGAAATTTGGCAAAGTCAGTATGCATTCAATAGTATTATACAGGGTTTCGATAACGCTTATAAAATTGAAAATGCAATGGAATTTTGCTAATCTGAATTTAGGAATCCGGAAATTTGGCAAAGTTAGTATGCATTCAATAATATTATATAGGGTTTCGGCAAAGTTTATTGCATTTCAAAATGAAGTGGAATCTTGGTAATCCGTACCTAGGAGGAATCTAAAATTTCTGGTAATTCAAACTACTTTTTTTAAATTTCTGTCAATTGTTAATTGAAAAGTGCAAGAAAAGTAGAAATTATGAATGAGAAATAAAGCCAATACCTATCCCTAACATAAAAAAATAATTGAATTGATATTTAATAATGAATATAATATCTTAAGTAGTAGGAAAAAAACCGGTTACTATATTTTGACGTTAGTTACTGTTTGAAAATGCAATGTAGCATTTACTCCCATATATTCTCTTCTAGGGTTTGTGATTTTCCGCTTTTTTTCCTTCCCTAGAGAATCCGAGAAACTTAAATATTTGTCATTTTCGGTATTTCTGAAAATGTATCAAAATTCAAAAAAAAAAAAAAAGAATGAATTTTAAAAATTAGAAAAAAATTAATAATTATTCAAAGGAAGGATAATCATATGTTCCAAACTTTTAGCTCTTTTATATATTGAGTTGTAAAATACAAGTAAAATATATTAATCATTCATTTTTACTTTCTCTTGTATATAGTACAGTGAAAGTACAGTAATCGTCAAAAAATTCGAACTCGTGATTTTGACGAATCTCCACGGTTTAGACATCCTTAAGTTCGAAAAACGCATTTATGGAAAATGTCCGTTCATCTGTCTGTCTGTGACAAAGATAATTCAAAAGTGCTTTGAACTAGATGGCTAAAATTTGTTATACGGTCTTTAGACTGAATTTGTAGATTTTATCACATTTTTAGCAAAATCCACTCAGCGGAAGTCTGTCTGTCCGACTGTTTGAATATGATTTAAAACGATTATTGCACAACGAAGAAAAGATAGGTACATAGATATAATTCGATGCACAGAATTAAGATGCATTGTCTAGACATCTTTCAAATTTTGAGCCAAATTCAACAAGATGTTGACCGTCTGTCGGTCTGTACTTTCAGAAACATGTAAAAGTGATAACTCAAAGACGCAATGACTTAAATATATATATTTTGGTATAGAATTTTGTGGCTACAGTTGCAGTTTTGTGTGAAAAGTTTGTTTCAATTCGTCAAAATCCCAAGTTCGTATTTTTTGACGATTACTATTCTTTCTCTGTATTACATATACGAGAAAGTAAAAACCAATGTTCGAAAAGTTACATTAAAAGAGCATTAGCTTGACATTAACAATTTATAAAGTAATGTTTTTATCCCTGGCATATAAATTAAAATAAGTATAAAAAATAATATAATTAATTATAAAAATATATAATATAAATGTTTTTCTTGGTTATAATTCTCCATAAATAACTGCGACCAAATAAGTATATCAAAAATACAAACAGTGTATAAGAAATTCTGAAAAAAGTAACTCTGTTACTACACTCATGTCCATAAATTAAGAAAAATGCAAGTTCAGGAAAAGAAAGAGTCAGAAGCAAAACAAATATGACTTATTTGTGAAGCCTATTTATTAAAAAACGGTAAACAGCACAAAAGATGCTATATGTTTGATATCATTAATAAATATTGCGATTTTTTGCTCCCTGAAACAAATTACAAAAACTATTTACAAAAGCCAATATTACATGGTTGGTACGATGGTTAATACATAGTGTGTCTCCCAGACGATACAACACAATCCGTACAACGCCTAGGCATGATGAGTATCAAATTATCGATTTGATCTTGGGGAATATTACACCACTCATCCAGCAATGCCTTCGGAAGTTCCGGTAGACATGTAGAAGGTGGTTGACGGGCTGCCACACATCGGCTAAGCCTATCCCACACAAGCTCTACTGGATTCAAGTCCGGTGAGAATGCTGGCCAGTCCATACGGGTGATATCCTCCGATGGAAGGCATTCGTTTACGATATTTGCACTGTGAGAACGGGCGTTGCCATTTATAAACACGAATTCTGCTCCCATGGCGTCCCGAAACAAGCTTACATGTTGTTCCAGAATGACGTCCCGGTAGATTTGGCCTGTCATGGTTCCAATTTGAACATGCAGGTCAGTTCTGGAACCCAGAATAATTCCTCCCCAAACGAGCAATCCTACACCCCCTTAACGGTGTCATTCAATGATGTTCTTTTGGTGTTAACGAGTACCTGGCGTCTCCATATGAAAGTCCTGCGAGAATCAGACTGCAAGCTAAACCTGGACTCGTCGGAAAACAACACACACGCCCACTGTTGCGGTGTCCACAATGCATGCTCTCTACTCCAGGCTAACCGTAGGCGACAGTGAGTTGCAGTAAGTGGAACACATCTGACAGGTCTACGAGCATATAGACCAATTTGCCCTAAGCGTCTGTACACGGTCTGCCTTGAAACTGTCGTACCAGTGGCTGATGAGACAGGTCTGATGTTGTGCTTCATCTGTTTCTTCTGGCAGTAACTGCCAAATATCGGTCCTCATTCGGCGTTGTAACTCAGGGGCGACCTGTGATTTAACGTCTACTCCCATTAGCACCATTTTGGAATCGTTGCTAAAGCCTGAAGATGACAGTTCCTCGAATACTTCCAGCTGGGTACGCCCGCATTCCAGACGGAAGATATTTCTATCACATAAAAAGTCATCTAAATTCGTCCTTTGTGTCAAAATTATGCGCTTATTTCACTGAAAGGCTTATAAAGCGCTTGCGAACAATTATACTTCTTTGCCTGTATTCCTTATACATCACTCTCTTACACTCTCGTTATTGTGACGTACTATCGGTGTCATCTGGTGGCTTCCCGCAATTTGCATATGATTTTTGAAGATGTGTGTAGTTGTTTTAAGGGTGATATATGTATTTTAGAGTTCGATTTCTGCGTGACTCTGAAATATCCTTAATTTATGGACATGAGTATAAATATATTATTCCATTTAAAAGCAAACACATAAAATTTTATTAAGCAAAAGTTATGAATCTTGGACAATATCTTTTTTCCTATTATGTGGCAAGATTTTTCGCAATGTTTATGAAACGTTTCTAATAGTTAAGAAATCTTTTCATATTTAATACTCTGCACTTGGAAAGATAATTCGATGCATAATTATTCGCTTAATACATGGACCTGTTTATTATACCAAAAAAATAAATACATGCAACTGTTTTAAGTTGAATTTCACAGAAAAATTAATCTACATCTTCTTACCATTGTTTAGGTATTTTTTAAAAAAACTCAAAATTAAAATAAATAATTAAATAAATAAAATGTCAGATTGATTAAGCATCTTGAATGTTTATTGAGAGAAGACATTCGAGTGCAAAGGATTAAAAAGTTATTTTTTCTGGGGTTTTTATGATCTTTAATGAGTTCAGTGTTTGAGATGAGAAATATTTCCACGAAACTTAGACGATGTCTTTAGGAAAACTTCAGAAATAAATTAATTTTGATAAAATCAATACATTTTACAAGGGGTGTTCAAATGAAAAGGTACGAAACGACACTGTGGGTATAAATGAAGACTTTAATTAATGTAAACACCATAGGCCTGAGCACAACGATCTTATTGATTAACGAGCTAAAGGATTCCTTGTTCCCAGAATTTCTGTGGCCGTGACAAAACCCAGTCCTTCACAGCGTTTTTGAGTTCACCGTCCGAGTTGAAGCGCTATCCTTTCGGATGTTTTTTCAGGGGACCAAACAGGAAAATCGCAGGGCGACATGTCCGGACTGTAGGGCGGATGGTCGATATGCTCCCACTTGAACTTCGCCAATTCCACTTGTTTGAACTTGCAGACGTGTGGACGCGCGTTATCATGGAGCAGAACCACACCCTCCGTGAGTAACCACAATCTTTTGTTCTTGATAGACCTGCGTAGTCTTCGGGTTGCCTCACAGTACACATCGGAGTTAACGGTTCTTCTGTTCTGGAGGAAGTCAAAATTATTAGTCAATTGGATGGTGGTCTTTCTAAAAGCATTTGCTCTCTCCTGCGCATGCGTACGCCCGTGCACGCTCCGAGCTACGCTGGAGACTCCAATCGCATCCCTAGATGTCTCGCTATGTTTTCCCATTGCGGCATAGGCAAATATGTTAACGGTTACATTGTTATGACGTTTCGTACCTTTTCATTTGAACACCCCTTGTAGATAATAACTACAAAAGCAAAGATTAAAACATTGCGAATAAATAAAATAACCCGCTGGTGTGATCTTCCCAAACCTTTCTCGCATATTTTCTAATAAAAATGTAATCCCAGAAAATGTATTGCATGGAAAAGGCGTTCAGTAGTTACGAAATATCGACTTTAGGCGTGAATTTAACATTTTTATTTAATCTCTCGTGTGATCCTTGGCGATTAACCCCCTAGCATCAGGTTAACAGTATATCCGAAAAACGAATTTGTGTCTTATACACGTTTTTCTCAACCTATTGAAATAAAACTTTGATAGTTTTGACAAAATAACACTTGTAGTCAGAAAATCCCATACTAAATCTGATACATTTAAGTCATTGCATTTTTGAGTTATCACCTTTACATGCTTCTGAAAGTACAGACCAACAGACAGTCAACCCCTTCTTGGATTTGGCTCAAAATTTGACTGTTTGTTTACACTAGTGATGTTAAATCTGAGTACCGAATTTTATCTGTCTAGCTCTCTTCGTTTTGCAGTTATCGTGTTGACTTATATTCGAACAACCGGACATATAGACTTCCTCTATATGGATTTTGCTCAACATTTGACACAAATCTACAAATTTGGTGTAAAGAACGTTTATCAAATTTCACTCGTCTAGCTCAAAGTGTTTTTGATTTATCCTTGTCACAGTACAGACGGACATTTTCCAAAAATGCGTTTTCCGAAAGGGAGATCTAAACGTTAAAATCTCAAGTTCGAATTTTTTGACGATTACTATACTTTATTCTATATTATACATACGCGAGTAAAAAGGCTTTTGATTTGAAGGAACAATGCGCCTATATAACGAAGCATTTAATAAGCACACCTAATATAGTGTTAAAGCCTTTTTCTGCTCATTTCTAGTATATATAATAGCGTCTTATATTCACTCCCGCTCAAACCAAACTGCAAACACAGAGAGGAGCTGCTGTATTGATTTCTTTATGCACACAAGTCACCATTGTTTACGGAATATCGGCAGTTCCAGTAGGCGTGATTACGTTGAACCAGTTCATTGCATCTGCTTTGAACCCTTTTGTTGAAACCTACAACTCAATTCTACACAAAGATATAACGATTTACGTACAAGCGTCTCCAATCCTTTTGGCACGATTTGCATTATTCTATAACATCTTTTACTTTACAATTTTCTACGTTATGGGATTAGGATCGTTTGCAGAAGGATAGGAGATGCGCATTTGAACGGAACGTTCAAATATTGCCAATGTAATTTCTATCACTAGTGATAATAAAGACGTATACGTGTTTGTGTGTGTTGGTGTTCTTCAGGTCAGACTATTTGATCTAGGGCTACTAAATTTGGCACAGGTATAAATTGGAGGGTAGGGATGTACATCTGGAAACGATTGTAAAAAAATTAATTAAAAATTATGTTAGATTTTGATGTTTTTATATAATAATTTTCGAAAATATTAATAATTTTAATTTATTTAATTAAAAATAAGTTATATTTTGATGTTTTTATATAATAACTTTCGAAAATATGGATAATTTTAATTTATTTAATTAAAAATAAGTTATATTTTGATGTTTTCAAACAAGAAATTCCAAAAATATTCCTGAACAAAAATGAATAAGTCCAAAAATTTATCTTTTCAATGATACCGATTAAGTTGCTCTAAAATTAGTCAGAATTCTTTTAATTAATGTTCAAGCATATTTTTAAATATATTTCGCAGCGCCATTTTCATTGATGTGAATGAAACGTAAATCGTTTTTATTATTTCATCAACTATTTGATCGTGTGATTTTTTTTAAAGATAGTATTAAAACTGTATCAACTATAACTATATAATTGGCATTAACATATTTGCCTTCTTGATCAGATTTGATGTCATTGAAGAACGATAAATGATTCAAGTTAGTACTAAAACTTTATGCCGGTGTCTTCCCCATGATCTGGGCGTCCTGGGTTCGAGTCCCGGTTCGGGCATGATTGTTCTTCTGTGTTCTATCTGTGAGGTGTATGAATTTAACCCCCTGTAAAAAGGGGATGTGTGAGCGAATGTGACGCATGAAGTAGCTAAGTCGTACTCTTGGCCCTGGTTGGCGCTACTGGCAAAACAAAAGACGCTCACTCGGCTTAAATCGCTGACAGATAATTGTCAGCGGGCTTGTAAAGTGCCATAAATCACAACAACTAAAACTTCATAAACTATAATGGTATAACTTTCATTGAAATATTTGACTTCTTGATCCAAATTTGAATATGTTAATAATACTTACGGCGCATTAGCTGCAATTATATGTTTGCCATTATGGTGATTTGAGGACATCGAAGGACTACAAATGCCTGAAACTAGTGCCTATATTATATCAGCTACGATTATAAGGTTGTCATATTAAATTTCGAACCCTTTTAGTTATACGAAAGCAACAGAAAAGAATGAAATGTTACGGTATTTGTAACTTAATACATTGTATTATCATATGCATAATAGATCCATAAAATAGTTAACAAAAATAATCGCTTCATGTTTCTTTGTCAAAAATAACTCCTAATTTCTAATAAATATTTAGTTCCCCTTTATTAATAAACAAGATACACTAGTCCGTAAATAAAATAATTTCTGGATCATAAACAGATGATGAGGGGGGGATAATATTTTACGACGCTTTTGATAATCTGACCTTGACACCCAGGCCTCCGTTGTATGCTTCATACATTTATGCATTATGAAAAGGAGCCCTTTGGACAAAATCCAGTTCATCTAGAAGACGTTTGTGTTGGCGGGGCAAAACGAAACGAGTTATTTTATTTTATGAAACCATGGAATCTGCCAACTTCAGCAGTTTTTCATGCTTCATTTATATTATGTGACAGAAAAAGCGATACATCAAAGCAATATTACTGCGCGTTGAAAGGAAATATAGAATAAATAACTGCTTTTAGAACGGAAAACTGATAATCAGCAGTAATCATTAGTGTCCAGTTGTCATGTATGTGTGTGTGTGTGTGTGTGTGTGTGTGTAATGATTTATTAAAATCTAAATTAAATCCTTATTCTCAAAGTCTTACCTTAATTTAGCTCTTATTAATTTCATTCTAAAATGTTCTCTTATTTCCTGATCCATTTCCACCTTTTTTTATTTAATTAATTCAACAGAAACTCTGTTAAAATGTTTAAATCAGCGGTTCCCACGCTCCGGGTGAAAGGATAAAAAATTGTTAAACTAAGCGAATTTTTTTAAAGATATCTAGATTTCCCTAACCTAAATCGACACGTGTACAGAAATCCCTATCAGAATCTCACATTATATTATAATCGGGGATAAATATTTCGATCTCTTTGCTCTTGTGTCTTGCTGTAGATTGACGTACCTCGTCGCTTCCTGTTTGTACATAAGTTATGCCTCCGGGGATGGAATAAAAGCAAAGTTTCTAAATATTCAAAGTGTCTTCTCTCTCTTCGGCCACAAAAGTAACTGCTTTAAAAATGTTTTAAAATGTATGTGTTTACATTGTATACACTATGTGAATATCAAAATAAAATTAAACACGAATTTACAAGAAATTCTTTTTCCATAATTTCGAAATACTTAAACTGCTCAGACTTTGTGAAATTCAATGCTAACCAGAAAATCATACCTTAGTCTAATTATTAAAAATAAAAAAATCTAAATAAATAGAAATCGAAAGAGCCTAGTGACACATCTTTTGACACATAAATCATTTGCCCTCGTCCGCCAGTGTCCGTCCGTTATCAAGATATGTCTTAAAATCTGGCGACATTTTAAGGAAAGTCTCCAAATTTGGTGAATTTTGGCGAGAAATGGAAGATTCTGAAAACAGTGACCAAAATGTAGATATCTTGAGCACTAACGAAGTTGTTTCATAGCTTCCAGAACCCTCCATTTCGCCGGCGTCCTGGCATAGGGGTAGCGCGTTTTCCTCATGATCTGGGCATCCCGGGTTCGAGTCCCGGTTTGGGCATGGTTGTTCTATCTGTGAGATGAGTGAATGTGCCCTCCTGTAAAAAGTGGTTGTGCAAGCGAATGAGTGATGCGTGAGTAGTTAAGTCGTACTCTTGGCCCTAGTTGGCGCTACTATAGAAACAAGAGACGCACCCCCTCAGGCTTAAATTCGGCTGTCTCTGTCGGCGGGGCTTGTCCGTGGCAAGTGCCATAATTACAAACAAACAACAAACCCTCCATTTCTCGCCAAAAGTCGCCAAAATTTTGGACTTTTATTAAAATGCCGCCAGTTTTTAAGACCTTATATCTCAATAACGGGGAGAAGAGGTCAAATTATTTATGAGCCAAAAAAAAAAGTTTCAGTATGGTCTTTGGATTGCAACTTATTTAAATTTATTTTATTATTCCATTATTCGTGTGATGCCCTGGTGAGAGCTTTAACTATTTTAGTAATGCCAAGCCAGTGCTATATTTATGAAGAAGATGTCCATTTATACATATATTTTTGGATTAAAAAGAGCATTACTAATGTTAATGCCAGCGTGTCACCTGATATGTTACAAAATGTGCAGTAAGAAATCCCTCTAAAAAGGCTTAGATTGAAGTTTTTGAGATAGGAAAATTAACTTCGTTGTTTGCAAAAGGTCTAAAAATAATTTCACGTGCAGCGCATAATCACTTTACTATATATGGACACCATATTTGTGTCAATAATTGTCGCCTTCTCAAGTTGATATAGTGTAAAAGGATTTTAGTGGACATCCTGTAGATATGATAATGATGAAAGGATATATAAATATAACATATCTGGTTGAGATACCAGTTACAGTAATAACACGATGAATTGACATCTAGATTTCAGTAACATCGGAAATATTATTTTTAAAATAGTAACAACAATATTATTATGCATTACAAATAAAAAAATGGACAAAAAAATTCATTAGAAGCTATTTTTAAAAATCCAAAATAATTTTAAATTGATATTTTGTTTCTATGAATAAAAAAAGAAAATATCTGAAGTCCTGATTTTGTCTGAAGAATCCTTGACCCTCATAAACTCAAGAAAAATATTTAAAAATTGCTCAGCCCCGCTAACTCGGAACTTAGTCACTTAATCTTTATTAATAATGAAAATGAATATGTGTTTGCTTATGGTATATGGAAGGAAGACCAATGGATTTAGTGCTATAGAGTTCCGCACAAACATATTTTGGATAGTAGGAATGTGCCTCTCGGATATATTTTATTTAAATTTTGACTAATTAGAAATTAAGCAAAATGTTTTAATTTTTTTTTTGATAATTTTCCGCAAATATTATAACATAATAATAATTATTTTATTATATGAAAAATTAAAAATATTTTCTATGTAGTTTCGTTTTAGCTGCCACACGATTTTTTTTTCTAATTTTAATGAATTAAAAAAATTAGTATATTTTACAACAATACTTTGTCATTATTGTACTGACATTCGAATTGTTTTTATTCTTTTAAAAATATTTTATACTTAGCGTTTGATTTATTTTCTTTTACGTTGTTGATTTGATTTATATTTACATATTGAGTACATTTCATTTTAAAACATGGTTTTAGTATTTTGTGTTTAGTTCATGATAATTGGGGAAAACGATTGACATCAAAATAAACAATAATGACGATTGTTTTTAGTTTGTGCAGTTCTAAAAGGTTCTGATCTTTTCTGTAATATAATTTGGCATATAAAAATATATTATCGCTTTTTAAGTTTGTAGTTTTTACTTTCTTATTGTGATGCGCATTGTTTTTTGTTGTTGATTTTTAACTGTAATCAGAGATTCTACTAATATATTACAAAAGTAATGAAACATTTTCGATCCTATACAAAACGAATCCAATGCTTAATGATTTCCTTTATTTTTCTTATCGCTTAATTTTAAACGAGCAATTCTTGTACATATATAAATTTATTTTGTGTATCTTAGAAACGGCTCTACCGATTTAGAAAAAAAAATTATATTTAAATAAGATTTTGTTTTTTAAATTTATCTATATAGGTGTCTTTACTAAAAAAAAAACATGATTTTAAACAAAGTAAAAATATTTTTTATAACTAATTATTAGAATAAGTATATTCAACTTCCGCTTCGAAGTGTGAGAAGTGCAATGTAACAGTCAGAACAACTTGAATGACTCGTGCGTTGCCGGTTCTCCATTCGAAACGTGGTTTTTGCTTTATTATTATTATCTTTTTTTTTTGCTTACGTATTTATATTTAATATTTTTACTTTTTAACGTTATATAGTTGCCTTTCCTGAAAAAAGGCAATTTTACACACACACACACACACACAAAACATTTTTTTATAAATAATTAACTATTAGTGTCATTTTCTATCCAATCACATAGCGCCGTCTCGAAAATTTTATTTGTGGTACTTGTATTGTTTCCTTAGGATGATAACCTACTGGTACCTCAAACTTTTGTGAGATGGCACTATAGGACATTATCCGTATACGAATACGTTCGACTCGCATCCAATAGCACCCATGGAATTACTGTGTTAACGAATTCGAATAATATGTAAAACTAAGTGCATCGCATGACGTTTTTTTATTTAAATGATCAGATCATATGTAGGTAATATTGAAAAATACATATATTCAATAAGCATGTGATTCTCATTTAAATATTTTCACCAAAAATACACGATTTTACACAGACATACACACAATCAATCATTATTATAGGAATAGATGAGATCATTATTAAAGATATAAGAGGATTATATAAGTCATGTAAGCCCCTTCAATTAGCAGTAATTTCGCAGAAATGTGATCGTTATTAAAAGACACAGCCGATTGAAGGACTCATCTGAGCCGCATCAATTAGGAGTAATTTAAACGAAATGTGATCGTTATTAAAAGATACAGCCGACTGGATGACTCATTTGGGCCGCATCAATTAGGAGTTATTTCACCGAAATTTGTGCGTTTATAAAAGACACAGCCGACTGGATCACTCATCTGGGCCGCATCAATTAGGAGTAATTT
>JAPMOR010059136.1:57147-73348 GCA_026543865.1 Argiope aurantia | reverse complement strand
TCACCGAAATTTGTGCGTTCATAAAAGACACAGCCGACTGGATCACTCATCTGGGCCGCATCAATAAGGATGATCGAAATCCGTTCTTTGCTGAAAATCACATCTGACTAGATAAATAAAGTAACCAGAATAAAATTTATTTTTGCGCGATAATATTTTTAGAAGATATAGAGAAAAGATATTTAAATTTAGCTTAAATCTTAATTAATTACAATTCTAATTAAAATTTCAATAAAAAATTCGCCCTCAGGTGCCCATTTCCGTATTTCAGTGTATATATGTGCCAACCGTGTAGTAAGGTCAAACGGTCTGGTCTGTTGAGCGCCAATACTCTCTCTCTCTCTCACAAACACACATACACACAAATGACAACTGCAGAACGAAACTTGGTATCCCTGGTACTATCTATGTCTTACGAACAGTTTTCAATTCAACAAGTAAGTTATTGAATTATATGTACTTTAATTATTCCCTATTTGAAAAATTAAGATTCAAACTTTAGGTGAAATGACAGATAAAAAGAAATGATCTATTTCTAATGAACAAAACAGAAACAAAATTTCTAAAATAGCGCAATTAATATCTACAGAATTTAGAAATACTTTTTTTAAAATACTTTATTGTGGGAATCATTAAGATTGAGCTACGAGTAAGCTACGAATCAACTTGAGCTACAATCAACTTGAAATATTGCTCACGCAACAATTTTGCCAAACCAGCTGGTTGCTAGAGGCTGTTAACATGTACAACGAAATATATAGAACGGTTTCTTCACTTTTATTTTACTTTTAAAATTAGCATGCATTCGGAGTCATTAAACACTGATGTTAATTGCTGCTAATTAATATTTTGTTTGCTTTTCTAAAAGTAGTTACATCCTGTGTATTCGTATATTCCAAACTAACATTAGAGATTACATGGGAGATATTACGAATGCAAATGGCGTAGGATTTTGCACGTTCTCTCATTTTTATGCCCATGCAGAATTTGGAAGGTTTAAACAAATGAACTTAAGTAACAATCCTCGCATGAAATGTTTGAAACAATCCTTGATTAGAGATTTTACTAAGGTAAATATCACTGCCCATAAAACTTGAAAAATGAAACATTCCGTAATGTAGAATATAACGGGTGATTAGGAAATTTTTCAAAAATTATCAAGAAAGAATCATTGAATATAATACTGTAAAATTTATAATGTGATGTAATCGTGTTTTAAATTTTTTTTCAATGCAAGCAGATAATGCAACTAATAATACAGAATTGGTGATTTTACATTTGAATGGTATCGAAATGACGTCAAAAAAAAAAACTAACTGGAGTTGTCTCCCTAAAACTTCCTCTCATATTCTCTGATAAAGATGCAATTCCATTGATGTACAATAGCTACGAAACATTAACCTTTGGCGTGAATTTAGCATTTTTATTGAATGTATCGTATCCTACTTGGCGAGTTATTTGGTAATTAATCCTCGGCATATGGTGAATAGTATTCGAAAAACGAATTTATGCTTTCGGCGTGTTTTTCTCAAACGATCGAAACAAAAACCTGCCCTTGTAGTCCCAAAAGCCAATACCAAATTTGATACATTTAAGTCATTGCGTCTTCGAGTTATCGTGTTTACATGTTTTTGAAAGTACAGACCGACAGACAGGTCAACAAGTAGTTGGATTTGACTCAAACTTTGACAGATGTCTATACAACAGATATTAGATCTACATACCGAATTTTATGCATCTAGCTCTCTTTATTTTGTAGTTATAATGGTAACTTATATTCGAACAGTTGAACTAACAGACTTCGTTCGAAAGGATTTAGGTAAAAATTTAAGAAAAATATGTAACTTTAATGCCAAATTTCATGCATCTAGCCCAAAGTATTTATGAGCTATCTCTGTCACAGATGAGCATGGTGGACATTTTTTAAATGCATTTTTCGAACTCGGGGTGGACTGGAACATAAAGATTCTTCAAAATCTCGAGTTCGAATTTTTTAACGATTACTAAACTTTCTCTATTTTACGTCTACGAGAAACTAAAAAGAAAAATAATCTGATAAATGCAGTATTAATGAGCATTAGCTTGCAGGTTGAGTTTTTTGGGAGTTTTGCTAAATTATGTAAAAATTATTTACAAAGAAAAAATATGAAAGGAATATGTTATGATTTTCCCTCGAGATTATAACAAAACCATTCATGGAAAGTGCTACAACTAATCGTTTAACGAAAATAATATAATCCAGACGAAATTCATTAATACATCCCTAAAAGAGTTGCCTTGGGAATTTGATTAATTTGTATTGAAGACCTGGAAAGACAAAAAATAACAATTTTGTAAGTGCTAAAAGCGTAAAAAGTAAAAGATTTCACGTGAAGCATGTGTGATTCACGCGGTCCGAACAAATGCATCAATTGTGAGATATACTTGCTTCATATAGTGATTAATGTATTAAACAAATTTTGAAGATCTAATATAACATATATCAAATTTATAATAGACATAGCTTTGTTTCCCCTAATGAAAATCGTATAAGTGAAAACTAAATACATATTGGACTTCTATATTTTGCTCAATTCCTAGTCTGAAATACTTTATCGATGAATTTCAGCAATATTCAAAATGAACAATTTTATTTTCGATTCATTCCAAAGTAGCTGTACAGATAGGGTCGTAAAACTTGAGAACAATTTAGTTCCAAACTTCGGCAAGACCCAGTTCTCCAGTAAGTCATTTGAATTCGTTCATTTCTGACTTGGATTTCCGAACTCGAAATTTAATGTAGCGAGAATTTTCCATTCGATTGCTAGGAAATGTGTTTTTGATCTTTCCATAAACCATTTTTACCTCTCTCTCGCTTTCCAACTCTCCAGCGAAGCACAATCAAGCTAAAATCCCAATCATTGATAATGGAAATAAGATTTCGGTTGGCTTGCAGTAATTTAAGTTTCGCTTTGCCTTGCGACGACATTTATAGTTTCATTTCCAGATTGTCTAAGGGGTGGACGAAGATGGAGAAACAATTGAAAAGGCATTTTATTTCGATTTTCTGTCTAGACGTATGCTGAATTTATGCCTCCCTGATTGCTATTATCAAAAAATCATTCTGTGAAAGTTCAGAACCTTCTATTTTTATTTGTACCGTAAACTTCGGCGGGCTATTGGATCTTTTTGGAGGTTCAAGAGATGAGAACTACAAACGTTTTTAAATTTAAGTATGACAAGTGAATAAATTAAAATTGAACTTGGGAAAAGATAATTTTATACTATTGTGTATTTGCTTGAAATTCTATACTGTTTTTACAATGATAATGCAATCATTTATTATGAATTTTATCTCATTATTTATATTTATTAGTGCTCTAATACTTTCTATTTCTTTATTTATATTTATTAGCATCCTAATGTGCATTTTTATTTCATTATTTATATTTATTAGCATCCTAATGTGTGTTTTTTATTTCTTTATTTATATTTACTAGCATTCTAATGTGTATTTTTTATTTTTTTTATTTATATTTACTAGCATCCTAATGTGTATTTTTCTTTCTTTCTTTATATTTATTAGCAACCTAATGTGTATTTTTATTTCTTTATTTATATTTATTAGTATCCTAATGAGTATTTTTTATTTCATTATTTACATTTATTAGTACCCTAATATGTATTTTTATTTTAATAAGAACGCATATTAAAATCAAATAAATTTACTGTAATTTATTTTTGTTTATAAAGAATATGGCATCCATTTCTCACTTGGATGGATACCCACACTACTAATAATACAAGATGGTGACAAAATCATTTTCTGATTACAGAATTTATTGTAAAAATATTATTTAGCATATGATTGTAACGATATACTGTAAAGATGTTTATGGAGCTTTTATTACATCACTTATGTCTGTAAATTTGAAGATTTCAAGTACTTTTGGTACCACGAAAAATGGCAAGGAGTCTGAAGGTGACCCTTGAAAAAGTAGTGACGGTTGGAATGAGCGAGGATAGAACCTGGACCTTGTGGTTCGCAGCTCAATAACATGACCATGATACAAAAGCAATTTCTCGGGTAGCGTAGCATTTAACTGACTTATAAGCTTTCACTACAAAGTCTTCAAGCCTGATTCACCATTTCTTTCTTCTTTATTCCATTTCATTTATTTTGTATTAATATTTATTTTTAATTTGGTTACGTTCATTTGTGTTTTAGATGTAACAGCATTAGAAAACTTTAAATACAATGTATAATTTATTAGTTTTGATTCAGAAATGTTTACTTTTAAGGATTACTTTTTTGGTTAATAGTTTTTCGTGTGTCAAAGTAACTTTAATCATATTTTATGGAGTATATTCTCTTTTAGCTACTTCTTTTCTTTTTAATGCATTTTCATTCTATTATTAACATACAGGTTTGATAGCGTAATTTTAGTGGTTACGTATCCTTCCAAATATTGATGTCAACAAACACACGATTTTTTGAAAACTTCTGAGTGTAAAGCATTTTATGGTCAATAAACATAACTGTGTTTTCTATACCGTATAAAACGTACTTTAAATTTCAAAGCATTCTTTATTTAAAAAGTTAAACTTCAAATGATTTCTGAAATATATAACACTTATTTCAGCGTTAATATTTGGTAGAAAAATGCTCACAAAATTGAATAATTATTTTATTCTAATGAACTCAAATTTTTTTTTCAGTACTAGCAGATTTTTCTAGTTTTATATAATGCTGTCCTTGCGTTTATTATTAGGATAGTAGGAATTTCATTTCATTAATCAAAAAAATTAATGATATATCAAGAGGAATTCGAAAAGAAGTTGCAATTTTTTTATCTTTGATTGTTTCCTGCGAATCGAATCTTTAGTAAATGCATATTTCCCATAAGAAAAATTTTAACATGTTTACAGGATGGTAAAGTAGAAGTAAATAAATATTAAGTTTAAAAGCAAAAAAGGTAATTAAATTGAATAAAAAGGAAGGATACGAAGAATCCGGCCTGAAGACTTTATCAGGGGCCACCCTCAGGCAGGGATTCAAACCATGTATTTCTTTCTGTGAGGAACTGACTTTCGTCCAAGTATTGTCCCATTGTGATCGGAAAATCCCAAGAAATTTACGTTTTTGAAGACAAGAATTAATATCAATAGAGCAATGACAATAAATTACGTGATAATAATAATAGGCAAAATATTATTTCAAAATTCAAATCTAAGAAGATTACAGCAAAACCACTACCAAACCAATATCAAACTATAAAATTAAAAAAAATCCATCAATAAATATAAAAGCAAAGAACATACCTACTAATTGAATGTAAAAATAATCAAAAATTTTTTATAAAGATATTATATTGGTTGGTTGTTTCTTTATAGGATGGCATATTATCTGTACATTGCGCGTTGTGACATGCAAAATGGTTCAAAACACTTTAAAAAGCTTAGAATTATTGAATTTGAATTATTAAATTTACGTAATTGCCTTTTACGGTATTATAGGTATTAGTCAATTAATAATTAAAAAAAATTTAACTAACCAATTCTATAAAAATTACATTCTTTAAGTAAACATGGGTTCCTCGCATGCAAGCAAGGGAACCGCACACAGACCGAAGAAAAACTCCGGAAATACTCTGTTTCCGGTGTCAGGGGTTGCCAGAATGTTCGCTTAAAGCAGCCGGTGATGCATTACAGTTCTGGTGCTACAGTATAGATTAATTAAGAAGAGTTTTTCAAATTTTCAATTAGATGAAAAAATCTAATGGAGATTTTTAAAGCTTTAATAAATAAAACCTTAATTAATAAACTAAATAATAATATAAAATTTTGATTTCTTTCCTACGATAACTTAGAAGCATGATAGTATACACAAATCAATTCTGCGTTATTTTAAATCTCAAAATAAATAAATAATAAAAAAAAAATTAAAAAATAAGCAGAAAAGTTGTATTAATTTTATTTCTGGACAATGCTTCCTCTGATTTTTAAATACATTTTGCTACAATGCTTTTTATTACTTTAATGCTGTTCTCATACCCATGAACATTGAGATATTATACATTTTAATGAACGCCGTAGAATGTAGAAATTTTAAAAATAAAAATTTGGAAATTAAAAAGAAATAGACGAATTAAGTTTTAATAACTATAATGCTACAATAATTTGAAGTAAAGGTTCAAATCTACTTTAAATCTTTTTAATAAACAAGATTTGAAAAATATCTTAGATAAAAGAAATATTAAGTATTGAAAGCAGACAAACCTGTTACACATTGTCTGTCCTTAGGGATATTTATTTAAAACGATTTCGCCCCAGCAAATCTGTAAGTAATTTTTCAATCTCAATCTTATCTGGCGGCTTAAAAAAAAAAGACTTCTAGAAGTGCCTAAGTAAATAAAAGATGCTCCCTCATTTAAAAGTCAGATTTCATTTAAATCCGATTGCTCAGATACCGAAGCAGATGGAAAAAAGAAAGATAAAAACTAGAATAAAACTTCCGTACGCTACACGGTAAAACTCACCAGATACTATTGCAGAAAGGTTGTATATTAGTCACCGAATAAATAAAACTCTACTTGAAGTAACTGTCAAAGAATCCTATCCTTTTTTCAGATCTATTTTGCGTTTGCTGCCTTCGCCAAAAAATTTTCGGTTTGAAAAATCTGATTTTGCTTTGAGATGAAAGAGTGCTGCTTCCCTTCCTTTTTAATCAGAAGTTTCGGGAAAACGAAAACCAGCGAATAAGAATTTAAAATAAAGCTTGGTTTTTCGAAATCAGACTTTATGTAAGCAACATAAAGGAAATGAGAGTAGGTTTTTTTTTGTTTTCTTATTATTTTTCTTTTAGAAAAAATATTTATTTCTTGTGTTTATCTTGATCTACTGAAAATTGGATTGGTTATTTTGATATACACTTATTTGAGTTGAAATATCCATCAGTTAGCAAATTATTAAAAATTCTAAAACATATGTTCCCACACATGAATTTATGATACAAACATATAATTATTTCTCTATTTCTATCTTTATTCATAATGAAGAAGAGATTGTATTTGTGCAGAGCGGACAATTTGGCCTAAAGTTATCAAATTTGGCCCAAATGTATTTATGAAGGTACGAATGTGCACCTCGAAATGATTTTTTGAAATATTTTAATTAATTAAAAATTAAGCGGGATTTCTGTGGTGTTTGCATATAAGTTTTGCTAAAAGTATTACCCCTCCCCCCAAATTTTGTCATTTAAAAAAGTATTCGTTAGCATTATTTTCAATTGTAGTTCTCATTGCATAAGTGAATTCAAATCGTTTTCATTGTTTTAGGAAATAATTAATAGCATGATTTTTTTCGATTTTTGAAAACTGTTGAAGAAAGATTCTATTTATTATTTATAGTCTCTACGATAAACAAAGAAGATACCGCGGAATCTCGAGGAAGATGATATAGAGATCTGTAAAATTCAAATTATATCAATAATCTAAATAGTAAAAATTACTAATATAGGAGTTAGGATGAAATATTCTAAATATGTAATAAGCTAGCGTACGTGGCAAAGAAATCTGCTATATTTCTTACTAGCCGCCTTTGGCGACCAGCCGGTTCGTCAGTATTATCGTTCGCTACAATTTTCAATTAAATATTTTAAGTAACTGGTCTCTTAATAGATTCTCAAACAAAACATTTTTAATCTTCAAATTTTGATAGTCATACCAAACTTATACTGTTGTTTAGATCGTTTCGTTCAATTTACTGTATATATATTTTGCTAATTTGTTGCCATTTCCGGAAAAAATTCAACTTTAATTTAAAGTGGAAATGATGAAATTGCAATTAATATAAAGATATTTTTTAATAAAAACAAGCATTTTATTTTATTTATCATCTTTATTGTTATTTATTATTATTATTATTATTATTGAATATGACTATTGCAAACAGAATCGCTCGGTATTTAAGTCTTATGTGAACTACAAAATATTTTTCATAATTTATATAATATCTCAAACAATAATTCAACAAAAATTTCTCAGATTCAGCATAAAATTCAGTTTTTAGTTTTGCTTTCAAAAGGATTGAAATGAAATCAATAATAATATTTTGTTCCGGCCTATAAATATATTTTAAAAATTATGAAGTCTAAATTTAATGCAGTAAGGTATCATATTCTGATAAATATTCTGGACACACCAAATTTTAAATAAATGAATGAATGTTTCTATTTTCCACGATCTACTAAGACTTTATAAATAAGTTTTGAATGTTAAAAATTTAGAAAAACTCGACATTTTCATAATCTTAGGCCAATTAATCTTGAGAAACCTGCGTGCTGATTTTCTTTGAAACAATCGATGGAAAATCTAAAATTATCCTTTTTTTATTGAAGAGTGATATTCAAATTTTCATAAATCAGTCAGTTTAAGTGATTGATTTAGTTGAATGGAAATTAACTCTTTTTATTTAAAATATTAGTGTTTCAAGAGCATTTTGTTAATCATGATTTCCACATCAGAAGCTTTATGTAAAATCAAAAATTGGTTATTTATTAGAGCATTTATTGAATCAAGTTACATAAAATATAATCATTTTCCATTTAGACCATTTTACCAGATCTGTGTCTTACTAAAGGTTTACAAATTAGCTGTGTGGCCCTGATTTGAATGGATGTCCTGTTCATATTAAAGAAAATTTGCCTTAAAATAAAACTGATTTATTGGATTAATAATATAGAGAGTGTAAAAGATCATAAAATAATTTTTCTTGAATTTATTTTATAGAAAAAATAATATTTCATATTTGTTTCATTTCCTACAGACACGTGCTAAAATTATATTTTTGCAGATTTCATTTCCAAAAAGGTTTGATTTATTTTCAATTGGAGCTTTAATTAATGTGATGGCAACACTTTGAAAAAAGCTAAATTTTTCCCAGGAATACGAAACGTGCTCGTGCAGCTTAAATTTTATTTTTATTTTGTACGAAAAAAATTGTTGGAAAAATATAGTTAAAATATTTAGTTAAAAATTCATTAAAAATAGAAATTTAATTTTATGGTTAAAACATTGGTATCATTTAAAAGATAAATTTTTGATCTTTAACTTCATGTAAAAATCTTTTTTGTGCGGTAATATTTTCGGAAGTTATAGCAGAAACAAGCCAAAATTTCGCTTAATTTTTAAATAAATAAAATTCTAATTAAAAATTCGAAAAAATAACCCCCAGGTGCACATTCCCGGCCTCCAAGGTATACACGTGCCAAATTTGGTTGTTGTAAATTGAATGGTCTGGCCTGTAGAGCGCCAACACACACACTCACATTGAGATTTATTATAAGTGTAGATATAGATATAGATTGTTGAATATAAACAAACCATTGCGCGAGTGTTTCGAACCGCTTTATTGCTTTTAGAATTGCCCTTAATTCAACTCTTCGCCTGACTAATTAATGGAACTGAAAATATTATTAGAAATGTTCGGAAAAGAGTTCGGCCATGTCACTGAAACCTCTTTTTATTCAGTGGAAAGAAATAAAAACGGAATCAAGATGATAAAATAGGCTGAAAGTTTAATTGAGCAAGAAAGTGGTTTAACCGTAAGTGGTTAATAAGCTTTAAAGTGTGAAATATGTTATTTAATACAACGTAAGTTATTTCATGATATAACTAGAAATTCTATAGAATGACTGCATTTTACATTTTAACGGTCATGTATACATTTTAATTTGTCCCAGTAGTAGATTATCGTGAATTAATTCTATTTAATTCATATTTTTCAATTTCATTAAATGGAAAGGTGAAATTTTAATAAATATATTCCGTATTAATAGTTTTAGAGCCAGTCGTGTTAGTATTCTCAGCGAACAAGTTTGTCGCCAAAGGCGGGTAGTATAGTTAAATAGTAATGAAATAGTTTATCTAAAAATAAACTAAGAATAAGATTCTGGGGAAGATAGAGCATAACCAAAGAAAATGCGTTGTTAGAAAATAATTCCCTTCAAAATTATGTTTTTAATGATGCTAAGATGTTAATGGAATTTTATTTAATTTGCAAAATTCATGTCCCCAACAAACAAAACAAGTGTGTGAAATAATACGAATTTGTCTATCAGAAATCGATGCTTAAAACTGTTTTGTTGAAAAAATCGCGAACAAGTAATTCATAGGAGATATAAATGGATTTAAGCATTGCCAATATATCCGGCGATAAAGTGGTCAACAAAGGCGGGTAATATTAAATCACGATATCCCTAAGTTTTATGCATTGTATATCTCTCAATAAGGCAAGATAATGTTTGCAATAAAAAATAATTTTGAAAACAGCTTTTTGTGAAGTAACTATTTCTACAAAGCATTGCAATCAAATACTTTTTAGCGACATTTACAAAAAAAAAAAGTATTTTATATGATTTTTTTAAAAATACAATTTAATAAAAATTTGATTTCAATACCTTAATTTTTAAATACATTTCGATTTTTTTGAAGCATTTTAAATACCAAAATATCTTTTAAATGCACAACCGCAAACTTTAGCTATTGTGCGACAGTTTGTTTTAGATTTGGATAACAAACTTCTAGATTCGCTTAGTTGCTGTTTTCCACATTGCACGCAGCATTCACAAAATGACGTTTGATATGGTAAAATTGATATCTGTTTACGTAATTAAGAAGGTCAGTCAAAAAATTAGCAGTACTACTTCGTTAAAATGTTTGGTCAAAAGCCATTTTGATGAAACTGCGTGGCAACACTTCAGAACTTGTCTTTATCGTCTGATGTAGTGGCTCTCGAGAGGCAGTTTTCCTTTTCCTGATAATCATTTGTAAACATATATCAACAGCTGCAAGTAGCATCTAAATTGAAAATGCGTGCAGTGATTCGTTTGTTGTGGGCGAAAAAGTGTAATTGACCTGAAATTTATCGGCAGTTGCATGAAGTGTATGGTGAAAATGCAATGTCACGTCAAGCTATCGCGAAGTAGTGCAATATATTCGTGAATGGACGTACGAAAATTGATGACGTTGATCGTAAAGGAAGACCATCAACTGTAATAAATTTTGAAACCACTGCTCACTTGAAATAATGCATTCTTGCAATAGACGAAATCTCAAAGGAACTGGCATTGTACTCCTGCATGACAATGCAAGACCGCATGCAGCAAAACTAAAGTGCGGACTTCTGAAAAAATTTAGATGGGAAGTGTGGGATCTCTTCCTTATAGCCCAGACCTTTCACCTTGCGACTTCTTTGTTTTTGGTGCCATGAAAGGAGAACTTTCAAAGCAACGATACCATTCGGATGATGAGGTGAAAGCTGCAACCCAAGAATGGTTATCGGGCATTATAAGGCATTTCTTTGCAAAATGCACCGAAAAACTTGTACCACGCTTCGACAAATACTTAAATAACTGAAGTAATTACCTTGAAAAGTAGATTCGAAATCGAAATTTAAGACAGAAATGAAGTTGCAAAATTTTTATCCTGTTTTGTTTTCTTAAGCAATACAACTAACTTTTTGACTGACCCTCGTTTGTCGAAACATAAATCTTTCCCCCTTATGTAAGTATATAGTGAGGGAATAAGGTGGACAAATATTTTGAACTTTTATATTAATGATAATATAAGAATATTATATTAAATACAGTATTAAACGTTATGTTAAGTATATATGCTATCACTGTTCGCGCTAATTTTACGTGAAATGGGCATATCATCTGCATGAGAAAATGAGAAATAAACAGAAGGCTATAACATTTATTTGGGAATTCCGTTAATTGGTTGATCGGTTGTTAGTATCTCCACAAGCGTGGCAACTATGAATGCGGATTTCTTTTAGGAAGTAATTAGAACTGTAGTTCGAAAATGCATAAAAATTGTCGACAGGGCAAAAACTTTGCATTGAGAAACAAATATGAAATTTTCGATATTCGTACAAAGAAATTTTAACCTTCATTTTTAGCTGGACATGATTCAACGAAATTCGATGATACTCAGTCGCAAATTTATTATATATCTTATTCGATCTCTAAATATTCTGAAAAAAAAAGTCTGATGAAGGTGCGGTGAAAAATAGTGAAGGCATATAATAGCGCATCATTCCTCACAAAAACATGAAGCACAAGTAACAAAGCACAGAAGAAACTTACACAAAACATACTTGCAGGTATCAATAAATATACAAGCAGCAATTTGTTATTAAACAACCACAACAGAATAAAGCTCTCAAAGAAAACTCGCTTGAAATCAAAACTTTAAAGAAAAATTTCATTCTACCGTTTGCTTCTCCAGACTCGGCTCCATTTTTATAGCACTTATGACAAGGTATCGAATGTTCTTGAATGAACTCTCGATATCGAGACCTAATAGTGCTATCGCTAAGATTCGCGAATATTTTGGGTCCTTAATTTTTGTCTGTTGCTGAATTCGTCGCCCTCTTCGGGGGGGTCATCAACTCGGTATCCGTTCAGCATTCGTTAGAGCTAGACTACTGAATTCTTAACAATATTTATAGCTTTAATATTATAATATAATATATACTATATTATATTATAACAAAATAGTTATCTTAGGTTTAATTGTTGGGAATTCTTCCTTATTCAAACTTGGTTATAGTAAGTTACAGTCATGATGTTACATAAAATTTTCCATATTTTAAGTATTATGTAGTTAATCTTAGTTTATTTATTTTTGAAGGTTATTTTTCTTGCTAATTTTCTCTCTTTTGCTGAACTGTTTCACGAATTCTATAAATATTGTTCTGGAAGATTTTGCTGTATTACACTTAAAATTGCAGTGATGTTATTCCAGCAGCATTGAAACGAAAACTGTGTTCAAAATGATTTAATTTAGTAAATTTTTAAAAAGGTTAAATAAATATTTTAATATCTTATCTGAGAAATACTTTGAATGTATCAGTTATATGGTAAGCATAAAACGAGCTATTATTTTTGAATATTATTTTTGAAAACAGCATTCATTTTAAAGAGTTACTGGCAAATGTGTCGTTTTATACAGCTGGCAAAAAAATATGAAAGAATTAGTAGTTACTATATAATTTGTAAATTGCGATGCAATATCGTATTTCATTCAAATTATAAATTAAATTCATTTTCCAACTTTTAAATATATCACTTCTATAGAATTTTATTATTCACTTCAAAAAGTTTTAAATTGCAAATGGAAATCATTAGCAAGTTATTTATTTCTATGCATATGTGAATTTTCTAAAAAATGTTTAAAACTTTTCACAGAAACATCATAAAAGTTATATATCTTTTTTTTTCTTTTCGAAATTTATAAAAGTGTATTTCCTAGAATTTCAAAAATAGTTCTTCTTCCTCTAAAATAAAATACATAAAATTTGAATGATAATAATCCAGTTTTGGACCTAAGAAATACAAGTTTTGATTTAGTCTTCTAAATCAAGCAACTAAGGATTACATACCACATTTAATCATCGGATCTATAAATAATGAGCGTCTGAGATTTATTAATCTGTGCTAAAAGCACTATCATATTTCAATTTTCAATATAGAAATCTTATTGTGATCTGAACTATAGTGACCAGGAATTCGAAATTATTCATGGACACGCTAGGTAATTGCATGCAGTGTGGAACACTGCATATTGAAAAGAATAGGAAATGTTTAAAATATTTCTAAAAGTATGCAAATAAAAAATGAAATAAAATTATAAGGAATAATGAAATAATTTTGAAAAAAATTTTTTTTTAATGATGAGTCATAAATAATATGCTTTGCAAAAAATTTTATTATTTTCCTTTCAAAATGTTTCATAATCTGATTGTTATATTAATGCGGTAATATTTTATGCACAACAAATGCTGGTTTTTTTTTATTGGGTGCTTAATTTTTTTAAAATTGAGTTTAGCTAACAATTTTTCAGTACTAACTATAAATAAAAAATAAACCAAGGGAAAATTTAGGACGTATAATCCAAAATCATAAAGCGTATTTTCATTTTGAGAAAAATTCATAATGAAATTATATCGATTTATCCTTGGCGAGTTGCAAATTTGAAACTGACTTTTATCTTGGCTTTTAAAAATTAATAGCAACTAATATTCTTTTAAAAGGAAATTGGGAACACTTTTTCTTGCCCATAACAAAAAAAAAAAAAAAAAAAAAAGTGGGGATGGGGATTAAATATATCATTAGTATCTGAAGAAAAAAAGATGCAAACTTGAAACCGACTTTTGAACTAATTTATAAAAATTAATAAAAACTAATATTTGTATATAAAACATTTACTAGCAAGCAAATTTCGGTATATTTCTAGTTGCATGCATAAAATTCAAAAGAAATCCAGGGAATCTTATAAATACTGGATAAACCTTTAAAATATGGGAATGCCCTGACTAATCTGAGATGCTTCGCCATTTTATTACTTATAAATGACGCGATCTTTCGTTTATAATCGGAGTTGAATCCTTAAATTGGATCGCTGTTCTCCCGAGTCCAAAGAAACCAATCATTCTTGATGCTCAACAAATCAAAGATGCTACTAGAAACTGGTATCAAAGAACAACATTAAAATGGGTCACTAAGACTTCAAATTTTATTTGTTCTTTATGACTAAAACTAATACTCCCTTGCAAACCTCAGCATAGATAAGAATTACAAATTCCCGCCACCTCATTTTGTGCCAATCTTTTCTCTTCTTTAAATCCCCCAGTAAGCCTCCAAGACGATTGAGTCGTTCCTGTCCTCACTCCCAACCTCCCCTCCCCCCCACCCCCATCTCCGTCGTAAAAACAAACTCTCCCCAAATTTTACGACCCTGTCTTCTGCCCCAGTGGAGTCAGGAACATCATAAAATGCGTTTACGACACGACTCGCCGCTGCTTCTTTACCGACCAGGAACCCACAAAGACGGAACAAATAAAATTTGCTTTCCGAGGAGGTCTCCGGGAGGTTCCTGGGAGGGGAGAAAAGAATACTACACGTTTACGTCCAGAGGAGGTGCCAAGGAGGAGGGAAAATACACGTTTCGATTAGTTCTCAGAAACGCGTCCGTTGGACGAATGCAATTCTAACCTACGAAGGAAATGCACTTCTGACTCGCGGACAGTAAATGGAATTATAGAAACCTGAGATGCTGAGTGGATTGGGGGATGGAGTTAGGAGTCTTTCAGGGACTATTTCTTTCGATTGGATGCTTTTCTTCGCTTTCCTAAGCGGGATTATATATTAGGAACAATGAGGTAGTAGTATTATGATACGGAATGATTTGGTTGATTTGATTCTTTTTTATCACGGCTTAATGTTTGGCATAAAGAAGAGAGTTGTTGGGAAGTGATATGCTGTATTTTTGTTATCCGTGAGGGAAAAGATTTTTAAACAGTAAATGATCCGAAGAATTTTTCAAGTCGTAATAGCACGAAAATATTTTATTTGGGGTTAGTAAAATTATGGCATAGAAGGATTTGGTTGAATCGATTTTTTTATAGCAGCTTAATATCTCGAATAAGTAACAGCTATTGGGAGATAATGGTATATATATATATATATATATATATATATATTGTTACGAAATTTCTTTACCGGGGTTCGTTTGGATAATGGAAGTGATATGATGTGTAGAACGCTCAATCAGTAGGCAGAAGTAGAATAAAGACAACGACGTTTATTTACACGAAGACACATAGGACAGCACAAAAACGACAACTATATACATCACAGAAGACGACTATCTTCAGCCGAGACGTGTAGCATACAACATCAGCATACAACCAGAATCTACTGCAGACAGTAGCGTACAGCTCCGTTCAGCACGAGCTTGACTCCGTCGCTTCCGATTACGACTCTCGACTACTACTTCGACGACTCCGTCCACCCTGTCTTCAACTTCCCCGACTCCCGACTCCTACTGCCTTCTCCCTTCGGCAGCGGCGGCCGCTTCCTTTTATAGGTCTCAGGAGGCGGGGCTAGAAGCCTCTCAACCAATCAGGAACGTTCGAGGCGTATCTCGGTTCCTAATGGACGGATCGGGAAAATTCTCGAAGTTTCGGGTATTATCTATTTTGGCGCCAAAGTCGCCAAATTCGTTGCCAAGTCGCCAAATGGTCGCCAAGTTTGTCGCCAAGCTGTGGGATCTCCGACGCACACCTGGACTCCGTCCCATTCAGATGACTGTAAAACTTTCTTTCTGTTGATGGAACAAACTATGCCGGGAAGCCGAATTGCAGGTTTGTAACA
>JAPMOR010059136.1:23034-52147 GCA_026543865.1 Argiope aurantia | reverse complement strand
GCTTTACAATCTTTTCATTTCATTCGGCTTACATTCAAATGCAAGATATATTTATAAATATAAACATGAAGGATATTACATGTTTCTGTTTTCAAAATATGATTTATAATTTAAGTGCGTCTTTTTGATGTAGTTTTTCTTCCATATACTATATTACTTCTACTATTTTCACAATCTTACAAAACTTAGTTATTACAGATGAATTAGTAGAGATAAAATCTGTTCATTTAGTAATTTTGTTCTGTGCAACTTCTAAGCAATCATTAAAAAAAAAAAGACCTAAATGTGGATTATTAAGTTCCCAGTGCCTTTGTCGCTTCTCGTTGCACTTCTCCAGAACTAGCGAATCGTTACCATTCAAGCAATTTTTTTTCTTTTTGATTTAGTAATTCAGAGAACGATGATCAGTTTTGAATGGCTCTTATCAAAAGCTATGCCCACGTACTATGAATACTTGAACTTTATGAAACCTGTCGTAACTAGTTGGTAACATAATGCTCTTCAATTTTTCATCGAAAAATGACGTCATTTTTTTTTACATTTGGAAAATATTAAAAAAGCTGCTGACTAGTAACTTATGAAAGTAGTAGTAATTTTAAAATTTATGTCATTCTTGGATATGTCTTTCATTGATTTTTTACATAGTTAAATGAATGACATTTAATAAAAAGATAGTTAATAAAAGCTATTTATTAATGATCGCAAGAAAGTATTTTTTTTCTGAATATTATTACAAAAACAAAATGTATACATTTTTTACCACTATGAACAATTGTGACATTCAAATAGCGTCGTCACATGCAAACCATTTATTAATTATTTTTATCGTCAATAAAATGAATTTTTTTTGTTAAAGTAGTTAAAACTTCCGTAAGTTTACGAACTACACTTAAAATTTATAAAATAAATGCTTCAGTGACTGCCACAGCAAGTGTCTGATCTTAAATTTCTTGATTATTCAAATTTATTTTTAAATCCAATGTACATTCCCATCTCCGAAGTATTTTGTAACTTATTTTCTTTATGGCCTTGCAGTCAGTACTAATGCTATCATAAAAACTTCCGTCACTTCACTAATTTTAACCAACTTCTTTCATGAATTTAGCATCTTCGATCGAAAGTCCTCCCATTAACATTTAAAACGATCGCTGACAAACACCATTTTCCCAGAAAATACCAGAAATTTCTTGCGCATCTTAGAGTAAACAGTGACTTCGGATCTCGGTGATTAAATTTACTTTTACACACTGCAAACTGACGCGAGGTTGACTTACTTCACACTTCCAATTAACCTGTGAAAGGTATGCGTTATACCCAAAGAAACCTATTAAATTAAGGGAACTGGCGTTCTATTAAAAGCTGGATTTCATCAATCAAACTAGGCCTCCCTTTAAAAAAAAGCTTTTGAAAGTGTCCGTTTAAGAAAATGCTTTAAAGTTTTTAATGCTGCTCTGACCTACATACTTGAGGACATAATGCTTTTGTTATTTTTTTTATCCTTTCGCTGTTGCAGCGTTTTTATTAAAAATGCCGAAAGGAAAAAGATGAAGATCCTTCAAGCATTTAATTAAGAGATACCTGTGAGAATGAAAAAGAGGAAAAAAATTGCATTTGAGGGAAAGATATTCAATAAAATATTTCTGTTGGAAGGTTTAATCTTTCAGTTTGGGTGGAATATTACCTTTTCAAATGTGTTATGTTCTTGATAAATCTAGAATTTTTAAGGAGATTATCAATGGTAACAGAAAAAATGTAGTAAATTTTGAATTTGATTAATTTTTTTGAAATGTTAAGTTACTGGTTTCTAAAGAATGGGAAATGGTATCGTACCATAAAAAAAAGATTTCTCAATTTTATCTTTAAGAAATTTGAGAGAGAGGCTATTTTATCAAATTAGGAAATGTATAATATGCTAGATTTCAAGAGATGAAAACTTAAGAAGCAACTTTTAAAAATATAGAGATAATTTATTTGTATTTTTCTCAAAACCTGCCAATTTTAAAAACTTCCAATTTGCATATATAGAATTTTATTTATTGCATTTTGTGTTTATAAATTTTATTTTTACTATAATATTTATAAGAATTTGTACTTATTAAGCCTATTTTAACTTATTCTTAGTTAACAATATTTTTTAAGAAATTTTCTGTAATTAAAAAAAATCAATATAGAAAGTACAGTAATCTTAAAAAAATCTAAACTCGAGATTTTGACGAATTTCCACATTTTAAATTTCCCTGAGATAGATAAACATATTTTTGGAAAATGTCCATCTGTCTGTCTGTGACAAATATAACATAAAAATGCTTTGAGCTAAACGGTCTAAATTTGTAAATTTCTATCAAATTTTGTGTAATACCTCTTCTGAGGAATTTCATGTGTCCACCTGTTCAAATATAGCTTTACACGATAACTACTAAACGAAGAGAGCAAGATAGATAAGATTTGGTATCAGATTTGTACGCAGATTTAACATCTATAGTGTAGACATATATCAAAGTTTAACCGCATATACTATTAACCACATATCTGGGATTAATCGCTAAAAAAGTCATCAACTTTTTCATTATAAATTTAGTAAAAATGATAAAATCACGTCAAAGGTTAATATTTTATAACTATTGTGTGCCATTGCCTTCCGAACTGGAAAAACACCGTTATTACAGAGAATGGGAGAAAGTTAATTATCATTTTAAGTACATTGAATGCAAACCAATTTTGGTTAATTATTGAGTCTTTATTCGCATATAATGCCAATTTCAGAGTGATTTTATGCATTCTCTTTTTTTCTGCATGCACCCATTTGAGATTATGAACTTGCATAGTATCACTTCACAATACATTTTCGATTTGCTGTTAAAACACAAATATTTCAAGAAATAAACATTTTTTTTACTGTTTTTTAATAAAAAAAGTTTATTTTTTCTATTTGTATAAAGTTTTAAATATGATAAAATTTTTAAAAATCTGGTTTGCATTCTTGGAAAAACCTTGTTTAATTTTAGTTCCACAGTTTCACTGATTTTTGTTATTAACGGCGCAAGAGTTGAAAAGTCATTTTTCTTCATCCTGAAAACATTAGTTCAAAGTGTTAATTAATGTGTTAAATGTTAATCATAAATTGCAAATATTGTCAACTGGAAAAAATTAAGCTTGTATTTTAATAAAAATTAAATTTAGAACTGAATACGGAAGTTTGCGAGCAATTCTTAGAGATTTTTTATTTAGTTATAAGATAATATAGAAAAAAATCTCTTAAATGTGTTATTAATTGTTTCTAAGACATTTGAAAGCATACTTATCATCAAAATTATCGGTCTTTAAATATACAAAAGAAGCCGCTTTGCTAACTTAATAATTTCGAAAACCATAATTAATATTAATGTGGTAATTAATATAACCACATTAATATTCATTATGGTTTCCATAGTTAATATAATAAAACTTCAACATGGCTGAAGTTCACAGCCATGCTTAATATAATAACCATGTAGAGGGACGAGACTCTTTATTATGTGCTATGCCATGGATGAAAGAATGAGTTCAGTTTCAGGAACTACTTTTTATTAGCGGGTTAAGTTCCACGGCACAAACATTTAACACAAGCATATTGAAGAACAAGGCATAGAACAAATACACACGGCAAGCAAGGACAACACAAGAGACAAGAAGTGAGGAATCATGGGAAAACATGGCTCTTGATAGGTAGCTCTAGTAGCGCTACCTATGAAGAAGGGAGAAGGCAGTAATTGTAACCGCTACAACCAATAATTAATTTTATTATATTAATTATGGTAACCCTAATTAATATAATAAAATTAATTTTCGATTAATTATCATTCTTATTTTTAGAATGTAATATGTAAAATATTTTTATATATTATGCTAAAAAAGATGCACTTTAATAGTTTGAATTTTCAGTTTACTTTCTGACTTTTAACTCACAATAAAAATGTGCTTTATCACTTTAAGTATTCTGTTATTTTTTCATTGACATAGAAATAACTTAATATTTGGTATTATTTTTAGGCTTTAATCATAAATAAAATGTATTGAAACTTTTATGCAGCCTTTTATTGACAATCTTCAAATGAATTATTTATGACAATATATTCAAATTTTATTAATTTGTTAAGGTGCTTAATTTTAATCACTGCTTTTCCTTAAAAAATTAGTTAAATTATCTTTTATAATAAATTGCTTAGTTATCTGAAAAGTGGATTTTTAATCAATAACTTTGTCAATAAATCTAAGAAAAGAAATTTTTAACATTAAAAAAAATTAATGAAAATGTAAAAATTTAGTAATTTATATCAGAAAATACTAAATTAGAATAATTAAATTAACTAATATCTTTTTATGAATAACCTTTACCGAAAATAAAATTTTCTATATTGGAATCAGATTATAACATAATCCCAATATGTAATTAGAATTACTACTTTTATTCAATTTTGTATACATTAATCTTACTTAAGCTAATGCAATTGGTAATTAACGAAAAGTTTTTAGTCTAGTAAATCACTTTGGCATTTATTTTTCGGTTATTATTTAGATACTCCAGCAAACAACTTTTATGTTATTGCCATCTCAAGTTTTATCTTTATGAACGAATTTTCACTCACATCGTAATTATCTCACGGTCGCAGTTAAGCCTTTAAACATTGCTACTTATATTTCTTTTTCCACTCGAACATAATTTATGGTTGGAAGTATTCAGTTTCGGCTTAGCGTGAAGCGTTGTTAATTTGGAGGACTTCCGTAACAGTCTTTTTAATGAGGTTTTAGAAATATTATCGTTTGCAGAATGTAGATTGGCAGAAACGAAAAAGAAATTTTTGCTTGCATCATTATTCAGCTCGTGCAGAAAAAAATCGTTGTTAAAATAAAGTATTTTAAATTCTTATAAATGAAATGATACAGGATTTTATAAAAATTGGTTTTGCAAATTTTCAAAATTTAATATATACATAGTGTAGCCATAAAATAACACAAAATAATGCAAGAATTACTACTGAATATTACACAAGTTGAAGAAAACTATAAAAAGTTTGACTTGTGATTTTAAAATTTCCATAAACTGAACGCATTAGTAACATGAGAAAAAAGCGACATGTAAAAAGTGTCCCAAAATTAACGTGCGATTTGAATTTGCCACCATTCATGCAGTAAAGTGTTAACAACACTATTTAAAAACCATTTGGCAGTTGATAGTTTAGCATTAATAAAAATGGAGCGTTACACGATAGAACCACATGTTGGCACAAGATTTGAATTAGATAAAAAAAAAAAAACAGTTCTTTTCTTTAAATTGTTATATTTTTATTGAATCGTAAAATACATAGGATAGGGTTATGTATGGAATAAAACATATGGCAAATGGGCTCCATGGCTTTGTTGGCATGTACGCACTCTTTTGTCGAAATTTTTCTTGACCATTTTGCATATATGTGACTGAATTTCGTTGATGCAGTGTCGAAAATCCTTCTTCAATGCATGCGTGCTGGTGGGCTTGTTAGCATAAACCTCTGAATTCAAATAATCCCATAGAAAGAAACCCAATGGTGTTAAATCACACGATCTAGGGGGCCAATTCTCCAATTTTCGATCGATTGCCAGACTTTCAGACTTTCATTATTTTTGAAATATTGTTCAAAAATGGAAACACGTTGTTCTATCGTGTAACCCTCCATTTTTACAAGCCCTAAATTATCAGCTGTCAAATAGTTTTTTTTTTCAATAGGGTTGCCAACACTTACTTCACGAATGGTGGCAAATTCAAATCTCACGTAAATTTTGGGACACCCTTTGCTTATAAATATATGTATTTTCCACCGAATTAAAATTAAATTTCATGTAGAATACTATTGTACTCACAAAGTCACGTACCAAATTTCATTAATTAAAGTCACTACATATTTGAATTATTGCATTTTTATGCATAAGAAATTACATATTTACAGACGATTAATTCCTTAACAGATTTGGTTCCAAATTTTATACGGATTTACACTTCAGATGATAAATCTGTGTAACAAGTTTTAAATATCTAGCTCTTTTCGTTTTGTTTTCTGGAGTTTATTTATAGTCGAATAATCAAACTTCCTCTGAAGAGAATGAAAAAATCTACAAATTTGGTGTAATGTTCATATAGAAAATTTCATATGTGTAGTTCCATGTGTTAATTAGTTATTGAGTTCATAATTATAATTCCAAAAAAATATTTTTTGAACCAGGGTTGTTTGAAGCATGCAGATTCGTCAAAATCAATGAATTCGATTTTTTTTCAATGATTACAATACTTCCTTTTTATTTTCTTCGTATATGAGAAAGTAAAAATTATTCTTACAGTGGTTTCATGTTGGAGAATTAGTTTTTTTATTTATAAAATTAGTATAAATATTTGGATGTAAATATAAAAAAATTCCTAATTATTGCATTAATTCCTTATTATTGGATTTTATTTCTGTTGTAAAGAAACTCTAATTTTTCTTCGATTATCCGATTGTCCGTATATTTGATTTTTTTGGATCAAATCTGCTCTAATTAACCAGTAATAGATTCCTGCAGTATTTTCCTTTTATATTGGTTTTCTATAAACCAACTATACTTTTTCGAAAATTCAGATGTATAAAAATTTACGGTCTACAAAAACATTAAAAAAAAGAATTTCATACATCACTACAGGAAAGCCTGATTCATAAAGTTTTTCTGTATTTAGAAAATAAAATACTGCTGCATGCTGGCATAAATCAAATTTTAAAGCAACATTTAAAAAAAACAGATCGAAATCTTGATGTTTTATTTGGATTTTTGTGTCGTTTCAAATTCCAGTTTCAAGCATATATATGCCGGAGACTAGAATAACTAGACTTAAAATAGCACATCAAAATTCTGCAAGTCGTTCAGTTTTTACGAAAGATTTTAACTGATTTCCTGTCTCAAATGCTAAATTCACGAAAGTTTTATATGAAGTAAAATAATAGGTTAAAATTATTCATAAAGAATCTATTAAGTTTTTCTGCTAATTATTGATTGAAAACTGAACTTTTTTAGAAATTAATGATAAATTGAAGTTATGTTTGCATAATTGTACCAAATTAGGGTTTGGTTAAAATATTTCTTAGTTGTAAGTGTAAAATTTAAGATTATTAAATTAGAATAATTTATAAAATATGCTTTGAATAGTGTACCAAAAAATAATTTTTTTTCTCTTTTAATGAGTCTTTTATTATGTAATATATAAATTATATATGTCTTATATTATGTCTTATATATGTCTGTTATGTGTTATATATGTCTTATATTATGTAATATATAAATTATATTTCTATTAATATAATAAAACAAAGATTCACTGTGTTCTCAAATTTCTTCATAAGTGGAGCCACTAGTTTGAAATAAAAATTACACTAGAATTAATTGATATTCATGAAAGCAATTAATATTAAATTTCCATTTAATATTATCTTGTATTGAAAACCCAATTCAGCTGTTTTAATCTATAAATGATTTTTTTTTCACATTAAAAAAATAACAACCATACCATTTCGAAATTTCGCAGCCGTTTCCGAAACAAATTTCAGGAAATATAATACTTTCTTTTCTTAATTTTAATATTTTAAATGTGCTTTTACATGTTAGTGAACATTTATGATAAATTTCAAATCTATATTTTTTTCTATCAATGAAATATATTTTACATTGAAATAAAAATCGAGGATGCATTTTTTCCCTCTTAAATAAAACCTTAGTTATTTTTATTTAAATATAACGAAATATTTTTAACAAAAATTAAAGTCATTAATTCCGAACAAGTGAAAATAATCTTTTGAATTTATAATTCTATTAAAATGACAAACGATGCAAAAAAAGATTTGAAAAAAATTTGTATCGTTTTGAAACTGACTTTAATAAAACAACTTGTCCGAATTATATAATCTTCTCAGTTATCAGATAATTTGTTTGTTTATTTATTTAAAATATTTTTTAAAATTGCGCAATTTAGTTAATTCTTTTAATTATTTCATTAATTTATATAATAGAGAGAAATTTATTTACTAGAGTAAATACTTTAAGTAAATAAAGACAAAAATTGCGTCGATAAAGTAATTTTAAATTAAATTGTTGACAATTGAATTGCAGTCTAGACAAAAACACTTTCACTCCTTTCTTTATTTTTATTAGTTTCCAACTGTTTTTATTCAATTGCTGATCAAAGTTTCCAGCCTAATTTTATTTTTAATTAAACTGTGGAAATTAGTTTGATATTTGATTTGATGAATGTAATTCTGTTATGAGTTGACAAGCATTTTATAATGAATTAATTGGATTGTGGAACTCAAAATTACTTAAATTTATTAAATAAAATAATGATTTAAATGGAATTAAGCTTTGAATAAATAAATAACATGAAGCGAAAGCTCTTAACTCCTCTTTTAATTGTCCCTAGTGTTTAATTTTTACATTGGCCATTTAAAATAATTAACATCAAGCACTTTTATTAAATACATCATGTTATTGATGTATTTAATTTTTTTATAGAATATAGCGTTTGGAGTCGTCAGAACGACACTGTGGCAGTTGTGCACAAGGCTAGTAGTGATGAATTATTTTTACATGTAGTATACGATAGGAATTCTTTCAGTGGAATAAATATTTTCAATAGAATAATTAGAAAATTTAGACAAGTGTAGCTGAAAGACATGCTTCATGACAAAGTGGAAATTAACTCCCATGTTGATTCGTTTTGCTGCCAACATGGGAGTTAATTTCTTCACCCCTCTCTTTTGGTTAGTAAAACTGTTGCATTTGGTAACCGATACTAATAATTCATGAGATATAAAATCATGTGATAAATATAATTGTGCATGTTATTTAAATAAGCCCCTATCTAACGTGTCAACGTTTAACGTTAACATTTTACGGTTAGTTTACGTTTTTAAAAATGCGTGATCTTTTGGGTTGTTATAAGGAAAAAGACAATTATTGAGAGAAAACGTCTTTCGATTCTCACTTAACAAGCCTGAGTTAAAATTAGAAAGGAGTTTGAAAAATATAGCTTTTAGACTTATTTCCCTTTCTTTTTAAGCTTAACTCTAATAATACCAACCATCACTCTGATCTGAAAATTTATAAATAAATATACAAAAAATAAAAGTAATTTAATAAATAATTAATCTATATAAATGATTATATTTTAAAATTTAGGGACATAGATGTAGATTGGATTTAATCTGAGGTAAATAAATAAATAAATAAAAAGGTCCGTCAATGAATCGAATCAAAACAGCAAACGATAATAGCTAAATTGAACAGAAAAAAATATTTAAAAATAACATTGAGCTTTAAACATTTTTTTTACTTGAACTAGAATTAAATTAAGAAAGAAAGTATGAGGCAAAAATAATGAACAACTATTTGATTCAGTAAAATATGAAAAGAATATTATGAGCATCGGATAAAATTCTACATTTTCCTCAAAATCAATATCAGTTGATGTCAGCTATCAGTTGATGTCAGAAATGTTTTAATATCACAATGCCGTCGGAAACTCACGATTGTAAAAAATATCCGAACTCTGCTACTACAGGAAATGACTGCGCAATATATTACAAATTAATCATTACAAAAATAAAAGAAGTTAAACTAAATAAAAGAGCCAAAAAATTTATCTTTATTCTTAGAAATAACAAAAACACACAGTTTTTGTTGTTTCAAGACCATTTTATATTTATATTTCCCAATATAGAAAAAAAAAATTATAAAGATTTCCAAAACTTGTTAAAAAATTTTTTTCTGTAAATTTCCAATCAGTCTTAGTTGCTATAAAATGTTACAAAACTAAATTTTTCATGTATTTTCAAAATAAAAGAGATTTGTATTTTAGATAATGAATCAATACAAAAAAAGAATAGCAAATAAAATGTTCTATGTAAAAGAAAAAAATAATCCTTCTCTGGTTCAACAAAAGTAGAATGATAAAGGAAAAGAATTATTCTTGTGTTCGTACCGTTTCATTTTACTCCAGATAGCTTAAAATAGATTCTTTCGGAACAGTTTTAAATCGTTCTAGGTTTAGGATTCTTTTTCTTGAAAAGTAATTGGAATTGGGGAATCAATTCTGCTTAAAACGAGCAAGAACAGAGATCCTTACTTTTATCTGATGTTCTTCCTCATGGAGGGGAAAAAATCCCTTCTATCTTTTATTTGACCTTCACGGCTGTTGTTGAATTTTAATGAGCGAGAAAAAATCTTTCTACAGGGGAAAAAAATAATAAGAATGAGCAATTCTGGTTGGTAATTTTCGTGTTCGTAGAGACTTTTCTCAAAGTCATCTAAGAAAGAATTACTTAGTTCTTTTATTGCTTGGAAAACCAGAACAAATTTTAGGAGCTTCAATGTAATGGTACTTAGGCCGTAAAAGTTTACTAGTTTGACTAAATGCTGCATACATGTTGAATAACGCGATAGCAGTTTATTACTTTTACGATTTTGTTGCATACATATCGTTTGTAAGAAAAAGAAAGTTCCTCAATTATATTTTTCTGTGCCTTAAATTATGTAGAAATACTTTACATATTTTATGAAGTTCTATTTTTTTATTATAAACATAGTAAAAAAAACGACATTAATATATTTGCATTTGATATTTATTTTCATAATAGTAATTAGTTTCTAAATCAAATTTGACTATAAGATGTTGTAAAGCTTATTTTTTTAATACTTTGTAAAATAAAATATACGCCTGGCTCAATGAATGAATCAAAACAAAATAAAGAATAATTTACATTCTAAGAATAAAGAATAATTTCTAGCAAATATACAACAACATTAGTATATTTGCTTCCGATATTTTCAATTCATATTACTAATTAGTCTCTAATCAAATTTGGCTTTAAGATGTTGTAAAGCTTATTTTTCGAATAAGTAAAATAAAATATACTCTTAACTGAATGAATGAATCATAATGAAATAAAGAATAATTTACATTTCAAAAAGGTATTCTTGGCTGGTTCGTCAAAAGCAGACGATAAAAAAAAAATAAATAAAAAAAACGGAATTATTTTTTCGTATTGTTTCATTTTACTCTAGGTAGCTCTAAAGAGATTCTTTTGGAATAGTTTTAAGTAATCTAAGTTTAGTGTTCTTTTTTATCAAAAAAGTAATTTAGAACTAGAGAATCAATTCTGTTGCTAGAACAAATATCCGCTTTAATCTGGTGTTCGCTCGCTGAGATGGGGGGAAAAAATCTTCACTATTCTTTATTTGACCTTCATAGTTGAATTTTAAAGAATAGAAAGAAGCAAAATGAAGAATGATCGATTCTAGTTGGCAATTTTCGTGTTCAAAGCGATTTTCCTTTTCTCTAAGTTATCTCAGAAAGAATTACTTCGCTTTAATACTTGAGGAGATAGAACATATTTCAAAAACTTTAATTTCATGTTTCTAGGTCTATAAAATAATATTTCGTTTATTAAATATTATACGCTTTGAATTTTAAGTCAGATAAGCGAAGATTATGCCTTTACCAGATACTTTCCATTTAAATAGTTATGAAGAAAACAAAACGGGTTATATCTTCCTATTCTATCCATATAAACTTTTCTATATTTTATATATAACTATTTTATTTATATGCAAAGGAATAAAATGTTATTTTATTTGTTTCCAATATATTTCATACATGTAATGCAACAGAATGCTAATACATTTCCATGCAGTTTTATTTATTTATTTAATTTTTGTATACCATATGAAATAGACCAGACAAACGAGCACGTTTAAGAAATTACCAGAGATGTATTATTTAACATGAATAAAAAATATAATAAAAGTAAAATAGTAGTAATATTATCTTAAGATTCCTACTATTTGGTTAAATAAATGATCTTGAAAAAGAATTTTTCTTTCCATCTTTAAGAAGCTGATTTTATTAGATTTAAATTAATTAGGACTTGGAGAATTAAAATAAAAAATATAAAATTTTAAAAATGCATAGTTACTTGTGTACTAAACCCATTAACCATTCAGTGTTCAAAACAACAGTAAATAAATAAATAAAAGTGCGGCTAAATCATAAAAAAAACAAAATTCTTAAATTTTTTTTGAAAATTAAAAATATTTTGTAAAAAAGAATAAATATTTCTGTTTCTTAGAGCATTTTTATCAATGGTTATAAAATTTACGATTTTGTTTGTACTTCCAGAATTATGATAAAAAAATATATATATCTATTATATATTATAATATAATAGATGTGGTTATAGTATCAATTATAGTTTTTTCTTCTTACGTAGTATAGAGAAAGTATAGTAGGTAATCGTCAAAAAATTCAACCTCCAACTTTTGACGAATTTTCATGTTTTAGACTTCTATGACCTCTTAAAACACATTTTTGGAAAATGTCCGTCCAGGGAGTGTCTGTCTGTGACAAAGACAACTCAAAAATTCTTTGAGCTAGGCTGTTGGAATTTGGTATACGATCTTTCCATAAAATTTGCAGATTTCTATGAAATTTTGTGTAAAATCTGTTCAGAGGAAATCCCGCTGTTTGAATATAAGTTAACTTGATAATTCAAAGCAAAAAATTCTTGATAGATGAAACTCGGCACACAGATTTAATATCTAGTATAGATGCCTGTCAAAGTTTGAGACAAAACCAATAAACTGTTAACTGTCTGTTGGTCCGTACTCTTAGAAACATATTAACGCGATAATTTAAAAACACAATGACTTAATTATATGAAATAAGATATGGGATTTTTGTGATTACAACTGCAGTTTTGTGTCATATCTTTATTTCAATCGATTGAGAAAAACGTGTCTAAAGCACAAATTCTATTTTCGAATACTATTGACCGCATGATAGGGATTAACCACAAAAAAAAATCGCCAAGATTGATACGAAAGATTCGGTAAAAATGTTAAATTCGAGCTAAAAGCTAATATTTTGTAACTATTGTACGCCAATGTCAAGCAAGGCGTTCTCTGACATGAAAAGTATAATAAATATAATGTGAGAAAGTTTTGGGCAGACCACTCCCTCTGGTTTCCTAAGTTATTTATCCACAATTATATACACGCCTGAACAAAAGGAATTGAACCCTAATAGGCAAGATTAAAATGAGCTCCAAACGCATTGTATGTTGCTGTGTTACTGTCGCTGTTTCTTCGTTAGTCTGTATACTTCTGTTAATAGTAAACATTCTTATTAAAAAGTTAGAGAGAAAAAAAGAGAGAGAGAGAAAGAGTTATCTAGAGTTAAAAAAATATTTTCCTTATTACAGCTGATAATGCTTGATGAAGCCTATAATACATTATTCGCATATTTTGAACTTAACCAAAAGGCGGAGAAGCGATAACATAGTCTTTGAAAGACAAACATGAAATAATCAATTTTTAAAACATTTACTATCATTTTATCTAAAGTTCAAATTGAACCTAATACTACAGGTTTCAACATGTTTCAAATTAATTCTTCTAAAGAAATATTTATATAATTTTTAGGAATTTATAAAATGTTATGTATATTATTTTTATTTAGATTAGCCATTTTAAATTACAATATATATTTTCTTAATTTTCAAAAGTAATCTAAATGAATATTTTCTAAATTTTTAGTGCATTTTCTTAATGAACATAATGTGGTGTTTAATATATATTTTTCAAGAATTCAACATTGTTTTTAAAAAAATGCACACTTATTATTTTCTGAATTTTTAGTCCATATTTTCTAATGAAAATAATATTTGCAATTTTTCAAGACTTGATTGTTTAAATTTTAAGGTAAACTTTTTAAAGAGTAATTAATATTTAATTTTATTTGCAAATAGTTGTAATTTTATACATTTTTTTTAAAAATTTGAGTTGTTTGAAATTTGTCGATACCTGATGTACTTCAATTTTAAGATTTTGTACATTTGTATTTTTCAAAGAAAAAAAAAAACCGAGTGCAAATTTTTAATAAAACAATTATCATTTGTAATGGAATTAAATTAGTAATTGTACTTTTAAATAAACAATTATTATTATTAGATTTTGATTCTATACATGTGTGGTACAGGCTGATACAGTATCTGAGAAAGTTAAATAATAATTAATTAATAAAAAAGAGAAATAAAAAAATCAAATTTTAATGCATTAATAATAGTCGTTTTTAAAAATTATTTTTATTACAGCTATTTTCTACACATATCGAAGAAGCAGGAATTGGAATAACAAAATACTTTTTTAAATATTGACAACTTGTCAAAAATGTTTCAGAAATTTCTTTTCAAATAAAACTTGAAGGAAAATACCTGATGTTAAAATAATCGCTTCCTTATTTTTGTTTGTTTGTTTATATTGTATATTTGTTTTTGTTTGTTTTATGTACATAAAATACATAAAGTAAAAAAAAAAGAAAAACGCAACTTTGCAAAACTGTTTTTCTTTATTGCTTCATCGAAAAGTTTTGACTGTCTAAACAAGTATTTAAAATCGATGTCGAAAACAATTTTGATAACTTGAACAAATCTGATGTTTTATGAACGAAAAATATGCGATGATTTGTTCTAATAAAAGTAAAATAGAAACTTCCAAAACATTTGCTGGCATATCTGTGTTTTGACGTTGATGTGTAACGATTTTAAACAAGAATGTGCAAACGATTTTTTAATGTTTTGATAAAAATTGTAAAATGCCATGAAAGGCATAGGCAATTTAAAATGGTTTTGTATTATTAACAAATCTGAGAAGGTAAAAATTTGAAATATGCTGCGATTTGTTTTAATGGAATCATAGAATAAAAAGAGTGTTTATAAATAACTTTTATTAGTGAGGTAAAATTTAGAAGGGTTTTATTGTAATTATTTTTTTATAAATATTATGAAATCTTGAAAATATTTTTTCTCAAATAGGCTGTCAGGTAACATTATTAATACGGATTCTAAAACAAATGAAATTTAAAGATTGAATTTTAAATTCTGAAAGTCTTGAAATGTTGCTTAGCTATCAAGGAAAAAAAAACAAATAACCAAAATTTCAAAACTTTAGCATAATAAAATTTCATATATATTTCTCATTCTATTTCTGAGTTATTGTATTCAGAGACAAAAAGCCGTTATTTCAAAAATCTTTTTTTTTGAATTCTGAAACAAAGAGATTAATCAAATTGCCGATATCGAACTTTTCACGGTTATAATACTTTCTTTTTTTTATATCTTGTGTATAAAAAAATGAAAAAAAATTCTAAGCCTTTCATATTTGATTGATGCAGGCAAAGTTAAATCTGTTTTTCAATCATTCACAACAGAAATTTGTTTAGAAATAAACAGAAAAATTATATCGTATTTAATAAAATTTATGCACGTTTTCATGGCAATTGTAACTTTTTAAATCGAATTCAAAATAAGAATAAATATATGAATAAAATAGCTTGCAAAATGCTTATGATGTTTACATTGTAAACTGAACAATAGTTGCATATGTTGCATATGAAACTCAGTTTTTAAAAATACACTTTTATATATCATTTATTAACTTCCATAAGTTTACTTTACAAACTTTTATCCCTTTTTAGAAAAAGGAATTTGTTGAAACATTAATTGCCGTTGTTTTTTAAGACATAATGTTTATTACAATGAATGATAAATTTGTAATATTGCAATCCTTTTTCTAAAATTCAAAAAAAGATGAAGCCACTAATGTAGAATTAAAATTTCCTTAAAATTGATTATTAAATGATAATTTTTTTTGAAAATGATGTAACACTATAATGTCACTAAAAGTATATATATGTGCAAAATTTCATACTTCTCTCTTCTGTTGAAGTAAGTAAAAAATATTTTTTTTTAATAACCACTGCTAATTTTTTTTTGTTAACCATTGTTAAAAAATAGCTAAGAGTTACAAATTTTAAAACAAGATTATCGAGTCAATTTCTTTGTCTAATCCATTTTATTTTGAATTATCGAGTTTATATGTATGCAGATTTAAAGACCAACAGATGGTCAATTAGTCTGTGGATTTTATGCAAGTTTGATACAGATTTACATTTTAAATACTAAAAAATTGTACTGAATATTATTCATCTAATTTATTCATCGTTTTTTGTTTATCGGGCAGATATATTTCAATGAAAAGATTTATGATAAATTCTGATAAACATCCACTAATTTTATATATCATGTTTATTTTACATAACAAACCATATCATACCATTACAAACCATGTTCCATCCATTTTTCTCAAAGCGTTTCTGATCTATCGCGTACACAGACAAAGAGGCAGAATGACAGACAGACTTACGCAATTTTAAAAATGTGTTTTTCAAATTTATGAAGCACGGAGAGTGAAATGAGAAGATTAATCAAAATCTCGATCTCTAATATCTTTATTATTATTTTTATTTCATATTTATTACTTTCTCGCATACGAAGTATAGTGAAAGTATGCTAAACGTTAAAAGAAATGAACTTTGTGGTGGTATATAGATTATTATGATCTGTGCAGGAAGCAACAGGACGAATGTTGTTGGAAACATTTCTTTAGTAACCACATTCACACACTAAACAATTACAAATACAAAGACAAGACATTCACGCGCGCGCTTCACAGTTCAGCGTCACATCTCCTTCTCATTACAATCGCAATGCACTATGGGATGACATATGGGATGGCCTAATCAGGCATCGCCATCTAGTATCCAAAAGAGAAGATATGTGTAATGCAACTGCCACAACTTAAGATTTTGCCGAATCTCCATGTTTTTAAAAACTCCCTGAGTTGGGAACACAAATTTTTGGACGGTGTCCATCCATTTGTCGATTTGTCTGTAACAAAAATAATTCAAAAACACTTTGAGCTAGATGGATGAAATCTAGTATATGATCTTCATACTAAATTTGTAGATTTCTATCTAATTTTGTGCAAAATCCGTATATAAGAAGTCTGTCTGGTCGACTTTTCGAATATAAGTTAACACAATAATTATAAAATGAAGAGAACTAGAGGAATAAAATTTGGATCACAGATTTATTATCTATAGTGGAGACATCTGCCAAATTTTTAAGTGAAATCCAACAAATGGTTGACTATCTATCGATCTGTACTTACAGAAATATGTTACCACTATTATTTCGTTTCTATTGTATGCTAATTCCATGTAAAGGGCTTTCTGGGATAACATTTTATTAGAGAGTACGGGAGAGGTATTTAGGGGGACCATTCCGTTGGCTATTATTTATTCTTTATAAATGGAAAAGTGAGGGCCGGGATAGCCTGGTTGGTAGGGCGTTGGATTCGCGTCCCTTGGTTTGCGAGTTCAAATCCTGCCGGTCGAAGACTCTCTGTATGTGTGGCGGCTGGTGCACGTATAAATCTGACGTGGACACAAAGTCCTCCATGTCGAGAGTAATAATACTGGGGGTACTGGATCAGGGGTGGCCGTTCTCTGATTCAGGTCTGAATTACGATCTGTAGATGAGTGAATGAAATACATAAATGAAGTCCGCCGCGTAAAAAGGGTTGTTACGTGTGTGTATTCTTGGCCCTAGATAGTGCTACTGAAAAACAAGAGACGCGCCATTGACTTAAAATCACTGACTTCTAAAGCCAGTGGGCTATGACGAGTGCCATTAGAAACAACAAAAACATGGAAAAGTAAGGATCTCCAAGCTCTTCGTTACAGTTCGGTTATCAGTCGAGTAAAGCAGGCATTCTAGCAATAAATTCCATAACTCACAAAAACAAGCTTTACAGATTCAGTGTATTCCATAGAAATAGAAAAAATATCCCGACATAGAGCTTAGAATTTCAAATAATTTATAAAAACATGATCAGAAAAAAGTTCGGTTCTCAAATGTGATAACGGGTTAAATATGATATATTTAATATGGTATGCGAAAACAAGGCAAGGATAAAATGTAATTGTCAAAAAAATTCGGCATCGAATCTAATGAATTTTTTTATTTATTAGATTCTTTTGTTACAGTTATAAGAAGCAGAGTTTTTTATTTTAATTATTTATTTTTATTATTCGCATTTCTTATTTTTATTACTCATAATTTTAAAATTTAAGGAGTTATGAATTCTTTTTCCTAAATTCACTACCAGATGGTGGTAGTTATATGGGATCAAAACTTTTTAAAATTTCCTAATATTTCCTTTCTAAAAACCTTAAACATTCAAGTTGTTAAAGAAAATACAAATGAGATCAAAGACTGTTCAAAATTGTTTGATTAAATGATAATAAAGTTTCAAAAATATTAGAATAGTGGGCTGCCATTGAGTACACCAAAGTGTATATAATATCTGAATTCTAATACATCGGAAATGAGTAAAAAGTCTATTGTGAAATCCTGTCCTCACAAAAATGAAACATTTAAAGTTAAATAAAAGTGTGATAAAACATTTTTTGGAAATAAGGTTTATATTTTTGCAAGAATATGAACACCATAATTAAAATACACTGTGCAAAATTGATTAAATTTAGAATATTTTTCTCTCATTCGTATTCTAGATCTGAATTAAATTTGGCTCCAAAACGGTAAAAAAAGAAGAGGTTTTTAATATGATCATGTTTTTATTGGTTGATATATACTATCTGTACACATTACTAACAAAAATCATTCAAAAAGGTTTTACAGAGCAGACAATTAAACCAAGAGTAATCAAATTTGGTACGGGTTTTTTTTGGTAGTAGGAATTTTCAAAGGAAGGGGGTTTCCAAATTTATTAATACATTTTTAATTGAAAGTCAATCACAATTTTAAACATTTCTCTTAATTTTTAGGCATATTGTAGAAAAATTGTTTTTATATTTCAGTAAAATTTAAAACAAGTGGCAGTGGTCTCTCTGAAACTCGCTCGTATACTCTCTAATGAATGTACTTAAGTATTATTAACCACGTGTCATTTCGTATGATTACTGAGAATTTTTCAATGGATGCCATACGATAATACAATATTGTATATACTGTGATTTACTACGAATTATTACATGTGATTTACTGTGAATTTTTCCATGGATGCCATACGATAATACAATATTGTGTATATTGTGATTTATTACGTATAATTACATGTGATTTACTGATAATTTTTTAGTGAATGACAAATGATAATATAAGATTGTGTATACTGTGATTTATTACGAATAATTACATATGACTTATTGAGAATTTAACATTGAATACTATACGATGATACAATATTGTGTATTCTATGATTTATTACGAATAATTACATGCGCCTTACTGATATTTTTTCAATAGATGACGAATGATAATGTAATATTTTCCTATGTAATTCGCTGACAATTTTTCAATGGATGACGTACAATAATACAATACATATGTAATTCACTGAATATTTTAAAGTAAAAAATATCAAAAGCTGAAAGATTTTTCTTAGCATTCTTTAGAAAGCAGAAAATCTTTACTATAATCTGCAGCTACATGATAATTCACGAGAGAGAACATGAGATAAGCAGCATTTTTGCTCCGAAAATTTCGATGCGCTAGTTTATCAGTATATTCTGCAATATATATATTCTTGTGCACGCGGTCTTTTATTCAAAATTCTCAAGGGAGGGTGGAGAAATCCAAGAGTAGTGAAGAATTCTTCCCTCAGAGAAACTTGACTTTCTATTTCGAGAAGAAATCTAAGTCTCTATCTAGATTAAAGTAAACAGTTCTCTTCTAAGGGTGAAATATGTATACCTTATATTATGTTGGATTTTGAAAAGGGGGAAGGATGAAGTGAAGAAAGGAAAATGCTTTTTCCCCCCGTCGAATAGTTTAGAGAGTTCGATAGGTTTTTTTTTTTTTATCTAATTTGGTTCGTCATTTAAGAATCGAGGAGAGCTGCAAAAAATATTTCTCAAGAGAATGCAACTTTACTTCTAAATATTTCAAAATTCAAACTGTAACATTATTGCACTTCTTTTAAAAAACAAGTTGATTCCAACAAAAGAAAACAAATATAAAAGCAAAAGCCAAAAAATGACGAACAAAAAAAAAAGTGAAATAATATAGAAAAGGAATAATATAGAAAAGGAATGGAGGGGAGGGAGGGAGAAAATTGGCTGGACATCAAACTAGAGTTACAGAATTCCCATGTTTCTTACCGTGAAGTTCGAGGGGAGGTAAAGTAGCTTTTCGACTTCCTTTGTGCCATTCATTTATGCATCGAGATTCTGTATCTCCTCTATTTTTTAATTCATTTTCTGCCTCCCTTCTTCATGTATATCAACTTCTGGAACTCGTATATATTTTATGGCCCTCGCAAAGCATCGACGAAAATTGCAAACCATCGCCAACCATATAATGCAGCTGGTGATCTTGGCGTAGTCTGTGAATCGCCAAGTACACCAGAAAATCAGCCATTTTATGTATAACGCACCTTGGCTTAATCTAAAAATCGCCAAGAAAACCCGAAAACAATCATCTTGGCTTTTTATGTGTAATGATGATTGGCTATCTTGATGTAACCAGAAAATCGTCAATGAAACCCATTATTTTGTTGATCTTGGCATAATCTGCGAATTTTCAACTGTAAAATAAACAAACATCCAATTTTCTCCGTAATTTAATCAATCGTCGAGTTCTGATAAAACGACAAATCAAATTTAAAAATATCATATTAGAAAATACAACGTTTTAAAGTAATTTTAAAAAGCTTTAAAACCCCAGCAGCTGCAGCTTTAAAACCCCATGAACAAGCTGCCATCGGTTATTACTTTTTGCAGAAAATACTGCAATGAAAAAAGAGCAGCCATTGATGATTACTTTTTGCAGACAATGCTACAGTGAGAAAGCATTGTAATCGCCAAAAGACTTAACAACGAGATTTTGATGATTTTCCAAGTTTTACACTTCCCTTAGTCCCCCCCCCCCGAAAAAAGTTATTTTGCCTCTTAATCTTTCTGTGAGCCTTCCTTTTAAGTAATTTTTAAAAATGTTGTAGCTTTACAACCCCATGGACGAGCTGCCATAGGTCAATACTTTTTGCCGACAATACTACAATGAGAAAGGTCTGTCATTGGTGATTACCTTTTGCCGACAATACTACAATGAGAAGGATGGTATTGCTGATTATTTTTTGCTGACAATACTACAATGAGAAAGAGTTGCCATTGGTGATTAATTTTTGCAGACAATACTGCAATGAGAATGAGCTGCATTGATGATTACTTTTTGCAGACAATACTGCAATGGCAAAGAGCTGCCATTATTGATTATTTTTTGCAGACAATACTGCAATGGAAAAGAGCTGCCATTAGTGATTACTTTTTGCAGACAATACTGCAATGGAAATGAGCTGCCATTAGTGATTACTTTTTGCAGACAATACTGCAATGGAAAAGAGCTGCCATTAGTGATTACTTTTTGCAGGCAATACTACAATGTGAAAGAGCTGCCGTTGTTGATTACTTTTTGCCAACAATAATACAATCAGAAAAAGTTGCCATTTGTAAATATTTTTGCAGACAATACAGCAATGAGAAGGCACTGTATGCATCAAAAGATTTAACTATGAGATTTTGATGAGTTTCGAAGTTTGACACTTCCCTTAGTCCGCAAAAAAAGTAGTTTTGGCTGTAGTCTGTCACAGATCTATCATTTTTGTAACGAGTAAGTATCATTTTTGTAACGAGTTAATTGGATCTTTAGATTTTAAATTAGCATCAAACCTTGAGTAAAATGGCAAAATGGTGTCTGTCCGTCTGTGCTTGTGCTCGAATATTGTGCAGATATCGAATATCATATCGAATCTAATCACTTAATCTAAAGCAAAGTTCTATATTATGTAAGTGCATGAAAAAATTAACGAATGTACGAAAGTAATCGTAGTAACGAAAATTAACAAGAGAGCCCCCACCTCCTTATTTTAATAAACAAAAGAAATATTTACCCTTTATTAAATATTTGTTTTTGAAAACTATATCATTGTTTTGTTCACATAAAGCTATTTCTAATTTTAAATTTGGCAACTTTTTGACACACAGGATAATTTTTTTGTCAAAGAAAAAATTTAGATAATAATAATAGTAACTCGCTAATAATTCCTTAGACACTTGATTCAAAATATCATCAAAAGATAATTCGTAGTAATTTCAAACAATTTGCTCGATTCTCTACTGAAACCATTAAAACCAGTTTTCATTCGATTCTTCGAGGCATAAAAAAACATTAGCTTTTTTGGTAGATTTTACGAAGTAATTACTTTTAGAAAGTTATTCTTAAAGAACAATACCTGTGTTTTTACCCATCAATTGTGTGAAGGTGAAAAAAACACAACGACATTTTATGCGCATTTTATTTTCAAAGAACAGTAATTTTGTCAAGTAATCTCTTCATTTAATTAGTTTATTCTCTTTAATTTCTTTATTGGAGCGATCCATCATTTTAGCTTCACAAAAGTTAAATTAACCAGACTTTAAAAGGGTATTTCCTTACTTTTAAAAATATAAAAAAGGACCCGCTTGTGATAACAGAAATTCCTGAGACTTTTTTTTTTTGCCAAAGTCACCGAAAATTCAGGAAAGTTCTTAAAGTTTTTTACTAATGAAGCTAATGTTAAAGTACTTTGCTTGATGGAATTTTTTTTTCCTTATATGTTATTTATTTTTATTCATCTTGTGTTTCATTTAAATCCAACTTATAAAAAAAGGAGGTTCCTGAATTTTTTTTTCTTTTCCTTACCTTCTCGTGCAAGAGGTACACAGCATAAGTAACTGTAACTGTAACTTCAAACTCAATATTTTAACGAATTTCCGTGTTTCAAAACTCCCCGAGTCCGTGATCACCTTTTCAGGAATTATGTCTCTCTGTCTGTGGACACAATAATTCAAAATTGAATCGAGCTACTTGGATGAAATTTGGTTTATGGATAGATATTTTCCAAATTTAGAATGAATTTCATTTACAGGAAGTCTGTCTGATAGGCGTTTTAATTATAAATTAACCCGATAACAACTCAAAAAGATAGCTACATGGAAAAAATTCGGTACTTAGATTTAACATATAAAGTATAGATATATATCAAATTTAGAAATAAACCCATCAAGAGGTTGACCGCCCGTTGGTCTGTACTTTCATAAACAATTAAATATGATAATTCAAAAATGCAATACTTAAATATATGAAATTTGGTATGTAGTTTTACTAATTTTGGTTTTTATCGATAAGAAAAAAGATGTCCAAAATACTCATACAGTGTTTAGTATTTTTGTATTAACCATATACCAGTGATTAATCAACAAAGATAAAACTTTAATAATCTGTTTCTTAACTATTGTTTACAAATGGCATACAATTAATAATACACAAGTACATTTATGAAAGAGTGCGTGAGAAAGTTTCAGGAAGACTGCTCCTACTGGCTAAGAAATCATATTTTCTTCTTCTAAATTTATATTTCAAAAACCACATATATAGAGCATTTTGATTTTCATTTCTAAACCGCGCATAATGGTACTTGGATTTATATTTCCTAAAACCATATATATTGGCGTTTTGCCTTCATAAACTTAAATGCAAGTTAATGAATACCACAATGTTTAACATGATTCGAATCAGGTTAAGCATGAACTATTTTGCACTTAATTAAACTGAATTTCTCAATTTTCTATCTTTGGTCGAAGTTCGAACAAGATTAAAAATTTATCCATATTTATAATCAACTGTGATTTATACATTTCAAATAAAACACTCATCTTTCATGAAGCAAAACATTTATTTACATTTTCTAAATTCACACTTCAAAAATTGTATAACGGAATTTTAACTTAATATAATTAAAACGCAGAGTGCTTGCTAATTAGATATGACAAAGTTTACATGAATCACACCAATTAAAGAAACATTTATTTTATGCTTAGTCTAATTGAAATTTCCTCTTTCCTGACTTTGTTGCTTTAAAATACTTCGATATAATTAAAAATGCTGTTCGCAATTTATAATCATTTACGTTTGACATATATTGGTTCAAAAACGCCAAACGATTTTTTCAAGTAGCAAAACAATTATTTATTCGTATTTTATTTTTTATATTTGTGAATTAACACTTCCAGGTCCTAAATTATTGCATTTTATCTTTATAAACTTGAAATGTAGTTTACTCTGTTATTATATACTACAAATTTAAATTTTAATAATTATTATTTTGCTGTAATCAAACTAAATTTATACTTTTCTGACAGTGGCTTTGCATTTCGAATATGACTTAAAATTCTTTTCATATTTTATAATCAACTATGTTTGGTACATTATAATTTATAAGCGTATTTTTCCGGAACCAAAATAATCATTTCTTCATATCTGTGTCTTTTGTACTTCCAAAACTACTCATAACGGCATTTTATATTCATAAAGGGAAATGCAGTTTGTCATTTTGAATATATTAAGGTACGTGACAATGTTGAAAAGTCAATTTTTTTCGAAATTGTGAAACTTTTTTTAATATTCTTGATGTTTAAGCGCGTTTCTTTATAAAACCTATAGAATTTTGTTTCAAAATCTATTTTTGGGACATTACACTGATTCTTTTATTTGATTTATATTCTGCAGTTCTTGAACTAGAGAATAAGTAATCTATTCATTTATAAATATTTTATAGTTGTTTTAGAGCGTCACAATGAGAAAAAAATGAAATTTTCATGCTATTTATCAATCGAACCCCAGTATTTAAAGAATTTGTAGAAATACAGCTTATTTTTTAGCTCAGGTACTAGATAATATATTCCTTAAGCTATCACCAAAATTTTAAGCAAATCATTTCATAGACCTCTAAACTAGAAGACTTTTGCTTTGCGAGTCTTTTCAGAAAAAAAAAAACTTTTGCCATTTAATTCAATATTTTGGTTTCATAGATGATTCTTCAATCTTTTTTACTCAAATATTCAAAAATATAACTGTTTTCGAACTTTTCCCGAAAAATTCATTCCGAACGTTTTTGCATATCTTATTACATACGATACAGTTCAAATCACTCATGTGAATTTAAATAACAATTATTTTTCTATAATCAAAATAGATTTACCATGCTTCCATATTCATACCTACGTCTTCTGAATTTAAACCCCACATAACGGCAATTTGTCTTCATAAACCTAAAAACGCAGGCTTCTCTTACTATATATGATAAAGATTAAATCACTCACTTTAATTTAAATAACAAGTATTTTGCTGTAATAAAACAGGATTTTCCAAGTTTATGACTATGCCTTTACAATATTTCACATATGATTATGTTATTTACATTTTATAATCAACTACGATTGATATATTTTAACTTATAAGCGCATTTTTCAGTGAGCAAAACAATCATTTATTCAAATTTGCGTCTTCTGAATTTACACTTCCAAAACCGCACATACCGACATTTTATCTTCATTAAGATGAAATGTAGTTTGTCATTTCGAAATATTAATACGCACGACAAAATTTAAATCACACGCATTTATTTGAATAACAATTATTTTGTTGTAATCAAACCGAATTTTCCACGTTTCTGACTGTTCTTTACAATATTTCGCATATAATTATGCTATTCGTATTTTAGAATAAACTACGGCTGATATGTTTTAATTTATAAGCGCATTTTTCAGTGAGCAAAACAATCATTTATTCGTACCAGCGTCTTCTGAATTTACACTTTCCAAACCACACATAACGGCATTTTATCTTCATAAACTTGAAATCGCAGCCTTACTCTCGTAATACATATGACAAAGTTTCATATGCGATGCCGCTTCGCTTCGACGGAGAACGTTAGAAGTTAAATTCTGCAGAATTAATGAACCGAATGACAAATTTCGGCAGGAAACCGCAAGATATTAGGTTCTCTAAGAAAAGTTTCCTCTACATCATTAAGTCCCCCGCAGATAGCTTCGCGGCTGTGATGTCTTGAGTTATTGGATTTTGGAAGATTTATTTTAGAAAACGCATCACATTAATAATCTGGTCAACCGAGTAAATATCGTTTCTATTTTTTTTATGTAGAATTTTTTCTATATTAAAAAACAGAAATAATGCTTAAATAATAAAAAATAGGAAAAATAACTGCTTAAAAATAAGTTAACTAATTGTTATGGAAAATTAATTAATCACTTTTAAAATATTATTTATTTATTAATTTTAGACTTTTCAAAAGAATTCATTTTCTAATATGCTTTTTTAAGTTTTTGCAAACAATATTCTGTAAATTTTTACAAGTAATAATAAATACTAAAAAAAACAGTATGTTTTTTTTTAATTTTCTCTTATACGTAGAATGCAAAAAAAAAAAAAGTATAACAATCGTCAAAGAATTTGAATTCGAAATTTTGACAATTTTCTTATTCCGAATAATATATTTTTGGAGTTATGCTTATCAGTCTTTGAACATAACTCAAAAACGCATAGAGCTAGATAGATGAAACTTGATATATGGTCCCTATTCCAGATTTGCAGATTTCTATCAACTTTTGAACGAAATCCATTCTAAGAAAGTCTGTCTGTCCGGCTTTTCGAATATAAGAACATAATAGGAACAAAACGAAAAAAGTTAGATGTGCAAAAAATTGTTACATGGATTTATTTTCTTAAATGTAGATACTTCAAACAAAGGGTTGACCAACTATTGGTATATGCTTTCAAAAGCATGTAAACACGGTAGTTCTGAATTGCAATGACTTAAATTAAATTTAGAATGCGATTTTGTAACTATAATTGTAATTCTGTATCTATTCTGGTTTCAATCGGTTGAAAAAAAGGCGTCCAAATATATATTCTGCATTCTGGTACTTGTGTATCGACGGCATCCAGTTTTTAATCACCAAACATTTCATTCTATTTGGCTTTTTCGCAATTATTATTTGATAATAACATGCGGTTAATAATACACAAGTACATTTATTAGAGAGCATGCTAGATAATTTTGGAGAGGCCACTTCCACTGGTTTAGAAAAGTAAAGAACAATTTAATATGAAGAAATGTGAAATTTTTTTTACTTCAGATAAATTGATAGGTAAACAGTGAATCAATTCAGAAATACACTCGATCCAAAATGTGAAACACCAATATCATTTTAATGATAAAATAAAATACTCATCTGGCTGACGGAAACTTTAAGTTTTATCGAAGTTTTACAGCATCGCAGTTTGATTTTCAGTTCTGTATTTAGTTTTCAAAGGAAATTTTGCGCATTATAATACAGCTGAAATTATCTGATTTATGATAATTCTGATAAAATAGAGCTAAAATTATCGCCTGATTTATGATAATATTGTGTAAATGAAATTATCGTTTAATTTATAATAATTTCATATAAATAAAATAGAGTTGAAATTATCCTTTGGTTTATGATAGTTCTGCATAAATAAAATAGAGATGAAATTATCGTCTGATTTATGATAATTCTACATAAATAGAGCTAAAATTATCGCCTGATTTATGATAATATATCTAGTATATCTATATCTATACTTATAATAAAGCTCAGTGTGTGTGTGTGTGTGTGTGTTGGCGCTCTACTGGCCAGACCATTCAACCTACTGATGCCAAATGTGGCACGTGTATACCTTGGAAGCCGGGAACGTGCAACTGGGGGTTATTTTTTCGAATTTTTAATTAGAATTTTATTTATTTAAAAATTAATGAAATTTTGGCGTGTTTCTGCTATAACTTCCAAAAATATTACCGCACAAAAAAGATTTTTACATCAAGTTAAAGATAAAAAATTGATCTTTTAAATGGTACCAATGTTTTAATCTTAAAATTAAATTTCTATTTTTAATGAATTTTTAAATAATTATTTTAAATATATTTTTCAACAATATTTTTCGTACAAAATAAAAATAAATTTTAAGCTGCACGAGCACATTTCGCATTCATGGGAAAAAATTAGCTTTTTTCAAAGTGTTGCCATCACATTGATTAAAGCTCCAACTAAAAATAAATTAAATCTTTTTGGAAATGAAATCTGCAAAAATATAATTTTCGGCACGTGTCTGTAGTAAATGAAACAAATATGAAATATTATTTTTTCTAAAAAATAAATTCAAGAAAAATTATTTTATGATCTTTTACACTCTCTATATTATTAATCCAATAAATCAGTTTTATTTTAAGACAAGTTTTGTTTAATATGAACAGGATATCCATTCAAATGAGGATTACAAAGCTAATTTGTAAACCGTTAGTAAGACACAGATCTTCTAAAATGGTCTAAATGGAAAATGATTATATTTTATGTAACTTGATTCAATAAATGCTCTAATAAATAACGAATTTTTGATTTTACTTAAAGCTTCTGCTGTGGAAATCACGATTAACAAAATGTTCTTGAAACACTAATATTTTAAATAAAAAGATTTAATTTCCAATCAACTAAATCAATCACTTAAACTGACTGATTTATGAAAATTTGAATATCACTATTCAATAATAAAAGATAATTTTAGATTTTCCATCTATCGTTTCAAGGAAAATACGCCAATCAGCACGCAAGTTTTTCAAGAATAATTGGCCTAAGATTATGAAAATGTTGAGTTTTTTTAAATTTTTAACATTCAAAACTTCATAAATAAGTCTTAGTTGATCGTAGAAAATAGAAAAATTTATTCATTTATTTAAAATTTGGTGTGTCCAGAATATTTCTCAGAATATGATACCTTACTGCTTTAAATTTAGACTTCATAATTAGTGAAATATATTTATATGCCGGTACAAAATATTATTGTTCATTTCAATCAATCCTTTTGAAAGCAAAACTAAAAACTGAATTTTATGCTGAATCTAAGAAATTTTTGTTGAATTATTGTTAGAGATATTACATAAATTATGAAAAATATTTTGTAGTTCACATAATACTTAAATACCGAGCTATTCTGTTTACAATACTCATATTCAATAATAATAATAATTAATAAATAACAATAAAGATGATAAATAAATTAAAACGCTTGGTTTTATTAAAAAATATCTTTATATTAATTTTTATGATATTTCTTCATAAATAAAATAGAGAGGAAATTATCGACTGATTTATGATAATTCTGCATAAATAAAATAGAGCTGAAATTATCGTCTGATTTATCATAAATCTGTATAAATAAAATATGGCTGAAATTATTGTCTGATTTAT
>JAPMOR010059136.1:173-15266 GCA_026543865.1 Argiope aurantia | reverse complement strand
CAATAAATTTGGTTGCTAGCTTTCACGACATTCACGATAAAACTCTTCCAAACTATTCTGGTTTCGTTTGGTTCGATACCAACAATAAGTAAAATCTTCCTCTACGTATCGGGTTCTAGGCAGTCATACCAAATATTGGAACTGAGTAGCCAAGTAATTATTAATGCACATTCACTAAGCCGATGCGACTGTAGAAAATCTAATTTTCCGATGAAACTAATGTCCCCTCAGAATCTTTGTCAGAATTCTAATATTAAACCGCGTGGCTGTTTTCTCAGAGATGTTTCATTCCGGATATTCTGTTATGGAGTTAATGCAGTGTGCGAAGCTCTGGCGCAGAAATGTTATTATGTTGTATGGCGTACTGTGTTCATTATGAATATATAATGGTATGTGTTCGTAAAATCATTAGTAAGCTAAATAATGTCTTCGTAAAATCTAGGTAAAAGATGAATTGAAATTTAATGATGCTATTATTTTATTTAATGTGAAATGAATTCATAAGAATTAAATGGTTTATTACTTTCTTTTATATGTAGGGTAAAAAAACTACTCTAATCTTCAAAAAATTCTAACTCGAGGTTTTAACTATCTTCATGTTTTAGATCTTCTTGAGTTCGAAAAACATATCTTTGGAAAATGTCCATCTGTTTATCTGTGACTAAAATAACTCAAAAACGCTTTGAGTTAGACGGTCGTAACTTGGCAAGCGGCCTTTATACCAAAATAAAATCCGTTAAGGGAAGTCCGTCTTTCTGGCTCTTTGAATACTAGGAAATGAAGAGAGCTAGACAAATAAAATTCGGTATACAGATATAACATCTATAGTATAGATACCTGCCAAGTTTTGAGCCAAATCCAATTACGGGTTGAATGTCTTCGGTCTGTACTTTCAGAAACATGTATATGCAATAGTTCAAAAACGCAATGATCATGTCGAATGAAATTTGATGTTCGTTCTTTACATCACATTTATAAATTTCTATCAAATTTTGAGTAAAATCCGGTCAGATGATGTCTGTCACTCCGGTTGTTCAAATATAAAATAACATAACAAACTATAAAACGAAGAGGGGTAGATAGAAAAAAAATTCGGAACTCAGATTGAAAGCCTATAGTGTAAATACATAGCAAATTTTGAGCTAAACTCAACAAGCGATTGGTAGTCAGTCTATCTGTACTTTCAGAAACATACAAGTGCGATAACTTTAAAACGCAATGACTTATATATATATATATATACACACTGGCGTGCAAAACTTATTCAACAGGTATGTTTTTTGCCATAACTTCAGGAGAAATCATCTGAGAGACATGAAATTCAGAAATGGGATACAGCATTTTGTTCTGAAAGAATGACGAAAGCATAGCTGCGCAGAAATGAGTACAATGCATACAGTATGGAATCAAACAAAAAAAGGTTTTATTGAACTCATAGTATCGTTACACATGATTGTCTGTCCAAGAGGAAGAACAGCAAGCAGATGTTCCTTAGTATGGGATATGCCCTCCCCTTACTGCAATGGTTGCTTCGCACTGTTTCCCCATACTCAGCACCAGATTTTCCAATAGTTCTTGAGGTAAGAGTGCCCATTCCTCAATCAGCATCTGTTTAAGCTGTCGGGTGTTCCCAGGAGGATGTAATCGTGCCGCAAGGCGTCTTCCCAAAGTATTCCACACATGTTCTATCGGATTTAAATCAGGGGAGCACGCCGGCCAATCCATTCGAGTGATATCTTCACTTTCCAGGAGCTCCTAAACAGCATGAGTCCTGTGTGGCCGTGCATTGTCATCCATAAAAACGAAATCTGATCCAATGGCACCTCGGAACAGACGCACATGGAGAAGGATCACCTCCTGACAATAGCGATCTCCAGAACCTCTGTCGAAACCGTGGAGCTAAATGTAGTTTTATGTTAAAATTTTGTTTTAATCGGTTGGAAAAATATCTGTAACACACATTCGATTTTCAGGTATTATTAACCTCATGTCAGAGATTACTCAGAAAATTGCCAAGGATGGCACAATAGACTCAGTAAAAAGGCTAACTACACGCCAAAGGTAATATTTCGTATTTATTGTATGCCAATGTCATGCAACGCATTTTCTGAGGCATTTTTATGTCATTCAAATCGTTTTTATTAGAGAGTTTGATATAAAATGTTGCGGAAATCACTTCCGATGATGTGCATTAGTTATTAAAATAGTTCATTTGTGTTAATATTTTATTTGTCTTTATGTAAAAAAAGATCCTTTACTTGTTTATATATGAGATATATAAAACGAGAAAAGGAATGTAATCGTCAGAAATTTCAACCTCGGCATTTTATTAAAAGCACGTTCTGCTTCAGACTTCTCTGCGTCAGAAAATTATACAAGGTGTTCATAAATGAATATCTTTATTTTTCAGAACTTTGCAGCAAAAAAAAAAAGTACAGCATCATTATTCGTCGGAAATCGAAAATAACAGTTGAAATTTTAAATTCTACACAACCTATAAATGTTGAATATGAGCTTATCCAGAATTACGAAAAGTCACTATTTCCACAATTTTTCACTATGTTTGATGTAAACTTTGGAAGTGTGCGGATATTCGCGTACGGCTATAGTCGATTTCTTCATCTGGGATTACATCAAACAGATGTTTGTTTCCAAACTACTGATCAACGTTGATGAACTTAAAACACGAATATATACAGGCTTTCGAAGACAGGCAGAAAAAATTGTGGGGGGAGTTATCGTATCGTTTCGATTTCCTTCGCATCTCTGGAGGGCTCACTTTGAATACTTACAACTGTTGTGAATGTAAATTTTCAACGATTACTTTGTATTTTCGATAAACAAGAGTCTTGTTCCTTCTTTTGTTTTCTTTTAATATTTGTAAAAAGTTGGGATATTCAATTATGAGCAATCTGTGTTTTTAAAATTATGTCTATGTATGAAAAAGATAAATGGAAAACCCAAAGAGAAACAGGCACGAAATTTCGCATATTGCCTTTTCACTAAATTTGAAGATTTCAATTCTTCTTGATGATGCTTATATTTGATCTCTCTTTTTGTCCGTGAACCATTTTAATGAAGTCATATATCCCTAACAAGTGAAAATACTATCCGTCCTAATTGCAGTATAATATCTAGTTGCAGTTAATTTTGCACTTACTTTCTTATTTTTTATTTATTTTTGACTGCAACACTAAATTGATGAGAATATTGTTTGATGTGAAGACAGTCCTCAACATGTGAACTGGATGGAAACATGTTAATAGAAAAAATTAGAGAAAGAAGTGAAATAATTTTAAATATAGCATTTACTAGGTTGCTAAATATTTCAGGGGATTTGTTTATAGATTCCATTAATGAATTGAACGAAATAAAATAGTAGCCAAAAATATTTATTTTATATCGAAAATGCATATAAAATTTATAGCTAGAAAATAGGAAGACAAATGTGCACTTACGTAATTCATTAAAAACTGAAGATTATTTGAATTTCATTGCAACGATGAAAACTGCTGTTGCAAATTATCCTCAACAATATTCTTAAAAATTGCCTAAATTAAGGAAAGAAATGTGTGAAACTTAATTTATCAACATTGAAAATATTAATTGTTAAATTATAAAAAGACATTAAAAATCTTTTTTTGTGCAATAATAATTTCTGAAAAATTTCATTTGACTTTCAATTAATTAAAAGTCTGATTTAAATCGCAAAAAAAAAAAATGTCCCGAAGTGCATAACCTCCAAACTATTTTTGTATCTAATTTGCAAAACTCTTATCAAATAGTACATCGCTAACAGAAGACACATTCAAGTGTCCTTCTTTATCTACAGTACATAAGAATTTCAAGACCCGCTGTCATTTTTCAGACGATCTTAAATATTCAACAGCTAAAAGTTTGTTTATTGGTTTTATCATTTTCATAAATACTTTACAGTTACTGAATTCATATCCCAGTTTTAAAACACTTTAGTGTTTTTGAATAAATGGAATATATTAATATTTTCCAACGTAGCGGTTAATTTAATATTTATTTATTCGAAAAAACTCTTTGTGAATTTGCTTTATAAAATTCATCGAATGTTAACTTTCCAAAAAGTAAACGAGAGAAATTATAATAAGTTCGTCAATTGTTTTTACGTTCATTGGAGAAAATATTAGAATTACAAACTGAACCATATTTTAAATGAAAATTGTTGACAGCAAGGCTGTTTAGAGAAGTTTTCAAACAAAACGAAGCGCCAAACCTTCAATGTGTTTAACTGACTTTAGAATGAGTTTAAGATGTAATAATTGTAGAAGTTTTACTTGTGTAACGTTAAATAATGGAAGAAGATAGAAGTAAAATTTAACGAAAAATTTGCAAGCGGAGAATGTGAAAATAGTGCCATTACTTTTCGAAAACAGACATATTTAACCTGCAATGTATGATGACTTATATATCGAATTTGGAACATATAAATACCGCTCGAAGCGATTTGTGATTTTGGCTATCATTTTAATTCGTTAAAAATGAAACGAAATTTTGAAGTTGTTATACTATAACTATATACTATGTTATATTTATTATAATTTTTGAAAATACAACAGCACAAAAATGATTCTTAAATCATTTTAAGATAGAAAAAAATTATCATTTTAAAGATACCGATTTTTGCCGTATAATTTTTTCCTATTTTTAAGCAATTTAAAAAAAAATATTTTAAGCATATTTTTGCAGCAATATATTCCATTGTTAAAGTTGAAAACGATTTTCAATTTTGCTTTTAATATTTTATGTTTTTTTAATCTTTTTTGCCATTATTAATGAACAAGATCTGAAGGTTCGGTATATTTTTCTCTATTAAGTAGGTTTCAATGTAACATACTTATAACCCTTCTTTTCCTAATGATGGAAAAAATTGTACTCAAGACAGGTATCTGAAAATTAGTTGTTGCTGGCAACTTTTTAACGACTATCGCGTAATAAGAAACATAGCTGTATATATAAAAAAAATCAAGTGTCACAGTCATTATAGCGGGTTTGAACTGTTTGTTGTGGTTGGAAGAAACATGCGATTTCTTGAATATTTTTAATAACTAATCTGAAATTTTTTTGCTATTAAAAGCGATAATGAGTAGAGAAATTTAGAACAGAAGGATATTGAAGATTTTGTACCAAACAACTTAACATGTAAAATTTCATGATGATGGATATTTCCGTAATACTGTTTTTTTAAATTATTTTATATTATATATTTATTCTGGGATTTTTTAAAACATTTTCCCTTTATTCTTGAGCATGAATTATATCACCCTGATTTATTTCACAAAAAGAAGTAAAAATCGTGCAAAGAAGAGTTAATAAAATTTTTGAAATTTTGTTGAACATACATTTAAGATTTAACTTCAAAATTAAGCAGCGGTGAAAAATTATGGATGCTCTCATTTTTAAACAGTACTACTCTTTAATTTGATATAATTAGATGTAATATAATGTAGTGGTTGTTAAGTAATGGAAAATGAGTGAGTAGGTTAAATTTATATATTAAAAAATTGAAAAGATAATTTTTTGAATTTTAAGTTGATGAAAAAACTATTTTTGTGCTGTAATATTTTTGGTAGTTATCATCAAACGATGCCAAAATTTCGCTTAATTTCACATTAATGAAAATTCCAATTAGAATTTATTTTTAAAAATTTTTTACAAAAAATATTCTCCGTCTAAATTCCCTAGATCAATTTATTTAAAAGAATAACAGTTATCAAATAAACGATGTTTAAATCGGTTTATGCAACAAATAAATTCTCTTATTTAAATTTCGAAATCTTAAATGAAACTTTCAGCCATTCCATCATCTAAATAAAATAACAGTTCGAATTCTGGTTTCTTTCAAGAATTACAAGATGGTTTCTCTTGGATGCATATTTATCGTTCGCCAAAGTCAAGACCAATCATTTTCATCGTTTATTCAACTGTTCCAATTTGAAATATTCCCAAAATCTCCTCTTTAAATTTGCATATTTGAATACTTTTATCATTTAAGTAACGCTTAAGTTTATGAGATGTGAAGGCGAGTGTTATTTCCCGAAAGAGAAGAGAATTGTCGCATTTCAAAACTTGTTCAGTTAAGTCAGTTGTAGAATAACATTCATAATTTAAAAGTTTACTTTTGGGGAATGAATATTATAATTTATTCTCAGAAATTCTTAGTTGATGAAATGTTTTAGATTTAAGTTCTAGAAGTATGTTTTTATCTTCTTATTAATTTTTTTTGTTATTTCTTGCCATAAACAAAAAATAAACTAAGTATTTTATCTCAAAACTTTCTCGGAAACTGTCTAATAAAGGTTTTATTCCCCGTGCCGTGCTCAAGGCCGTGCTCAAATTTTTCATTTTCACACATATAAAACTAGCGTGTTTTATAATACAGCAAATAATAATAATAATAAAAAGGCACTCACGAATTGATTGAATACTCTTAGCAACCAATATTTACAAAAGATCAGTCTTTATCACGAATCTTGAATTTTTTCTGAGTCGTCAAATATTTGGCGATTAATCGCTAGCATAGGTTAATACATATGTACTAGAAAATGGAATATGCATTTAGATGGTGTTTTCTGCCGATTCAAACCGAAATTGACATAGAAATGCATTTTATTCTCCGGTACTTGCGAATTAATTGAATGCCACCGCCAAACAAATGATCGATCTTTAGTGAGAATTCTGCATTTTTACTGAATCTTGCGTGGAATAATTGTTAGCATTCAATTAATACATACGTACTAGAAAGTCTAATATGCATTTAGAGAGTGTTTTTCTGCCGATTCAAACCACAGTTGAGATAGGAATGCATTTCATTCTCCGGTGCTTGCTAATTAATTGAATGTCAGTGGTAAACTATATTTATGAAAGATTGATCTTTAGGGAAAATCCTACATTTTTACTGAATCTAGCGTGAGATATCTGATTATTAACCGCTGGCATGCGGTTAATACACATGTACTAACAAATTGAAAATAAGTTGAGACGGTGTTTTTCTGCCGATTGAAAACAAAATTTGACATATAAATGCATTTTCATTTTAAGCCATTTAGCCACAAACTATATCGGTTTTTTTTATTATTTTTTTTACTGAAGCTTTTAATTCGCCATATTTAATGGGGGGAAAAACTCTGAAATGAACAAGAATCCCCATCAGTCCCCTTTACTGTTTGGTTGCTGAAATTATTTACACCGTTTTCTTTTTATGCGTATTTTACTAAATAGATTAGAGTTGATATTCGGTTTTATCACTATCGGTATCACTATTATTCGGTTTATCACTATTATTCGGTGAATCACTATCAAATCTGCACTTAAAATGAAATTTATATTTTATTTTATTATTAAGTGCAGATTTGATAGTGATTCACGATCTGATATTTTGCCTCATAATTTTGTGCGTGATACTTTCGTACCCGATACTTTTTAACTAACAGTTCTATTCCTGATGGGTTTACTAGATTCTTTTGTGTCTGATACTTTTACTAGATACTTCTGTGCCTGACACTTTTACTAGATACTTCTGTGCTTGACACTTTTACTAGATACTTCTGTGCCTGACACTTTTACTAGATACTTCTATGCCTGATGCTTTTACTAGATACTTTTATGCTTGATATCTTTACTTTATGCTTCTTGAATTGATAAATCCTGTAACTGATTCTTTTCCAATCGGAATGAAATAAGGATTCGGTGGTATTGGTTGTTACATTTTCGCATAAATAAACCACCGAAATTTGGTATTTATAGAAGCTGTGTATACATTTTTAGAGCATTTTCAAGGCTGTTTAATTCATGTTTAAAATGTAAAGACTATTTTTTAGTGCTCAATCCGATAGCCTTATTTCTGGACTATAAGTAAATTTCTGACAGTAGAATTGTAGATCTATATTCAGCGTTAAACCGAATCAGTCAAAGAATAAAAGGCCTGTTAGGTGTTCTTTTCAGCTCTTTTCACCATACTACGAACCGAAACAGAAAATATGCTCAGCCAGTATGAGAAATTTGAGAATACAGTCGCAGATTATTTTAGTTGTGATAACAAAAGTTTTTAATAAAGGAATATAAAAATGATTTCCCTTAGATACATATAATAAATGTTTAACAGCATTGCGGTATAAAGTCTTGAAGAAAATGCAGTTCTGATAAAAAACGATAATGCAATTTATTTTGAATCAGAAGGATTAAAGAAGAATTATAAATGCAGCATTTATTAGATACTAATGTCAGCGAGTCCGAGCCATTGGAGAAAAACGCGGCGAAACTTCGCCAACTAGAATGTCAAAGCAAAAGATTTTGGCGACTTTTTAACAGCGCAGAAAGGGACTTACCCCTTTTCGGACGATTAAATTAAATTACTTGAGCAGCAATTTCAGATAGATGCAGTTATTAGATCCGTAAGACGCATGGGGAACTTGGCATATCAAGTGCATGTTAAGGCTGGATTTAAGTGGGTGACAAAGAATTAATTGTTAAATTTGCGGATAACTTAAATTCATTACATATAGTTGTCTTATGGTCAGCTGGTCTGCCGTTAATACTGGTTCCGTTTAATTTCTGTTAAACTCCTTATGCATACCATAATGTCTCCGATTCATCCAATAAAGTTTTTTTAAGTATCGAATTGTGGATACTATATACTTGTATTATTTTAATAGCCTTACATCTGTTTTTTTTTCAAACTGTATATAAACCATTTTCATAGTGATGCAAGTGCAAAAGAGACCGATATTTTTCCCTTCGGTGGTTCTACAATGAGATTTTGATAGGGATTTCTTTTACACGCGTAGACTTAGGAAAGAGAAATTTAAGTATCTTTAAAAGAATGTTCAAAGCATTAAGGATTTTTATATCTTCACTCGGAGCGAGAGAAAATGTTGACGTGAGCAGTTTTACAGAGGGTGTGCTGAATTAATTAAATAGAAAGTGGGAATTAAATTAGGAAATGAGAGCATTCTAGAATGAAGTTAATATGAGCTAAATTAAAATAAAAATTTGGAAATTAATTAAGATTTAAATTAGATTAAGATATATATGTATATATACTTTTAAAAAATTGCAAAAACTTAGAAAAAAATACAACCTAAATCATGGAAAAAACAAATTTTAAATTTTAAAATGGTGCAAATATGAGTTTTTTTTTTTTGCAATAATAATTTCATCAGTTATGGTAGAAGAAAGCAATCCACCGTACTTTCATTTAATTAAAATTTTTGTTCAAATTTCAGAAAGCCAGCTCTGAGATGCACATTCTCATCTTCCAAAATATATTTGTGTTAAATTTATTAACCCGAAATTAAGTAGTCTATCCTATAGAATACGATCACTCACATAAGATACATATTACAAGCACACATTCTCTATTAGTAGAAGAGATGCATTTACTTAAAAAAAAAAAAGAAGAAAATTACCTACTACTGCAATGCGTGAATTGCCATAGAGTATTCTAACCTTCATTTGACGTTCCTCTTTCGATAAAACCGACCGTAGTTCAAGAAATGAACTATGGTCCATCAACAACAAAGTCTCGTATTCCCAAAATAATCTCCTCCCAACTCTCTCCTATTACGAAAAGACAAATGCCCGCACCCTGCTCGGAATACCAATCCTAAGATCAGAAGCATCTCCAGTAATCCTGATGGAAGATGAATCAAGAGATTTTTTTTCCGTAATAAAAAAAGATCTTCCTCCTCAGGATGGATGTAACCGAATTCTTAAAAAAAAAAGACCGGGATATCTAAGGATGCAGGCTAGACACAACACGCCATCGAGCAAATGATGGAAACGTGATTCCGTTCGAATGAAAAAGAGGTCACACATAAGAACGTTCTCCATCTGTATCCCCTAGGCGAGGTTTTGGTTGTTTTGTCTGGCCCCCCCGAGCCGTGGTCCACTTGGCGTCCCGCCAGGACTTCTGGAATGTCATTGCCAAGATCGGGTTACGGGACAGCCATGAATATGTATAAAAAGGGATGTAGGAAATGGGATCGGCTTGGAATGGAGAGGAATTTTTGTTGGGAGGGGAGGGGGATATGATTCTGGAATAGGTTCAAATAAAGATAGATTTCGATTAAAATTTTATAAACGCCCATTTACAGGCATATTCAGGTAGATGTGAAACATTTTAAAAAACACCAGCTACCTTCTGCGGCCAAATGGTTCGTCTAGAATATTGGTTATGTTTATGTAAATTAAATTTCTTATGTATAAAAACATGATGTTAGTAATTCTCTCAGTAAATAAAGAAATCCTACAAAAATCGAAAATGATCTCATAATGCCATTAAAAACTTATGAGTGGGCAATCTGATTCAAATTGCCTATTGTCTTCTAATCGGATAATTGTATTTTCTGATACCTCATATTCTTTCAGAATATCCTTTCTTCAACTTTCAACATTAAAAGAAAATCATGCTATGAAATATTTGATGAAACACTGGAAATATGTAGTCATATCACTGTCTCTCCCACCCGCCCGAAGGGACACGGGTAAATAATACTAAATCACCGGACCGCCGCAGCAGCAACATTGGCGGGAACTGGGGTTGATTCCAAAGTGCCATCACCGGCCACGGTATAACACTTCCCGAAGGAAGTACTTCCCGTCATCGATGGGAGGAAGCCAGATCTCCCACCTATTTATATACCCACCAGGGTGACGAGATCCAACCACCATACCGGAAGCATCTCATCCTCATTTCGAGATGCCTCCCCCGGGGGTTACTGGAAATAGGTAGAATTTCATTGACGCAATGAAATCTATTATTGAATAGTATGGAAAAAATATATAAGTAACTATCAAATTTTAAAAAAATGCTTGGCAATTAAATTTATATCATTAAAATGAAAATGTTTTGTTTTGGAAATCTATTTGTGTCATAATATTTTGGAGAGATATTGCCAAAAATGTAGAGATCTGTTTTAATTTTTAACCAATCAGAATTCAAATAGAAATTAAAAACACCTTAGTGATTCGTATTCTTAATTCCTGAGTATGTGAAAAATCTTTTAACTCCAAGTTGATCGTATAAAATGGCAATCCGCACACATGGGCTTTTTTATTAATTTTAAAGATCACATGATTGGTTTTGAGAAACCATACCAAACAATTTTATATTTCAATCCAATTTTATATTTCAAATTTAAAAGGATTCAGAACAGAAATGTCACTATTGGGAAATTTAAACTAAGACAAAGACTTATTATTAATCTTATTGTAAGATTAATCCATTTTGAAAGTACTGGTGAATATTACAAGAACGAAAGCTAAATAAGAATATTTTTAATTAATTAAAATAGATTTTACATAAAAATTTTATAAATTAATTGATAAAAAGATTCTAGTCAGTCATATTATGAAGAAAAGTTCATAAACCGATTTTCATGAGTTCCCCAGTTAATGGATCAAATCCCATGAGAGCTATTTTGAAATTTAGGATATATCTATATTTATTTGTTAGTCACAGCGAAATAAATAAATAATTTGTTGGGCTTAGCAATGAAAATGAAATGTCATTGAAATGGAAATGAAACGTCAATTCTTTTTAATTTTTTGGGATAAAAATATATATATATAAATCTTACGTATATCTAAAAAAATTGCAGTTGTAGCTACCATAAATACACGTTCTGTATGTTCTGAATTTGATGCTTGTAACGAAACTTTGTGGCATTAAAATGCAAAATCAAAAATTAGGTGTGTAGTTATGTCAGACTAAATAATAAGTTCATTATTTATTTGTTTTCACTCTTAAGTAGCCTCTTAGTCGATGCAGTTCCAAAGAACTGCACCGTTGCCCAGGGAACACCACGTGGAGGTGGGCTACTTTCGTTCCCCGCCCACCCACCCTCCATCGCTGCATCCGAAGACAGTTCTGGTCTGAAAACTGCATCGGGCAGCCGACGACAGTTTTGATGTTAAACTGCGTCCTTCTGCGACCGGTATCTCACTGGAATATCCAAGGCTAAGCAGAACTTGTAGATCTCAAAAGATTCTACTACTGGCACTCCAACAGGAGCCATCCGTGCAGGCAAACTCAGAGCAGAACACAGCTTGTAGACCATATAAGATTCTACAACTGGGATATCAGACTTCTGGATTGCAGATGGAGCCAGTTTCGCTGGAAGTTCTAAAGCCTGGCATATCCTAAATACCATGTAGGAGCGAACCACTGGAACGGATTCCACTCTAGTCGCAGGTGGATCAGATGGTGTATCAACATCTTGATCCAAATCGGGATCGAAAAACAGATCTCCGATTGAGGGTAAGTGGGGGAACATGAAATATTTCAACAGTTCCAAGATCGTCCAAAAGACGATCCATCCAATGATGGCCGTAGCCTCATTGAAATATTCAAAAAACGCACCAAGCATAGCTCAGCAAAAAAAAAGTCACACAACGATCAGTTGCAAAAAGAGAAATGATTCTTAACAGAGCAGCAGAAGGTGGATTCATTGTTTCATCTATTATATTGTTTGTATTTTGAGCGTTTGTTTAACATTAAACAGTAATATTTCTGCTGACAACAATAATAAGAGCGATTGTTGAAACCTTCTACATCCAATAACAATTGAAGTTAAACCAATGATTATTACTAATTTAACAATGGAATAAAACTAATAATCAAGCATAGAATACTAAAGGGGAGCAAAGAGGGAAGATATATTAATTAAATCATGTGGGTTTTAATTCATATATATTTTTTCGAATATTAACTAGATTTTTCATGAAGGATATAAAACATATAAAACAAATACTATCGATCAAAATTGAAATTGAATAAAATTTGTAAAAAATGTATTGAGTAAAATTTTGAGAACAATATTTCCTTTTCACTTAATAGGTTAAGAAATAATTTTCTACTCTATGCTGTTTTTCAGGCAGATTATCATCTCATTTTAGAAGTATAGTAATTAGTTAAACAAAAGAAATGGAAGGTAAAAGAAAAGTGAAGTAAAAAGAAGAAACGCACGAAAATATACTGAAAAATAAAATACACTCGAAACTAATGTACAAAAAGCTGCAAAGTTTTAAAGTTTCGTACATGAGCGTTTAGTGCTTCGTTGTATAATGGAGAAAAACAGTACGCATTTTGAACGCCCACTTGTCAACCAAATGAAACTCAAAACTGCACACCAAACTATTTTAATAATAAGATTAATTATCAGATTTAATTTATCTAAGTGGCTGTTACCACGTTTAGACACTTGTGAACGTGCAGACCGACAGACGGCCAACCTTTTAGCGGATTTGGCTCCAAATTTGAAACATATATATACTTTAGATGTTAAAACTGTGCAGCAAATATTACTCATTTAGCGTTCTTCGTTTTGTTGTTATCGCGTTAAATTATATTCGGACCGCCGGATTGATAGTTTTCCTCTAAATGCATTTCGTTCAAAAATTGATAGAAATGTAAAAATCTGAAGTAGAGACCATATACAAAATTTCACCCATCAAGCTGAAAACGCTTTTGAATAATTGTGTTCACTCATAAGCGTAATTTTTTAGAAAAATATATTTCTCGGATTTTGGAAGATCTAAAACGTTGTAAAATATGGAGAAAAAAAAACTATTATAAGTGCAAACTATAAATTTATATTTAAACTAATATATATAAACTATATTTTTTTTTTACAATTATAAGTCAGGGCTAAACACCCTGTCAACCCATTCTTATTTGATTGACTGTTGACTTTTCAATAAGTTGGCACGATTTTGTCATGTTTGACAAGCAACTGTACATTAATCTTAGGTCTTACCGAAACTTAAACTACTGTGTCTTACTATAAACAGTGCGAGGCCGGGATAGCCTGATTGGTCCGGCGTTGGATTTTCATCTGCTCGGTTGCGAGTTCGAACTGTGCCGGCCGAAGATCCTACGTGTGACGGGTGTATCTATGTAATCCATGTGCATGATATAAACTGTATCCATGTAACTCCGGGTACATGGCATACATTTTTCATAGCCGCAAAGTTCTGCAAGTCGAGACAATACCACTGGAGGTGCTGGATCAGAGGTGAATATTCTCTGATGCAGGTCTAAAATACGATCTGTGAATGAAATATATGAATGAAGTACGCCCCGTCAAAAATGCTGTGACGTATGAGTAGCTAAGACGTATCTTTGGCCCTAGATGTCGCTACTGAAACAAGAGACGCTAAAACTCGGCTTAAAATCGCTGACTTCGTCAGCTGGCTTGCCTACTGTTAGCAACAACACTGTTAAAAGTATCCAAATGCTGAATTGAATTTTTAAGTATCACAAATAATGCTCACAACCTGGGAAATGAAATGTAATAATCAATTTTATTAAAATTTAATAATATAGAATGTATTAATATAATTAGTATTTTGTAGCTCTTTTCATGTTCTATTAAACTAATCTTTAATTAAGAATCTGTTTTATGCATTAAAAAATTAATATTTTGAAGAATGCTGATATAAATAATTTATATATCTTCTTCCTACAATTACCCTTTTAGCTTTATACATGAATTCAGTCTTAAACCCTTAGAATCCACAAACACGACAGAAAAATTGAAATTTCTTCTAAGAGATTGAGAGCTATTGAAGATGTTTGTATAGCTGTTGTCAGGCTTTGTCACAAGACTTTTAATCTTTAACTTTGTGAAATGTTCCTTGAAATTCTTTATCTACGAAATATAATCTTCATGATCCATGTTTACAAGACTTCGGATTTGGCGATTTTTCTCCGTGTGTAAAGCCATGTGCAAGCACATTTTTTGGCGTCATATAGCCGATTGTGATACCGATGGCGAGGCAGATTTCGTATTTGGCGATTTTTCTCCTTGTTTAACACTTTTATCGCGAGGAACGAGATAACTCGTCTTCCAGGAATATTCGCTATGCGCGAGGGATGAGACAACTCGTCCTCTACTCAAGGTTTTTATGTATTATTACAGCATCTTATATATAATTATTACATATAAGAGAGAGCGGCGCAGACTCTTAACGCAGAGACTGGGATAAAGACGCGTCATTGCCGCAATGAAAGTGTTAAGAATATATGCATGCACATTTTTTTTGGCGTCAGTATTTCGATTG
>JAPMOR010059114.1:0-13135 GCA_026543865.1 Argiope aurantia | reverse complement strand
TTGCAGGTGAGCCCCAATACAGTTTCAAACTTTATCAGAAATCCTTATAAAAATGGAAATAAAAAGAAGACTGGTAGACCGAAAAAGTTAACACCACGTGATGAAAGAAAACTTGCTCGTGTGCTGAAGAAGAACAAAGGAAGTGTTTCAAGGGTAAGAAATCAAGCAGAACTTAATCATGTGACGAAACAAACAGTTTACAACTATATTAAAAGATCTAAAAAATTCATTTTCAAAAAACGGAAACATCATCTTAAGTGGAAACAAGCTCACATTGATAACCGTTTAGCATGGGCTAAGGAGCACGTGTCCTGGACTACAGAATTGACTTCTGTGATATTTTCCGATGAAAAGAAATTTAACTTAGACAGTCCAGACGGGACTGAAGGCGAACACTATTCAACACGACAAATGGGAGGAGGGAGTTTAATGGTTTGGTTGGCTGTTGGATACGGAGGAAGGACAAGTCTGATTTTCTTAAATGGTAGGCAAAAACATACAGACTACATTCAAGTGCTGAATTCCGAGCTTCTTCCTTATGCCTCTGACACAAGGGGTGAAGAGTGGAAGTTTCAGCAAGATGGAGCTTCCATTCACACCGCGACTGAAGTCAAAAATTGGTTCCTAACAAATAATGTGGATGTTTTACCATGGCCAGCCAAAAGTCCTGACCTTATTATAGTGGAAAACATCTGTGCAAAGCTAGTTCGTCGAGTTTGTGCTGATGGAAGGCAATTTGATTCCCAAACTCAGCTTCGAGAAGCATTAAATGACTCGTAGGACAATTTTTGTCAAACTGAAATTCAAACTCTATACAATTCACTTCCAAACAGAATATGTGAAGTTATAAAGGACAATGGGAAGACCATTCCTTATTAAAATCACTATTTTTTCATTCATTATAATGCTGTCCTTCTACTTTTTTTACAAAGTTTCAAAAAAGAGAAACTATTTTTGTTGTCATTAATATTTTATGTTTGAACATCATAATTCTGATGTTAAAATTTCATTTTTGAAATATTTGTTAAATGTTTCTAATAAAAAAAATTTAGTAAAAATATTTTTCGGTTATTGTTACAAAATCCTTCTACTTTTTTTACGCAGTGTATAAATAACTATTCTATTTTAATATTAATTAATAATTATCAACCACTTTGAGGATTCCCAAAATAGGTTAATAAAAGTGACAGAAATGGTTCTTTCCTTTGGAATAAAATCATAACCACAGAGGCTTAAATTCAGTTTGACTGGTTTTCAACCTCAGCGAGAAGGAAATAGAATTTTTCTAGAGATTCTTAAAGCGATAAGTTATTCCAACCGAAATGTTATAAAATTTAGCATTTTGATTTTCTTTCCGAATTTTACAATTACAGGCATAATTTGTATATAATTACAATTACACATTTTTTTAATATTACTATTACAAATTGGTTGATGATTATTATTACAAATTAATTTTTCAGTTATAGTTACAGAGAAAATTTGTACATAATATTGGAGATTACGTCAAGGGGATTATAATTTTATTATAATTTAAGATAATGTCGATAAGATTTATAATTTAAGATAATGTCGATACGATTTATTATAATTTAAGATAATGTCGATAAGATTTATTATAATTTAAGATAATTAAGAAATTTAGGCAAATTACTGCCATTATTAAATTTGCATCCTTTGTCGTAACATAAAAGCGACTAATTAAGCATCTTCTCCATAAAGCAGAGTTTAATATAGAATAAAATTTCTTCTAGAGAGTGTGAATTTTACAATTACAGGAATAATTTGTACATAATTTCAATTTTTTTAATATTACAATTACAAATTGATTAATAATTATTATTACAAATTAAATTTCCATTTACATTTCCAATTTGTACATAATGTTGCGGACTACATCAAAGGACTATGTATACTCCATGTCTATAGCTAGAAATTTTCTTAAATGGCTTCCATTATTAAATTTTCAATCCTCTGCCATTACGTAAAAACGAATAGCCATGTATTTCTTTCATAAAGCAGAGATTGTTATAAAATAAAATTTCTTCGTGTAATGCATAATTTAAAATATAATCTCACATAATCTATCCTAATTAGATTTCTACGATTACATTCCAAACATTTCATTTCTCTAGTTCATTTCAAACAGCACTTCAAACTACAATAAAGACAAGCATCCATTTTCAACGTATTAAAATCGATTTACTTTACTTTACTTTAAATTGATGCTATTATTTCTGAAATAAAATCCAAGAAAACCCTGCCTCCGAGCTGTGTTTGTACTTTCTACTTTACTCTCTACAACAAATATGCATTTTCTAGGGGAAAAGTTCCCGATTTCCCCTCTTGTATTGTCGGCGCTTCTTTTCTTTTCCCTATTTCTATGAAGAGAGCGATACAGAGATCTCTTTCATAATTACAGATCTATTATTTCTTCACATGCGCAAATTTGCTTAAATCCTCCAATGGACCTTTTAAAAGGCTGAGATGTCTCTTTATTTGTTATGATGGAAAAAAGAGTAAATGTAAATGGAGGAAGGGGACGGTTCGGAGTTTCGACAGGCGAAGGTAAATTGTTTCTACGCGCCCAGCTCCACAATACCTGTCGTTTTCATTTAGGTCGTCTTTGTATTAGAGTGGAAAAGATGTCCCTACTAATGATTACGAGCCGTCGTCATATCGGCACTGGTCTTTATTCATCTGCCTCTATATCGAAAGGGGACCATATAAAAATATTGATCCAGTAATATTATAGGAGAATATTTCATGCATCTTTTAAACGCAATATATATGTTAGAGATTTGAATAAGCGGATAAACCAATGCATTTTGTAGATATTAATCTTTTTTTATGATGTATATATGATTTAAAGCTTTGCACGCAGAAAAGTAATTCGATGCAAAATTCAACTAATTCAAGGGCTTATTTATTGTTCCAAAAAATAAATATATATAATTGTTTCAAATTAAATTCCCCCGAAAAGTTAATTTACATCTTTTTACCATTCTGTGGGTATTTTTAACAATCAAAATTGAAAAATAAATAAACCGTCAAAATGATGCACCGTCTTGAATGGTGACCACGATTCGCCTCTCAAGAGCAAAGGGTTAATTAAGTAAGAAAAAAATGGAGAATATTATGCAAATATAGTAAGACACTATGAATATTTTTACTGGTATCATGGTAATATGTTTATATAGTTTAAGGTAGCTGTATTTGTTCCAAATGCGATATTTTATTTTTAAACAGTGTATGGATGATTGAAATAGTTTTCCAATTAAATTTATTAATTAAATTCTCAGAAAATAAAACAGTTTATCTTAACTTATAAAAATTAATATATATTGGCAAATAATTTGTGAACAAGAAAAAAAAATATCGAGTGAAAATCGTCAAATTTTGCAGATAGAATTACTAATTCACTCAATACTAAAGGACAGATGGATTTAAAACATGATACATGTGTTAATTTGATGGAATCAGATATGGGAATCTAATCTTTAAAAAATATTCTCATACTTTTAAAGAGCTATTAATCCCACCAATTCGTAATTGTTAATTTTCTTAAATTGACAAAAAAGACAAATGTTGATTGTCTAACGGCAGTTGTCATCAATTTGTGGTTTGAATTTCTACATGGCCAAAAGGGATACTCATAGGCATGTTGATAGTTTCAGTATTATCCTCGATAATTCGCCATATTTTTTAAATAAAATTTAAAACAAAATATTAAATATCAAAATAAGTATATCAATGTATTAATTAATAATAAATATATAAATCAAATCACAAGTTTTATTAGTTTTGTAGTTTACACAAAAATTAAAAATCGCAATCACATGTTGAAATAGCTCGTGCATAAAATAATGCAAATTTGTCCAAAAAGCAAAATGCTTCATCATGGTTGATTGGGTTGAAATTATTAAAACATTCAATGGTTATTTCATGAACTGTATGATTAGGAATTTTTTTTTTTTTTTTTGGCTTTCATAATCATCCTGTTACGATAAATAAAACTAAATGTGCTTTGAAATGGCTGTATTTAAATTATATTTTCTGTCTTTAAAATTGTGTTTATTATTGATATTCTTACAAAAGGAAGAATTGTTTAAATTCAGATGCTGAAGAATAAACTGCAAATGAAAAAAAAATGAAAAAAAAAATCATTTTTTTTATGGTTTATAAATTAAAATATTTGAATGGTAAATAACCTACGAATATTTCACAAATTATATAAGTAAAATATTCTTTTGTAACTTTATTCTCTTACTGTTATACCAAATAAAATTTTAAGCGCTTTGAGCTTTTATTTCAAAAAGTACGTTCAGTTTCTTCTTTCTACCCTTCATAAAACCATCTTTATTATTGATATCCTTATCGTTTTACTAACTCGCTTGGAGCCCCACCAAGAAAAATAGCCTCTTGGTGTTTGTCCAAAAACATGAGCTTTTTTTATTGTTGGTGAAGAAAGAAGAATGCCGGAATAACATTTCCATAAGTTTATCTTTCAGATCTGGCAGACGCAGGAATTAAGCAGGTTTAATGGAATTGTTGTTGGTTTCCAAGTTTGGCCAAAACGTTTGGCAGTTCTTTGGGGAAACTTCTCAAACTGAGCACTTCCCGATCAGTGAAGGAAGAAGCTTCTGTTTTTATTATTTTCTTTCTGGGAAATTTTTTGTGAGGGGAGTGGCGGGGGTGGAGATGAGGAAGGAAAACCCCTGATGATATTAATCCACTGGCACGCAACGACGTCATGTCTAATCTAATAGTCATTAATCATGGTTATCGGATTAGATAGAACTCCCTAATGTTTGATTAATTGTCCAGTGTCTGTATCAATCGTTGTCAAAGCGTTTGCATCGAAACTTTTTAAGAAATGTGCACATGTTTTGTGACTCTTTTTTTTTATCAAATATTTGTTGTCATATTAAAATCGAAATTAATCTGTTGAACCGGGCATAACTGCCATGCTGCCCCTTCAACGCTAACAATTTGTTATTAATATAATTGAAAAACAATGGCCCATTAAAGCACAACTTTACTTAAAGTATAGATTTTAGCTAATTTCATTTAACTTACATTTAAAATGCTAAAATTAAGCTCACCGTAGACAAAATTTAAATTCTCAAGATTTTCTTTTCAGAGAAGTCTTGGAAAAATCATCAAAAGTCACTCCATGAAAACATAATTGTGAATAAAATGTATTGAAATATTAAACAAAGTAATAAAGGCACTTTCAAATTTCTTCCATTATTTCAGGGATAAAGCAAAGCATAAAAATAAATATAAATGATATTATTTTGACTTCCCATTTTGTTTAGTGGGTGCTACATACTATTTGAAATAGTGTAGGTGTTTGGGAAAACATTTTTCTCAGACAAATCAAGACAAGAAATAGTTAAATGTATAACATTTAGCAACCGAAATTTAAAGTAACTGCCCTTTTGATACTAGCAAGTTGAACATTAACGGGTTAAAGAATTTAAAAATAAAGGTCTTATTTTATATTTTTTTAAAATAATCTTATAAATATTGAATGAAATATCTGCACATGAATGTTTCTCTCAATATGTGCCTTGATGCTTATTGTTAATTCTATTGTTTAATGTACAAAATGTAGAATTTATAATATAACTTAATGCCATAAGTCTAAATTATGACATTAGTCAATGACTAATGCATTATATATTCCAATAAATGTTCCTTTTCGAAAGAGATAATGAAAGCCGATAGAAAACATTTTTGACAACGTTATTTGATGTCCAATAATTTAATGTTAAACGTTCTCTTTGAGGAATAATGTTTGTTTTGACTCTATTAACACCTCCAATAAATTTATATAATTCGATCGATGTGCAAAAAGGAACTATCCTTCAATCAATCCAATTTTCAAAGGATAACAATAAATACTGAAAACTTTAAACTCATTTATTAACCATTATATGAAATGGAGTATTTAAGATCTATGAACATAAAATTTCGTTTATCTTCTGTTAATCTTTACCTATCCTTATGGAGCTTTTAACAAAAAAGAAATATCAATATTGACTGTTGATATATATTTTAATAAAAAACAAATAACGAAAAATGACTTTTTGTAATTCAGTTAATATATTTCTTGCAATTAATTCTTTCGAAAATATTGATTGTTGGTAGAAAAATGAAATTTGAAAGAATATTTTGTATTATAAATTTTCGTTTCCCAAGTTTGAATTTATCGTCAGATGAAAATTATTCTTGCCAAATGATAGCAACAGATAAAGAAACTGCTGCGCCATATTTTTATTTCTATTTTTCAATAAATTTTTGCTGATAAATCAAAACGAATTTTAATTTATTTTTGTAATTGATCATATTTCATATTGCTTGAAGACAAAAATTGTGTTACATTGCATTTTGCAGTTGAGCGTGCATTATTGTGCTTTTACTACTTCTGAGAATTACCAAATTCCAAATTTCTGTAAACACAGTGCTTTAGAATTACTGATAAAAATTTAATAATGAAAATACATTCATAAAGAATTAGAATGTTTTGTATCATCAAAGAAATCAAATTTTCATTAATAGCCTCATTAAATAGGAAATACTTATCAAGTTTTCGTAAAAAATGTTATGTATATCTTTAAAATGGCGATAGTCTTAAAGATGGAAATATATGTTGTCAGTATTTTCAAAATATTAAGTTTTTAGCAATTTTCTTAAATCAGGTTTTTTCTCCCCAAATATTTGTAATAATATATAAAATTATGTTCATTGAAATGCTTAGAAATATCATGCATAATATTTATAATTAATTTCAAATAATATTTGTAAGCATTATAAATGTTATATGCCTATTTTTATTTATTTTTGAGCTTCATTTATTCTTAGAATGTTGTTTATAGCGGAAAACATCGCGCCTTTTTAGACTTGACATTCAACTTTCTATTTTTTTAACAGCATTAAAATGGAAATTGACTGTAATTATTAATTATTTTGCTCACACATAGCGCTAATTTTGAAGTGAATTTGAGATTATGCATCTGTAAATTAATACATCCCAGCATATTTTTGATTTACTGTTTAAAAAAAAAACTATCTTAAAATAAAAATTGTACTCTTTTTGTGATGAAAAAATATTATCTCAGCATATGATATATTTTGATTCATACGTAGTTTTTCTTGGAGATATTTTTTTTATTTGTAATTCAAATTTCAACTATTTTTGCTATCAAAAGTCGATGTCACTAATGTTGTTATGCTTTAATTGCCATGAAGTTTATATGCCTTTGTGACAAAGTGTTAATGTTTTACGAATTATAGATTTCAGAAATATTTTCGAATTAGTATATTGATATAGTTTATCTCAAATTTACGAAAGTCTGCATAAATAAATTATAATTTTAATTCTTTTATTTCAATTATTGACTTCATTTCCAGATTGTTATATCAAAATTGGTTCCCTTTAATCGTATATCTTCGAGTAAAGCTCGTACTCATGAAATGTCTATCAAATTTGGTGTTTCAGCTTAGATTTGGAATCCATTATAAAATTGGAACCCCCGTCCATCTAGCACTTAGCACGAAAAGTCAAAGTAAAGCTATCACTTCGATCAAGCGTGACCACGCACTTTATTAATTTTTTTCTACATATCTTCACAATTTTCAAAACGCCAAATAATCGCTACCCCGCTTTATACTGCATTCCTCTCTTGCATAAATTTGTTTTTTATGGAAATAAGTAACTTGACGCATTGTTCATACTTTAAAGATATGCCATTTATGTGATAATAAAATACTAAAGCAAGTTTCATGCTCTTGAATACAAAATCCAAGAATTATTATTCTTGGAAGAATAAAATTATATTTTTTCCTAGAAGAATTATACTTCCAAGAATTTTTATAGTTATTTTAATTTTTTAATTCAATATCAGTGAGAAAAATATTATTTCGGTATCACGCAGTGATGTTTATTTTTAGTTACTAACTTAAATATGTTTCTTTTTATATATCTGAATTATTTAATGTGAAATATCAGCTATCATTCGGATTCAAACTCTATAAAGCAGCCGTAACTGCTAAGTATTGTATATTTTGTTGTACATTTAAAATATTATCGAAATTTGACTGTCAGAGCAGCTAGATAATAAAAGTTCACCCACCAGTAATTTTTACAAAAACTTTTTAAGAAATAAAATTGTATTTATTACACTTTTCATTATCTAAGAAAACAGTGGTTTGATTTCGAAGAATTTTTGTTACGAGGACCACAGGTAGATATTTTCCAGGGAAATTTTATTTATTAATCCATTTTATAATCCAGGCACCACATCTATCTTTAGATCTAGATATTCCTCTCAAACAACTCAGTTCTTCGACAAACACGACACTTACATATTAAAATAAATGACTATCAGCATTTTCTAGACCTCGGGACGAGGGACAGCCCACAACTTCCCAGAATCCTACCAGACAGTTTCCCGTCCCTTTTCCCTTGAAAAATATGAACCGAAAAGCAGGGAGTAAAAGTCTTTCACCGACTTCTTTTTGGTCCCCAAGTGATAAATATTGGACGAAAGTGTTGCGCAAAGAGTGCGCAGCGCAGTTTCAAATGGGTGGTGGGGGAGGTGGGAGAGAGAGAGAGAGGACTGAAGAAAACTTCCGTGCCTCGGTTCGAACGGTGGCAGCAGAGATGGAGGGGGTGAAGGGGTGGTGGATGGAAATAAATTATCTTTAGCCCGTGAATCCATCTTTTAACCCCGAAATATAGCATCAGAAAACCATTTCCATCGAATCCCATTTGCTTAGAAGGAATCTTTTATCTTCTCGCAAATAATTTGAGGTTATTCTCCATCATTCATCCTCAGCTTTGCATTTCATGAATGCTTTTCCAGCTTCTTATGGCGGGAATTCTGCGTTATTCAAGGGCGAAGCGCCGTTTTTTAAGAACCGGGAAACAGACAGCCAGGAAACGTATTTTGAAATATCATCTCGCATTGGAATGTCTTGCATTGTGTACGGAAGGATGGACAAGCTGCATCCTTCGCTTGAAATGGAATTCCTTTAAAAGATGAGTTGTTGTCAAATGTTAATTAATTGATATTCGGTTTCCGTCTGAGTGATTTATTGTTTAAGTGTCACCCATTTGTGAGTATGGAATAGTTTGGATTTTGAGTTTCGGAGTTAGTTTTGTCCTAATTCTTATTGCTTTTGATAAAAATTAGGAACATGCTATTAATAATTCATTTTGGGCGGATTAGTTTATCAAAATAACTTTAAATAAATGAAAAGATATTCTTCTTAATGTTGGAATATCCAACATTCAGTAAATCTTAGTAAAAAGATTCGTTTGGAAGTTTGAATTATTTCTCGATTTCAAGGCATACTATTTAAAAATTATATAGCTTAAAACGCAACAAATATTGTTATGAAATCATAAAGGAAAATTTTTAAAATAAACTCAAATATAATGATCACTAAAAATAGACTTTATATAGTGTGTGTTTACTTTTTAAAGAAACTTTTCATTGCGAGGCATTTAGTGATCACATATGGTAAGGCAAATAAATTCAAACGCTTACCATTTTTTTTTTTCATAGGAATGTAGATTTGTTTTCAAAACACAGTATATAAAAAAAGCCCAGTGGTAAAGTTTACGCTTTCTTCCTGATATTTATTATCGTGCTTCCTCTTTATATCATGCTTCCTCTTTTCAAGGTTATTTCATCTATATTGGTTTATTTCAAAACTGATTCAAGATGTATACCATTTATTCTGGATATGAAGGAAACTTCTTTTTATTCAAGAACTAAATGATTCAAGATAAATGTCGGTCATTTCGAATATGTTGGAGACTTATTTTTATTCATGAATGAAAATAATTGGTGAAAGTAGTGCTCTTTGTAAGATGGTTAATTATAGAAAATTGATAGATATTATGGTTCCTTATTAACCGTTATATATAATTTGGAATCTATATGTATTAAATGCTCATGAACATGGCATAGAAATCGTTCTTACTGCTTATTGACGAATGACAACAATCAAATGTTAACAAATATCGTCCAGACATTTCAGACTACTTGATTGGCTGCTTTTTCCTTTGCGCGTAATAAACGAATTCAACATCTCGCTCTGCTAATTCATAGAAATTCAAAATATTATTAGAAATGAGAAGGGCTTGCCGTGTCATCGAAACTTCCGTGAAGATGTAAAACATAGAAATTGATAGAAGACTTAATCGAACACAAAAATAAATTGACAATTGGAAAATAGATTATCGTTATTTCTTGCCTATGAAAATTAATATTCATAACTTAATAAATTATCTCATAAAAATGATTTTCGGATTATTTTAAAGCTTTAAAAAATTCATTTTTAATGATATCGATTTTATATCCGCACAATTTTTCTTAATTACTGATATCTTTTTCAAAAATTTACTTTCTACGTAATCTATAATAATGTTTTTTATTGCTTTGTTGAAATTCAAATACATCCATCAAAACATTCAATCATTTATTTTTGCCACTGTAAAATTTAAGTACAAGATTGCTTTCCTTGGAAATAAAGAGCGCATCTTCTAAAATGAGATTTATACTTTTTAATAAGGACTTTCAGCAATTTATAATTGACACATTCAATTAAATTCGTGCTTTTTAGTCTTTTTCAAATGACAAAGTGAAGCTCTTTAAATATATATATATTCCATAGTTATAGTTTAATAGCTTAAAATGTCAATAATTTGGGGGAACAACCTGGTGGCAAGTCCGAAGGCGGAAAGTTTTAAAAACCATTCTACGAATCAAATTGCTTTTATGCTGGATAAAACTCAAAGTTAGTCAGTGAGGGTGGCGAGTTTAGCATTTTTGACTTAGAGAAACGACCTATGTTTTGTAACTGATCTGAAGAAAAAAAATAATTCAGTGAATATTTCAATTAAATTAAATTTAAGTTGAAAAATAAATCGCTTGTACGGTTTCTTTTAATCAAAACGTTTGTTGCTTAAAAGGATCGCAGCTCTTGTTCCATTTGATGTAGTATATTGTAACAGAAACCCGTTTGGTGGGTATAAGATGAAAGATTTTATAAATGTTGAGAACAGTAAATGATGCTTTATCCACAATAAAACTCGCTTTATAGGTCAAAAAAAAAGAAGATCGTAGAAACTCTTAACACAAGCAAATAAAACGCATCATTAGGCCCGACGGCGCAGGTAAAATACTCATTAAGTGGTCAATTCTCTAAAGAGAAACCCGAATCCTACTTTGAACCCTTCGCTTTTTATAGCCTCCTTGCAGGATATGGAATATTCTAGAATGATTCTCGAATCTCGGTTCCTAATAGAGACATCGTCATATTTCTTATATTTTTCCGGAACCTTAAATTTTTGCCGCTAAAATCATAGATTAGATTATCTTTGATTACCGCTGATTAGAGATTATCTTTCCTTCAGTTAGCCTGTCTATCGAAACCAGTGCTTATTTTGCTGAAGCCTACATTATTCTATTTGTTTAATAATGTTTGTTAAAAATGCAGACTTATGATTTAATCCAAATAGTTTCACCTCCAATGAATACTCTTTAGACTGTCATGCCTTAACCATCTAGGTGAATTTTTCACCCTAATTTAAAATGCATGGCATTAAATGAATTTAATTAAATTTTTATCTAGGCTTTAGTTTTATATCGTTTTTATATCCAGGAAGTATTCAAAAGATTTAAATTCAGTTTGATTTTGATATTAAGTTTTTTTTAAAAATACTATAAAATAATAATTTATAAGATGAAACTATAGTTATTTTTCTAACATTGCTGTGTTTTAGAAAATGATATAATATTTTGAATAACATGTATGTTAAATATTTGCTACATAATATCGAATCAACGAAGTAGACTTATTAAAGTGCTTAGTTAAATGTTACATCTAATGATGGGAAAAAATTCTTCCATATTTTCAGTTAAAACAATTATTTAATAAACGAACTAAATGTTCTGATATTGAAAAATAACTTTGGATTATTTTGAAATAAGAGACATTGAAAAATAACTGAGGGATAAAAAATCTCCACTTCTCTATACAAAAAAGCAGCGTTGACATCTGTATCATTATTAAGGAAACTGTCAGAATTTTTGGAGAATTTCTTGGAAAAAATGAGAAAAATGCATCCCAAACGATGGAATAATCCCTCTTATTCCTTTCCATAATGATATGGATATAAAACAGACTCCACAGATCTTTGCAATTTGTACTCGCATGATTTGCATAGCGGAGCAAGTAACAAATCTACTGATACTTTCTCTCCCAATCCATGTCTGGAAGAAAAAAAATACTACAAGAAAAAAAAAACGAAAGCAGAAGCAGCAGCGAATGCCTTATTTTACATACTTTTCAGCACAGGAAACTTGGGGGAAAAAAATCAGATGAGTCTTTGCGCAATGTTCAGTCTTGTTACAGCGTAACAAGAAGGGGATTCCAGACTGATTAGAGCAGTACCAGGAAGAACATTCTCTAAGTCCTCCCAATCTGCATTGAATAATTCTCCGACGCCGGGCCGACGCGTTGCCCGGGCCACAATATTCAAATGAGACAATGCATATTCTCTGGAAGACGAAACTCTAATTCTCAAGTAACCCGGAACTCGCCCCCTGCCTTTCCTTTCGTTCCATCCGAAGCTTATAAACTGCGAATCCTCCGCATACAAAGAGCGAATTTCATTCTCCCGCCAAATAAAACACCGAATCCGACATAACGAATCTTGACATGCGTCATCCAGTCTTTAAGATGCTTTTGAAAGGCTTACTTTGATGGGAAAAGCAATCCGAGTCCGGACTCGCTAGCCAATCTATGGCTGAGCGAGGAAAAGGGGGGGGGGATATTGGATTTGATTAAAGTAGACATGTTCAATATTTTTTTTTTGCTGTTGTTTATTTACTTTCTTTTTCAGGAATAAACTCGAATGAATTTAGTTCAATTTTTATTTTTGGAAAATGCAATTTATAATTTGCTTTTTTAAAAGAATGAATATTTTTGACTTATTTTTGCAGGGTAAAAGTCATCACGAAATTGGGATTACAGTCAGCTGTTTAGTTAAAGAAGGCGATTAAATGTTGCTTTATTTTTTGATATTCTTACTAAATGTCTTCATTTACCAGTC
>JAPMOR010059051.1:0-10765 GCA_026543865.1 Argiope aurantia | reverse complement strand
AGCTTCGTTATTATTACAAGAAAGAGGATAAATAATCATTAGAAATCCAAATAGTGTGGATTCTTTATAATTTTGATCTGATGAGATATGAGAAGGCGACCAATTACAAAATATGTCTATTATTAACCTCAAAGGTTATTTTTATTATAAAAGTATAAAGGCACAGTTGAATAATTAATAAAATATATCTCCTCTATAGATTTGAATTCTTAGTATTAATTAATTATATATATTTAAATTATATAATCTAAAATTATAAAATTTTAATAGGAACTCAAGAAGCCAAAGAAAATAAGAATTGCTGACGAATTCAAATTTAAAATATTTGAAAAATCCAAACTCTACTCTATTAATAAACGGAGGGGAGGTATAAGGGCTAAACAAATGAACACAATTTCACAATTAATACAAATTTATTGCCTTAAAACCGATCATGGAATATCTTGGAAAGACTAAAAACACAGTTTTTGAATCGATGTTATCAATCGCTGCTCATCTGAAAATTACATCTTACAAAAATTGAGCTATTTAAACAAATCAAATTATGTGTGCGGTGCTTATACCAATATTTCTGATTTCTAACACATTTTGGATACAATTTTTTTAATTGGAAATCTATTTCTTCGCGTACTTTTAATTAGAATTATATTAACTTTGAAAAGCTAAATTGATTCAATTCATAAACTATATATGTATTTGTTTATGCATTTAACCTGATATTTTCAAACGAAGTTCGCTTGAAAGAATCTGTGTATCCGTTTATCCGTGTGAGATTGAATTCAGTATGCAATAATTTAAATTTAAAAAAATGTCCATAGGTTTCATTTTTAAAATCACTTGTATATGACAAAATTTAATTTAGATTAATCAAATGAATGGAGTCAAAAATGGATTCACGCTTTTCTCTACTACGAAACACAAAATACGCCATATCTGATAACAGAAGGAAAGTGAAGATGTGAGAAAGCTCTTTGTGTTTATTTTTTATAGAGCCACTGAACGGCTTTCATCAAACTGAAAATAATAATAATAATAATAATTCACCTTTGTTAGTTTCTCATTTTAACCAAGAAGTTAAACTATCGTGTCCTATATAAACTACGTATCCTATATCACATTAAACTATCGTATCATTTGTCCTTCCAAGTTGAATGAAATAAATCCAAGTTAGTTTACACATGAAAGATTCTAAATCCCCCTAAAACCTTCGTTATTTAATTCTTTAGATAAAAAAAAGTTAAATTTAAATCAGAAAATCTAACTGTATTCGCATAAAATCAAGGATCATAATAGACTTATCAAGCTTTAAGCTCATTTGAATGCGCAAAAATAGGCTTTATAGTTGACAAATTCGAATTCGGTTGTCAGTGCCTCGAGACCAATTTGTTTTTAGTTTTGCTTCATGCTGTTACTTACCTGGTTTCTGACGTGTTTTCCTGGTTTTGCCCTTGTTTTTATTTGTAGTAAAGGTTCTAGAAAACAGTAATATTACAGGTAAAGAATTTACAAGAACCCTACTTTGAAGTGCAAGCACCTGTTGTTTAAATTCTTAGAAATGCGAGGTAACAGAAAGCTATTTTAAAAGTATCCTCTCAATGAAAATGCGTTGAGAAGATATACAATGAGGGCGAACAATCCTTTTGTATTTTTCAATCATTCTGAAGAGAATTCTTGCAATTGAGTAGTACCACATGCATTAGTTTTTGGAATTCCACCCCCACCCCCCACCCCCAAAATTTTTTCCTTTCCTACCACATCAACCTGTCAAATCATTCTTTTCTTGGTGGAGGATTACCAAAAATGGGAATTGCCAGCAGTTCTGTAAAAAGGTTAGAGCAAAACGAAACGTAGTAATCATTAATGTTAAGTTAAAGCCTTGATGTCATATTCTTTTTCGCTCAGAAAAACCGAATTTAAATTGAAAGGAACAAACAAAATAATAATTAAAATAAAAATTGGTAGCGGAATTGAATTAAGACTAAGCCTCTTCTTTTTAAAATAAGTATGGTCTAAGTAGCGTTACAACTCAATACTATACGCTCTCTGGCCTTCTAGAAATAATAAGACTTTTCACTGTTTGCTGTTATATTTTAACTCTCTTGCTGAATGCAAAAGAAAAAGAAAATTACAGTCCTGAAACGGTTCGAGTTTGTTTTTGGCATTTTATATCATAAATGAATATTCATGATTTAGAATTTCCAAAACCCTGAAAGATTTCATTAATTTCCATTTTTGGAAATGCACAATAACTTATTAGCGGAAAGATTTAGAAAACAGATATGGCAGGCTATATACTAAGACTACTTTTATGTCTAAAATTCTGCATGAAATCTATGCAATTTTTTTGTACGTCTATCAGTGCATGAGTTCAATTCCTCTGGATAATTGGCAGAATTGAAAATATCCTTTTTTGTACAAATCTGTCCATTGTGTGTCTGTTTTGCAATATTTATGCTGTAAGTAGTTGAACTCACCAATATGCGAAAGAAATAACAACCTTTTATATACACACAATTATGAAAATATCAACAACTGTTAGGTCGACCTGTTATTTGCTATGTAAATTATTGCTATTTCTCTGGTGCAGTCTATTAATTCGCTTTAATAAATGCAAAGCCTAGAAGGAAGATTTTCAATATAAGACATTTTCGCCAAACTATTTGGCCTGAATCTACAAATCATTTGAAAGAAAAGGTCTAAACTGCCACTGTACTTTCACACATTCGTCACCTTGTCTTTGAAACTTGTGAGAAACTTGATCTCAGAAAACTCCCCTTGGCACTTTTTGAGAGAAATATACTTTTTAAAATTTTTTTTAACCATCTCAGATAAGGAATTTTTAATAAAAATATTACACAAACTTCATTTACCTGGCATCCTGTATCATAAATTTAAAGTTATCTGAACAGATTGGAAAAGGAAATGCTACTTAATGAGAAAAAAATTCCTGGGAGATCCATCAGACATATATGAAATATGCATACTCCTATTTTAATTTTTTTTTGTTCATTTTAATTTTTTTCAGTACTTATAATTCCGAAAAACAAAACCATGAATCCATGTAAATCTATACTTAAAAAAACTTCAATATTAATTTCAGATTTCCAAGTATGACATATGAATGATGAAACTGAAATATTATTTAAGAAAAATAGATATTTCTGAATTTATTTTGCATCTGATATGAATATTAGATCGCAATACAAAAAAATTTTTACCCTTTGGATAAAATACAAATCAACAATATATAAATATGCTTAAATAAAGAAAAAATTACCAAAACATCTTTGGTCAGTTGAATATAAAATGGATCTATACATAAATTTGAAGTTCAATGGCAGTTAAGGTAAATTACTTAATGTAATGCATAATAATAGAAAGATAACACTTACTATGCTCTTTATTCATTATGAGGATAAAAAATGATTCTGAATTAATTATAATAGTTTTGTAGTGAGCTTCTATTTGAGTTTACTCATTCAAATGCATAGCCAAATTTATAGCGAAATGCATAATCAATGAAATTTCATCGTCGATTAAAAACGATAAAACTTAATTCAGAAATCCTTATGTAACGCTTTCTTTAAGAAAAATAAATAATTATAAATAAATAAATTTTTTTAAAAAACACGATTTTTTCTCGATAAAATTTAATATATGATAAACGTATAACCGAAGTAAAAAAAGTTTATTCACTGTGCTTAATTTTCTATTATTCTTTTTTATATTCATTTCGATAGTTTCAATTACAAATTTCATAGATAATTACTTTCTGAATATTTACAAAACACGAAGCATTTTGCATTTTCTTCGTAATTTGATGAAGATAAATTTGACAATTACAAGAGAAATAGATTTCTCTTTTAAAAATTACGTTCAAATTTGAAGTAGATAAAAATTGTTAATGTCACAACCACTAACGAAATTTAATTAATTCATGGCATTTTTGAAAAAGGCAATTTCACTGGCTTCCGGACAAACTAACAGATATGCAATGAATCTTTTGATAATTTTATCACAAAACGAGATAAAAAATTTAAAAAATAATAATTTGATGATTATGCATTTAAATTCAAACCTGAGACTAATTGCTTCAAATTATCGCTTATGTACATATTAGTATTAAATGCATGCGCTGGCAGCAGCGGTTCAGCTTATGATTGATATTTGGAATTCCAGGAATGAAACCAGAGTGCACATTTCATTCATATAGCTTACAGGTTTCCGATCTCTGGTTCAGAATTTAATCAAAGCAGCTTCACGGTAAAATTATGTTTCTTTATCATATGCTTATTTATTTAGTAAATAAAATTTGTATTTCAAAGTATTATTAATTTAATGAGAAACAATTGTGCAATAAAATAATATATAAAATGGTAACTCTGGCATTATTCTAGAAAAATTTTTAGGTCCACTGTTAAACGTATATAGTCCAGGTAAAAAAAAAAAAAAAGATATCAGAAAGCAAAACCATACTGCTTGCATTAGTAAGAGTGCTGCGTATTTGATATTGCATATATTTACAGATTTATGCATCAGAGATACATTTGTTTCTCACGTCGATGTATTTTGAAATAAGTTATTTTTTTTAAAATGAAATTGATAAACTATGTACCAAAAAAATCAGCTGGACAGCATGAGTTTGACCTCGTATTCAAAAGCAAATTCTTCATTTTCCCAATTTTGGCAATTTATTCGAAGAAATTGAGCATTGAAAATCCCATTTGACAATTCAGTGTTATTTTTTTAACTGTAACAAAGAAAATATATCAGGAAACATCTGAATTTCTGTAAACATTTTGAACAAAGAAGACTTGTAAGATTTGTTTAAGGAGTTTAACTCTGTTATAATTTATTATATAAATTGTTATAATTTAATTTAGTAATAATAATTTATAATTACAATATATTAATAATTGCCGTGAATTTAGTTAAAATATCTTTAAACAATGCAATTTTATTCTCCAATTAATAACCAAGAGCTTTTATTGCTCAATTTCCTTCAATTTTCTTACTATTATTTTCGTAAATGTAAATCTAAAATTAATTTTTTAACCGCCGATCTTCCCTGTTCCATTTTCGACATATCATGCTTTCAGTAGTAGTATGTTGAGCATAAAAACATCTGAAACACAGCATTCTTTTATTTGCCCCCTTATTGTCTGACTTTAAAAAGTGACAGAAATGCATTAACTTTTTTTGCTTTTGTTTTGCCTATTGAACCTGATGCCCAGAAAATGTAAACCCTCCCATGTTTCCCGATCGCTACACCCATGATTACAGTTAATCAAGCAGATATGATCCTAAGCAGACAATAAAGAAATATATATGTATATATTTTATTTTGAAGAATTGATATAATTGATATAAAATCCTCAATTTCGTTGAAATAATCTCATGCAAACGGAAATAAAAATCTAAAATTTGGGTGAAAGAATCCCATGCCAATATTTATGCATTGAAATGTATTTTTGAAGAATGCGGACATTCAGACATTACACCAAGAATATTTTCTTACTCGATAATAGTTAAAATTTGATATAATATCTGCAAAATGTTCGATGCTTATTGCAAAACATTCAGAACATTTCATAGAGCAAACTATTAGAACTGTAGGCCCAAACTTTAGAGCAGGTGGAGGTTTCATTTTTAAGGATCTTTTTGCTTAAATAAAGAAATTTAAAAATATGTCATGATATTGAAAACGAGAAAGAATAATAAGCAAGAAAATATAATTATTTCTTACCAGAAAAGCTGATTAATTTAATTTAAAGGAATCAAACTAAACATAGTGACAAAAGAAAAGTGACCAACTGCTCTTTTAAAAGTCTCAAATTTGCATGGATATTAATGATAAGATTATAATAATAAGATTTCCGATGAATTTCTCCCATACAAAATTGAATTTTCAATATCGAACCCTTTTTCTATAACAATCACCACAAATCTACTGTTGGCAGCAAGACTTCTTGTGACACATAGAAACTAATGTCATTTGAACACAATAGCTTGTCATTCAGAAAATAATATAGCCAATTTAAAATCTGTCACACTTTAGAACCACGAAGCAATTCATCAGGTAACACGACAAGGATTGGGTCACTAAAAGAATAATGCCTTCTTTGCTTTCGTCTGTATCTTGGGACAAAATGTCCACTGCTTTCTGGATTTGCCTTTGGAGCTCCCGAATACAATGTGCAGAATCGTCCTTGACTTCCTCTGTATGTTCGAAAATTGAAAAGAAGAAAATAGCTTCCTTACGTATGAAAGATTACCAAGAAAAGCAGATATATCTAGCACATCCTATTCTTTGTAAACTTTTGTAAATTCGCCAGCATTCAGTGAGGAAACAAGAGTAATATACGGCTGATTCCGATGAGGAGGAAAGAAGTTGAAGAAAAAAAAATTCCAACGAACATCGAATTGTGTCATCTCTTGATGTTTTGAAACACGGCGTGCACGAATTTTTATAAAACATTACAATTATGCACATTTTGCAAGCGGAATAATTATCAATGATCAAAAATTAATATTTTTTTATTGTTTTTCAAAATAAATAATGCATAATTAATGACAGAATATGGTTGTTTTTATTTTTTTTCCTTCAGTGTGTTAAAATTATAGCTGATTTTATACGGATCGTTTGTTGATATCAAGTGGTAAATGAAACTAAAATTCATCAGAATAGAGTTGTATTATGTGGTTTACAAATTCCTTTTTGTCGAAAAAATCTCACACTTGTGGAATTCTGGGAATTTATAATTATAAATATTTATCGATTTTTCCAAATAAAAAAACATATTCTTCCATTTAATAATAAAAACAAAAATGAGTATTAAATAAAACTAGAAAAATTAGTATGGTAAGTGTGTACGGACTAAGACAATTTTTTAAATACTCACTACTAATACTATATATATATATATATTGAAGAGCATTATTAAAGCCCCCAAAGAGAAAAAAAAAGAACATATTTCAAATAAAAAAAAGTATTTCTATCGATAAAATAAATTACTGTGCATTGTTAAAATATATCGATAATGGATTTCTGCCATTAAATTTATATCAATGCAAAAGTGTTTTGAATATAATTGGAGCAATCAAAATTACTTTCACATTCCATGCACATAAAGTTTATGACAATATTAACTGTTTAGATATAGAACAGTTAAATTAGATTAACTTCTAATTTAAAAACACATGAGTGATATTTTCTAACAAAACCCATTTATTCCAATGCAAAGAAAGCAGATGGTTTCGTTTAGTAATATAAAGGTTCCATCCCGAAGGAATATTTGGATTATTTTGTAATTACCTTCAATTTTGTAACCATGGTTTGATGAAGAGGACAATATCAGACAAAAAGGTTTTAAACGATCATATCTTATATTTACACATAAGTGTTTGAAATAAAGTTCGAAATGCACAAATAAAAATTTATTTGATATTTAATGTAGATAAAATTTTAGACAATATCAACAACTATGGATCTTAAATTTAAATTAGTTAAATTCGAATAACTTCTAATTTAAAAATATACCAGGACCATTTTGACAAAAGACATTCTTTCCAAATGCAGCTAGATGAAGTGACTTGAATCGGTGCAGCCTTTCAAACTATAACTAAATGGGAGGACGTTTGACGGTCAAACGGAAACGGTCGCGCGTAAAGTTTGTAAACATAGCATATCTTCCATAGTTCATGACGGTGGATCTATTGGATCCATTCGATCTCGAGATAGAAATCCTGTCACAAGTCATGAAATCCCTTGAGAAAATTACCAGGATATAATTCTACAACACAAGTTAACAATATCTTTAAACCTTTTTTTAGAGAGTTTGCTCTGAGCGGCCTTTGTTTTAAGATATGAGAGGTTCCTTTAGAGAAGCAATCACGTGACAAAACATATCAGGTAATATCATAGAATTATGTCATATATATGATAAAATTCACTTACGGTAGTCATGCTACATACCTAATGTAGCTTTTACTAAAATGTTTCATAAAAACAAGATTTTTTTATTTGAAAATATTTCCTTTACTATATTAAGCCAGATTTAAGAAATTATGAAATATTTCCAATTCTTATATAATTCTGTTATTAATATATTTGAGTATTACTTCTTTTCTAACAGCTTATCTTTTGTTTAATGTTTATGCAAAAAAAAATATTTAATAAATTGTTCGATATTTTAGCGCGTTAATACGAAAGAAAGAAATAATACGCTTTCAAAAACATTTTGTTCAAGTTTACATTCTGGAAACTCTAATTTATTTTCGAAAAGGTAAATTATGGCATTAAATCAAAGTAAATAATGACATAAATAAAATCATGAAAAATAGTTTGTAGAATCTATTTTTTTCCTCACGTATTAATTACAACATTCCAGAATTGGGCTGCATGAAATTAATAAATTTCATGACTTTCAAACGCTTTGAGAAAGAGTTCTTTTAGTCACGGTGTCTTGAATTACAAGTTAGTTTAAGGGAGAGGGGAATAGTGTTCAGAAAAATAGCACTTTCTATTTTATCATATTTTTAATCTTCAGTTAGTAAAGATAATAATTTTATTTTGTGTCATTTTATTCAATGCCTTTGAAAACTATGATTTATTTATGTTATAAAATATGAATCATAGTCATGCAGCTAACTTTTTTTGTGTCTTCTACAAATTTATAAAGGGTTGAAAGGAAAAAATAAGATCAGAATTTTCTCTCCGATAGTTTAGTCCAAATAGGTCTAAATTACAAAAAAAAAAAAAAAAAAAAAAAAAGATTTTTAAACTAAGAACCATATAAAATTTCCCGTACTATTTTAGGGGAAAAAACGCATCTGACAATACACATTTGCTTGAGGATTACTGAATGCATGAAGACTACAAATTAATGTAATATTTTGGTTTTATTTGAAATGACGAAAACACAAAAGCAATGGAAAAAATGGAGATCAAAGAAAAATAAATTTAAAACAATTAGAATCTTAGTCTCCAACTATGCATTTTGAAATGCGCATTTTCTTACATTTATTTTATCTCCACCCAAAATTAACTGAGGAAAAATAAGAAATGAAATTATTAAGATGAATTTTTAAAAAATTAGACATTGTAATATGATATTTTTTTGGAAACTCTTTATTTACAAGACTAAAATTTAAACATTAGAATTGTCAATATTATATAATCCATTTAAATTATATCATTGCACTTTAGATAAGAAACAGAATTCGTAATCCACGATAAACATCCTATATGGATATGCCAGCTTGTACATACATCCGATATGGCTATACAAGCCTACTTTGGCAAACAAATTAGTTGTGACACAATGTAGGCGAAGCGATTAATTATACTTTATTCCCGTGCTATTATTGCATTTCTACATTCTAATTGCTTCACATCCATTTTGTACCTCTAATTACATGTCTGATACAAAAGCATATCTGCACCTGATTTTCATTGGAATCTGATTGCATAAAATCAAGATTAATCGTGACTGACCAAAATATCATTGTAGATTCAAAAAGCGTCGAGTCGTTTGCCGCCGTGAAGGTATTGCCAAGACCTCACAAGAAGAGTGATATTTAGAAACGTGATGTCCAAATGCTATGATATGACTAGCTTCGAGGGAAAGCACACTGCAGACAAGCCAAACCCTTCTCTTCCCCTTAAATCTCAAACTGTGGCAGACGAAAACGCCCACATTCTCCCATTCTCAAATAGATCTTCAGTCCAACCTGAAGATCAACCTGCATTATTCAACCCTGATTCTTTCTTTGTCAGAGATACAAACAAGAGAGAATACCCTCCTAAGATAAAATTGTTACACTTGACGTTATACATCCTGCCTTACAAGTATTCTCTGGTCTACAGTAGCTTATTGTCAGGTAGAACGGAAGGCTGAATAGGGATTATGTATTGGACGAAACGCCCTGAAATGATGGATAACTTTCAATAGCAAATTGAAAACGTTGTCAGGTCATTTCAGAGACGCTTTTCAATATGTATTATGTCGAAAATTCAGACTTCTTTGTACAGTTAAAATATTTTTAGTTATGGTAATAAATCACCTCTCAGAAATCTCACTCACCGAAGATGTTCCTCCCGTTTAGTGGGTTAGGTAGGCTATTTCCAATAGTAGAATAATTTATGGGACTTCTTCATTTCTTAATGCAAGTGAGAGGAGCGTCCTCTTTAATAGCAAAATAATTACAAAAAGAAAAAAAATGCCAATTTTCATGAGTTTGATGAAATGAATATATGTTTTTTTTTTTTTACATCCCTGGCAAACAAAATATAATTATGCGAGGAATTATTCAACCCTGAAATTTTGTTGCATTACCACTGCTTATAATTTCTAATTCCAAAGAATCAAATAAAATTTTAATGCATCGCGTAAAATATATGAGCATGAATTTGTTTAATAAGTTGTGAGAAATTGTTTTGCAAATTTCAGTGAAATTAAAAAAAAAAGTAAAATGTACAGAAATAAATTTTTATGAATTAATTTGGGTGTTTTTTTGCACTTTTTTATTTTTAATAAAATCCAAAGCCATTTCAAGCATGTTTGTCAATTTCTACCTCAGTAGCAACAATTTTTAGTAAATTAATGGATTTTCAAATGTTAGCAGACTTTTTGAATCACCCGCAAATATTCTCGGCCAACATCTCGAGTTCTGAAATTCTCAGAATTTTCAGGTTGCTTCGAATATACAATGGATTGGGAAAAGAACGAAAGGGGGAAAAAAGCTTGTTCTAATATACTTTTAG
>JAPMOR010059044.1:0-18262 GCA_026543865.1 Argiope aurantia | reverse complement strand
ACGGGTATTTCAATAAACTAAAAAACGAGGCGTAATTTTTTTTATCGTAACAAACAGTATAATGCAAACAGATTATAATCTTTCTGAATATAAATTAAAAGTCGGAAAATAAAGGAATTTTAATTAAATAGAAGAGGAAAAAAATTGCAAAAATATCATTTGAGAAGAATACTAATGAAAGAAGGTTAGTTGTTTTTTTAAAATTTATACTTTATCTATGAGAGATCTGTGAGAAATAATGAAAAAAAATGTAATAACCAGCATCAAAATTGATTAGTTTTTGTTTTATCGTAAAATGCACGTACACGAACAAAACATATCATGATCTAGAATTGCATATTTTAGAATTTAAATTTTTTATTCGTGTTTTATCATTTAAGGATTTTTCGGAAAAAATAGCAGTCTCTAATGGCAACAGTGATTATTTCAAACGAAAAATATCGCATTGGACTTTATAATTTTTGTCCAGATTTTCAGATGCTGAAATTTCAGAATTGGGTATTTTCTTATTAAAAATTATTTTATTTTATTTAAAAGCGTTTTTCTGATAACTGATCTTTTATTAAACCAATTTTACACCGATTTAATTTAAATAAAAGCCATTATTATTAAATCAAAGCAAAAATTTTTGAGTTTACAATTTTATCCAGCCATGTAGTATTTAATATTATTAATTTTTTCTCTCAAATATATCAGTATATTCAGTTACTATGCACTTAGAAATTATCCTGCAAGACGGATAACAATATATGTGTTGAAATGATATTCAAATTATCCAAGGAGCCATTACTTAATATCTTGATACTTTATTTTATTCAAAACCAAATTAGAAATAAATATTGTTTAAATGCAAAAAAGAAAGAAATTCAATTTTTCCACCTTCAAAGATGAATACACCTACACCCTTTGATTATAGTCCTACAATAATTCAATTTATTTCCTACGATGACGAGCCATTTTGACCAAGTGGAATAGAAGTATTCATCTTTAAACATGGGGAAATTGAATTTAGTTTATCGTTGTAAGTCTGTACTGATCGGTTTACTTTCATCACAAAGTTTTTAGAGTTTTTACTTTCAACTGTTATGCTCGTTACTTTTATATTTTATTAATGTTTATTGGTTTTTGTGATTTAATGGGGATTTTTTTTTGTAGTTTGATTTGATTACATTTTGTTATGGACTTTCTGAGATCTAAATTTTTGAAATATTATTTTGCTTATTATTGTGCAATTAATTACTTTGATTTTATGATACTAATTCTTATCCCCAAAACAAATCTATTTCTTGGGATTTTCGGGTCACTTGGGGTCAATATTTTGGACGAGAGGTCCAAAATACAGCGCTCTAAATACAATGTATCTTTTATTAGTTTTGGTTCAGTAAATATTTAATCTTAATTTAATTTTATAATGGCTGCTTTTTTTATTGTCTCTTAGTTTTTTTTATAGTTTTTATAGTTTTTTAGTTTATTATTCATTAATAGTCAGCCATGTATAAAAAAAACTCTTTTTGAATCTTACTGTGTGATTATGAAATCTGAAATAATTACGTAAATCTAAATCCATTGCTTTTTGACAACCCCCAAACCTATGTCTACTCATACAAAACATAGTTCTTTATTAAAATACTTTACTTGTAATTATAATTATGATGAAAATAGTACAGTATAATCACTTATATGTCACATCAATTTCTAAATATAGCCGTCAATACAAAAAGAAAAAAAAACTCTGCCACTCTGATTAAAATAGATACAAAAAGAAGAAATTTCCCTTGAGATTAGATCAGCTCAAGCTATCTAATAATAGTCCAACCACCCGATAATTGCAGAAAATGCATTAAATGACAATGATTACTGAGTAACTATGTATATTTATGTAGGAAATTATGGGTATAATGTTAGTAATACTATAATTAAGCTTAAGATATTTGGCAACCATATAGAAGCTGACTTGCGATAGGAAATCGGTTGATCCATGTGAAGCATATTAAGACTGTCAGGTGTTTGAATAATGCAAGTGCAAAGCTTGAGACTGACGGGTGCTCAATCTGCCCTGTCTGGTTTCTGCAAATCGACTTAGTTGTTCTCTGTCTATATATTGTATGATCGCTGCACATATGGTGGTTGACATCTGTATGGCAGATGTGATAGATGCAGACCCAGAAGGTATTAAACCCGTTTTAAGAATTTTATCATCATTTGGATTCCAAAGATTTAATTAAAATCGTTTGAATAAAAGACCATTGAAAGTTACAGCGGTAAAAACAAATTAAAGAAACAAAAGTACAGATAATACATTTATGATTAATTCATTAATACATGATAGAAAAATTGTCAGTAGAATTTTACGGGAAAATTTTAGATCTTGCTTTGAAAATTATAAAAATGGCAAATATTAAAAAAAAATGAAATCTGTCTTGGCAAATTTCAAGTTACCATGTGAGAGCATTATTTTTTTATAGTCACGTGATATCAGTCCGACCGAAAAACATGATGTTCTCGGTCGGACATGACTCATGTTTCGCCATCGCCAACATTTAGAAAGGCGATGATTTTAGATCATCCGAAAACCGTTCGAGCTCCAAAACTTTATTTTGGGGGCAGAATTTTTTTGGGGTTCAAAAATCTGGTTTGGAATGATCATGTGACTATTGTATTGCGCAATCGTCAAATTAAAAAATCGATGGAATTTTTTTTTCTTCCATCTCAAAATCATTCGAGCTTCAAAATTTAACTTCCGATACCTCCCCTTACTTTTTCACGTTCATTCCCATCTTCTTCTCTTCGTTTCTTCGGGTGATAACTTCTTACGACCCTACCCTTTATTGGCCATACAGGAGAATTAGGTACATGTTTTAATCCAAGTTCTAACTTTTTGTTGGCGATAAATCGCCAAATGTGATAACCTTCTATATCATTTTCTAATAACCCTAAAAGCGATAAATCGCCACTTTTTTGCCGTTGCATTTTGTGGCTTCAAAAATCTCAAACCAAAACAACATCATGTTCTCACATTATAAAAGTATTTTCAAATAAAGATTTTGAAAGCAATAACTTCACAGCATCAATCAAACTAATCATTGCATAGAAATGATACATGCTAAATTACAAAAAATCTTTGAAAATAATTAGTATACTATTGGTTTGATTTCAATATTCCTTTCTAATATCACAATTAATCATTCTTATTAAAATAAAATGAGAAAATAATAAAAGTCGACTCATTAATATAAAATGTCGAAAAACACTGTCACAATGTCTTTAGAGCAGGCAACATCTTCAGAACTGGAAGTATCTTCAGAACATTTCCTGGCATTCAGAACATCGAATCAATCTCGCGAGGCATATAGGCGCAAGGTTGTGAGGTGCATAACGCCGCCTAGTAAAAAAAAAAAAAAAAAAAAAAAAAAAAAAAAAAGGCACTTTTTTCTGCCTTTTGAAAAAAAATAGCACCCAAATAAAATAAAATTATTTCCCTTCGAAAAAAAGTTAAACTTTTTCATTATATATTCATTAAACGATGAAATGTTAATATTCGAGCAAGAAAATCCGTTCCTTCTGCAAACGTTTCTAAACATGAAAACAAGTTATACCAATATATATATAAAGGTAGATACGATTGACAAATATCTCAATTTTAATCCGATTTCCTAGAAAGAATATAAAAGGAAAAACTCTTTGGCTCGGATTGTCAAAATTTATTAAAATAGAAATTAAATGTTAGCACGATGTTTTTGAAAGAATTATTTATGCCAAAATTTAGCTTTTCGTGCATTCTAAAACAAATTATTCGAAAGAAATAATGGTAAGTTTTTAAGTGTATAGAAATGATTGTAAGATTTTACCCTATTATATATCTGCACATATTATAGGACTAGAACTCAAGCAGTTTTGTTTCATTACCTTGGAAAGAAAATTCGGAAAGAAACAATCAGGTTATTAGGAGATACTAGAATTTCATTTTTTAAAAGATCTATTTTAAAATAATAAAAGATTAAACAGACAAAGTATTTTTTAAAATTTTATTTGACTCTACCCGATGCCAGCCATCAACAGCGGATATCAGTTTGTAAGATGTAGCTTAATTTAGAAAATATGAATTGAGTAGTAAAGAAAGATTTTAAGAATTTTGTCCCGCAACAGATACAACCGGTGAATGACTGACAACTTTCCTATTAAATATTTTGGAAGAAAATGGTTTGAACATTAGTACCTTACTCGGTTAAAAACACGAAAATCGTTCGAATATGAGAGGAAACAATAACGACTTGCTAAAGTGAATTTTTGAAATCAAATTTACGTAATTTTTCAGGGTATTTTACTGTATTTGAGAGCGCAACCTTATACTCTCTTATAATCAACGCTGGAAACTTGTCATAAGCGGTGTTGGAAACAACATTTTATTAGATACAATTTTATCAGTGGTTTCTAGAGCTTTAGTATTTTTTCCAGCTTCTACTAGTAGGTGGTTTGCTTTAAAAAGACATTTTTCGAATTTAAAACCTTTGTCAGATATGAGGTTTTAATATAAATTTGTAAAAGAGCTCAAATTAGATATTAAAACCTTTGTCAAAGCCGGAGAGATGCAATAATCTCATTTAAACTTCAATTAGGAGAGGTTTTGAGGCTTCTACGAAATAACAAAAAATATCTGATTATATAATATAATACCACAAAAATCAAGCTACATCTTTAAGAAAAAGGGTTCTAATGTATAGAGCACCAAACAAAGTTAATGTTGTTTGCAATATATTTCAAGCAATGCAATATATTTCAAGCAAAAAATTTTAATATTTCTTATCATCTAAAAGTTTAAATAAATGGAATTGTTTTCTGAAATAATATAGATATGATAAAGATTTCAATGACATTTTTAAGCATTGTAAAGAATTGGCGTCTTCTTTAGATGTTGATACAAGTTTTAAAAACAAGAAACATTAAAACCACGAAAAAATAAAAAATACTATAAAACAATTTTCTTACAATCAGCTTATACAGGACAAAAATATGAACTTTCAAGTAAATAGTTTTTTTCCGGGGGGGGGGGGGGGATACTTTCTAGATGTTGCGGAATGCCGATTTTAAGTGCAAAGTTTCATTTTTTTATCTTCTCATTTTGATGTTTTTAAATTTTAGTGGTATGTTTTTGACTTCAGTAATTACTTGGAACATGATTAGCTGATTTTTTTATTCAAAAACTAAAAAACATTAAACTGAATAAAGTGATAAGAATCAAATTTACATAAATAACATAAAACTTAATCACGAACTACAATTTCCGAAAAAATTTGGAGCATAGCCGAATGAAACTTTAAGCTATATTGTTGTCATTAGGTCAATATTCTCCTTTTATAATATCTAATTGCTTCATTTTTTTTTGTCATACAATTCCAGTCTAAGTAGGTACTGCAGAAATATCATTTTCAAACCTAAAAATAATTTTCATTTACCGGAGATCTACTATAAGAGATTGATAAATCTTACAATTATTTCTATTGAATATATTTTATAATAATAAGATCTTGATTTACCTATAAATCAATTTGCTTAAAATAAGACCGAAAAGATGAGTTTCTATGATTTAATTCCAAACAAATGTTGAAATTATTTTATTTGAAATTGCTTCAGTTTATTTATTTATTATGTTATAGTAAAATGTTCACAAATAATTAAAAAAATTATTTATTTATCTAGCGTTTTACAAAACACATTTCTCTACAGCTACATAATTTTCAAATATTTAACATGCTACATATGTAAATTAATTTTACTCTAATTGTAAGATGATAGTGTTAATGCATTTGATATACTTAGTATATTAATTCGCTTCGCTTGAAAATTTAATTTTATAATGTAAATATATACATAATTCATCAATAAATGTGTCTGAACTTATGTTTTTAACAAAGCGTAAAATATTTACACATTTAAGAAATCAAAGTTAATTTCTTTACTTTTCCTAATATTTTTATATTAATAAAATTTCTTTTCAATTGCTAGCCATAAGCCATGCCTCCCCCCATAATATCGCCACTGAAAAAAGACATTCATTTAACATCTGCATGATGGAGTCTATTTGGTTTGGCGAGGTCCTACGTCATCATCGAGCTGTACGATTTCTTGTAGTAATAGGATAAAATTCTTTTTATCATTTCTTCGAAAAAAAAATATTTACTTAAATAATATATATTTATTGCATAATTTTCTCAATTGTTACATGTTCTTATATTTACTACATAGTAAAAATGTATCAAATGCATATAGATACAAACAATTTAAATAGTTGATAAAGCAAAAATTGTGTTAATGCATTCTCTGTTGAAGCCAATTTCAGATTGAAATATTTATTGAGATCAATACATTCCGTGTTTTACAAAAATATATTCAATTAATTATTTTTAGTCACAAAACTAGTTTATTCGATGTAATAAAATAAAAAATAATATCATATACATTTTTGGTATCTTTGAACAATTCTTTAGAATGCAGATCTACACAGATACATACCGAAAAAAATTGATAAAATTAACATCTATAGCCTAAAAACGAGAAAAAATATATAAAGATTAAATATAACATAATAAGGATAATGAATACAGGGTAAATAATAATATTTTCAATTTGGTTCTATAAGTTTAGTCCTGAAGAATCAAATTTAATGATTTAGAGATACAATTAAATAAAATTGTGCTGATTATCAATATCAATTTAATTCTGGCTATGTTACTTATCTCTTGTAATCGATTCAAAGCAAGAAATGAATTAAGTTGGACAAGATGCTTCAATATTAAATCATAAGCAGTCATCCAAAAATTTATAAAATTTCAAATAAAGATAAAGGAGCAATATTAGATTTAATGTCAGGAAATAACACTATTAACCTTTATATTTAAGATTTAATTTTATTTAAAATTTAAGTTATTTTATTTAAAATTTAAAAAATAAATCTGATAAAATAACAAATCGTATTGTAAGTATCGTGTTTTCGAATTTGTCTCCATAGCAATGTTAGCCCAATTTCATATGCACATTATTTTTAATATATTTTCATAATTCCTTTGAATTAACTATCAAAACCAGAGAAATATCTTCTATATATCCTGTGTTCCAACAAATTTAATAACGAAATATTCCTGCAATCCTGAATCGTGATCCCATTTATTAAGGCTTCCTCAAATTTCGTGGCCTTTACATCGATGAATTGAAGGGCAAACAAATAATTCAAAGTTTGAAAAGCTTAACGAGAGCTCATTCTTTAATCCTTTGTCAGTCTCCTTGATTGGTGGGTACATCGAAGGAGATTCATCTTCTTTCTCTCCTTTACAATAAATGCGAATTCTCATTTCATTTCACCCTGGAATGTTTCATCATCATTTTTAAGAGCACGCAGTCAAGTATCGATCTTCGACAGAGGAGCCATTCTCTTCATTTTAAAGGACATTCCGGTATGATCCATTGCACCAAATGACATCCCGTGGCTACTGCGGAGTAGCATACTTGTTCCCATCCCATTTCTCATCGAACGCAAATTACTCCAACTTGGCAGGGTGGGGCAAGCGAAAAAGAATGAGGCAGAAGAAAAAGAAAAGAATGAGAAAAGGAACAAAATCCGCACCCACCCCCCTTCTCTACTCGGCTGATAATGAACCGTTACCACCTGACAAAAACCAGCAATAGCAAGTTAAGGGGGAGGGGTTCCTCTATTACTTTAATGGCTTCAATTCCTTACGCTTCAAACTTTCAGTCCCTTTTTTTGGTCCTTTTAGATTTTCCACCTCCTCGTTGCCAGTTTATTATTATTATTTTTAGTTTTGGAACCCTTTCTACTTTTTTTTTGTTTTGAAATGTGTCGTTTATGTCTCACTGGGTGGATGAGTCGAGATTTGTTTTTATTTATTCGTTTCTTTTTCTTTGTTGTCTTTTTGCATTTTTTTTTTCTTTTCCGCTTTTTTTTTTCCACACTCCTTTTACTTGAGTAGTTACTATTTTCTTCCTCTCCATTTGGATAGGAAGAGAATAAGATTGTATTGTCTCTCGCAGGTATTGCTTTTTTGAGACCGGCATTAGAAAAACGTCTTTTATGATTGTGTGCTCTTCTAAATCAATTTCAAGGGTTTCTCTAAAGTCGTTGGAATTCTTTTCAATTTCTGCTCAAATACATAGTATCTTTTCTTATATAAGCTAGTAGAAAATTCAAAAACCTGTTAAGAAACGTATTTTGACGAAGAAATAGATCATTATTTTTCCTTTTTGTCATACTGTTAAAAGATAAGGTTTATGGTATTCTTCGAATGTCTACAGAATTATTATTCTTGAGTTCCTTTATTAGCAACAGAATTATCGAATACACAGGTGGTTGCTAATTAAAATAGAAGAGTGAAAACGATTAACTAAGCGGTTTGGTCAGAGATACAATCGATCAGATGATGTCGTGTCCGCGTTACCACGGAAAGGGGGTGCAGTAGCTTCTGAGAGTAAAGACCCCTGAGCACCCGAGGTCAGAAGTCTGACTTCTAGCTCATATGAAGATGAAACTCACACATTCGCTTGCACAGCCACTTTTTACAGGGGGAGGGGGGGGGCACATTCACACACCTCACAGATAGAGCACAGATGAAGAACAACCATGCCCAAACTGGGATTCGAACCCGGGACGCCCATATCACGGGAAAGATGCGCTACCCTTATGCAAGGAGGCCGGCAATCGATCAGATGGATGGAAGAAAGGGTTAATTCTAAATCGATTATTCGTTCGAAAATTGTATCAGAATTTAAATAAAGCAACCATTCCGGTTTTCTAAAAAAATATAAAATTTAAAAAATGAAAGCCCAAATAGTTAATAATAACTTAAATAAATTAATAATTCTGAAAAAGTGGAAATTCTGAAACGAATGTAATAATTTTCTATTAGGCTTTTAAAAGGATAGATTGGGTCTACTTCTAATTAAAAAAATTAATAAAAGTGATTATCAGATCAATTAGATGAGAATAAAACTACATTAGATGACAATTCTTTTAACACAAAATGGAATGAATGTAAGATATATTGCCTGAAATATAACACTGCTATTCTTTGCCACTTTTTAAGATTTATAGATTTTCTAATTACTTCCTTTTATAAAAATGCTTTTTTTAAAAAATTTTTTGGCTTATGAGTTTATTGAATCTCCTTATTAGATAAGAAATCCTAATATGACATTTATAATTATTTCAAATCGTACATGATCGTAAATGACATCTGAAATATTTAAGCAAGAAGAAGTGATTCTTATCTTTTAAATTAAGCCTTATTTTGATTTAATAACATAAACCCAAACAATATTTCTTTTGATATACGAGACATATTTCAACCTATTAAGATGATTAATTATTTTGTGTCTTAGATTTCTTTTTCTAATAATAACATTTGATCTTACACGGTATATCTTGCAATGCATTTCATTCAATAATTATTATTTACACTTCAATGGAAATATGCCTACAATAATCTTATGTTACCATTTAGCTAGATATCTTCAGCAAAGGTTATTAATGTTTAAATGTCCAGAATAATGTTTCTAGTAATTGAATTTGTGATGTTCCTCAGAACGCAAGTCCACCTTTCCAATCGTTTATTAAAAACGGATACATGGGAAAATGAAAGAAATATGGAATTTTTTTCATTGTTAAATTATCATTTTACACAAGGAAAATTAATTTTTACTTTATGTAAGAACCATGTAATCATTCAAATTACAATTCCCCCACAAAAGGGAAACACGAATCGAACATGGAATCAACCACCCACATCTAATTAATCGAAACAGAACACCGGCACCATTACCATCCCCATAAGCGAATTCGAATTCAGAAATTGTCCATTATCTTCCTACCTAGCTCATGTCTATGCCTTCCGTCGTCCCCTTCAAAATGGGAGGGAAAAGGGTATATCCGGCACTTCCGGCCTGAACTAATCAGAGCCTAGTTCGAAAGTTCCGTTCACCCCACCCTTTCCAGAACGATTCCGATCACCAAAAACAAGAGGAATCTGCGGTTCCAGAACAAGAGCTTCCACTTGTTATCCCTTTCATGGTTGGATGCCGAAATTGATTATAATCGGTCCGCGATTTCGCCCTTGACTGCCCCCTCGTTCTCCTGGTCCTGACAGGCCCTGGGTAATGATATAAAGTTGGACATCATTAAAATTGCGGTTCTCCTGCGTGAGATATGGCTGACATTACGGACTGTCATATTTTGGAACGCACCACCTCTGAAAATTGTGCGTAATAAGCGATAAATTCGGGAACCGCCTGCTCCTGGAGTGTTCTGCCACCTTCTTGCCTACCCCCCTTCCGCGTCCTTGAAGTAAGAATTAAAGAGGGGAAGGCCATACTCCAGATTTGAACCGTGTATAATGAGGTATGCAGCGAAGTCTTCTCCCCCGGTGGAAGTTAAATTGTTAATCTTGAGAAAAGTTTAATAACGAGCTCATTATTCAGCTGTAAAGGATGGCGGTAAAAATGAAACAGAAACAAAATATCTCTGTTACCACCCTCAAGCGGATATTGATTAGTATCTTCCTATGGTCAGTATAAAAAAAAATATCGCTTAAGTTGATTGGTTTGAAATCGATAACTACATGGCCCAGCTATTAAATCCTTATCATACTTATCTGCCTATAAATTAATATTTTTAACTTGCTGTTTTCCCTATATCTCTGTTACCACCCTCAAGCGGATATTGATTAGTATCTTCCTATGGTCAGTATAAAAAAAATATCGCTTAAGTTGATTGTTTTGAAATTGATAACTACATGGCCCAGCTATTAAATCCTTATCATACTTATCTGCCTATAAATTAATATTTTTAACTTGCTGTTTTCCCTGTAGCAGTTAAAGTCAGAAAACAATATAGTAGTATTAAAGTCAAAGACGATAATAACACATGATAATATTACACTAACTGATAATTGAGAATACGAGATTCTTCAAAAACAGGATGCTCAACTATCAAACAACTATTGAAAAACAGAAAAAAGTAATACATCTGAATAATTCTGTTATTCAAACTTTAAAATCCCTAAATTGGGAAATATATTTTCTTTTTTATATTTTTGTTTCTGTAGATGAAGTGGGAAATTTTCACTTTTATGTTTAATAATGAGTCCAGAATATTTACAATCACGTTAATGGCATTCAATTTACGTGCATACGATTGTATTTCATTCGCATTCGTAATCTGCGGAAATAAACCTAAATCATACTCTACATTATTTTAAACGAAATCTCCAATGTCTCTTTAAATGAGATTTTCATAAAAAAAAAGTCAATTATTTTCTTCTTTATTTAATATTTTGAATATATGATTCTTTAGCCTCGCACTGTTAATCATATTCTTTTATGTTCCCATACTTGTGATAAATTTTTTCATCCCACAAACACTGATGAAACAGGACACGGAAAATTATTTTTTTTCCTTAACTCAATAAAAGATTTAAAACATCAGCACAAACAATAAATGAATCTTAATCAGTTCTTTAACTCGTAATGTTATTTCTCCGATTTATGCTACTCAATCTCAATGCCATGTCATAATTCACTAAGAAATTGTGGATCAGAATTATTTCATCAACTTATAAGTAATTTCAGAATAGTTTCGTTGCCTTATTTATACAATTAATAAGAAGCAAATAACTTTTTTTAATTCTGGATTTATTTATTTCCAGCTGATATACCTGATGTTGCTCGGGATATAAATACTACAATTTCTAATATTTTTACAAAAAAAAAATACTTTTGGGTTAAGTACAATTATACACAAAATCATTAAAAAAAATATTCAAGATTTTTAATAAAAATTAGAATATTAATCTAACCAAACGATTTTTAAGAAACGCATACAGCTTAATTTTCACTGTTGCCTAATAATTGAATATTTATTAATTTTCACATTACAAAATCGTCTGCGTCTATTTATTTATTTATTGTTTTTTTTAAATGAATTAAATATTACACGGAAGTGAAACTGATAACATTGAAAAATAAAATTTTTAATTTTACGAACAGTAAAAAAATATTTTTATGATATTATTTGCTCTGAAGGTACTGCGGAAGAATTTTAAAATTGCATTTGATTTCAATTTGTTTGAATTCTTAACTAACTTCTGCACATTAAAAGATGATAGTTTGCTTCTCTTATCTTATAAGTTTGCAATTTTGATCGAATTCGGGCAGATGCTTTAGTAACTAATTAACTAAAAATTTATTATTTAGAATGGTTACTGCTTTAATCCTTTGGACCTCTATAAGTTATTTGACCACTTGACCTGTAGTTTTCACATTTGGCACATATATGCCTTGGAGGGTGGGCATAATACATCATGGGGAGATTTTTTTGAAATTACGATTGGAATTTAATTAATTAAAAATTAAACAGAAATTTGTCGAGTTTCTCTGATAACTTCTGAAACAATTATTTGCAATAAAATGAATTTTACAATGTTTCAAAATGAAATGTCTTAATAGTCCAAATTTAATATTAGAGCAATTTTTTGCTTAATTTTGACAATCTTTTAAAAACATTTTTGATTCTAATGAGATTATTTTTCCAGGCTAATGTCCAAACTGCAAGATTTCTAACAACAGATTATATTGTTGTCCAGAAATTCAAGCCGTTCGCATTGTTTCATCAAATGTTTAATCTCCAATGTTGAAAGCTAAAGAAGGATTATATTTAATTCCTTGCAGTTTAGAAAATGAATAAAAATTACAATGCCATGAAATTTCAAAGATATTTGAAGATACATTTACGATTTTAATAGCACCATAATGCCATGGGAATAGTTTACATTAAAAAGGATCATGTGCTTATGTAACATACTGTAAATAACACAGCTTTAATATCTGATAATTTTACGGAAACATAAACACGAAATTATACTCAAACGAGTGAACTAATTAAATAAAATCAGTCGGTCGTTGTATTAAAATATTTTTTTAAATAAGACTGGTTTAAGAAAATATATTAATTCAGCTTATCAGATAAAACTAATTACACTTGTAATTTAATCTGAATGACTAATAATTAATTTTTAAATTAAGATACCATATTACGATTTTAGAGAAAGAAAAAAATGTTTAGTTTCATTGATAAATTCGTGGAGTGACCCTCGTAAATTTTTCATCTTAACATTAGTTTCGAAACACTGCTATTGCATTAAAATAATAGTAATCACTTAATTAGTAATTTGGCAGTGGGAAACAAAATATATTTATTAATAATTTTTGTGGCGATAGTGCCTATAATTTGAGGTATTATATTAACTCTTCCGCTGGCTTTGGGAAGATTACTACCCATCTAATTTACAAAACACACCTGTGGGAAGCCGAAAACCTATTATAATACATTAAACTTGTCATTATATTGATTATAATAATTTACACAAATAAACACCATTAAATTTAATTTCCTTTATGACTGTAAATTGTTCCATGGGAAGTATAATTCCCACTCCTGAAATTTAAATGTAAACATAAAATTCGGCAAAATAAGATATATTTCTTTAAATGTTATTATTTAATTGTTAGAGAAACATAAGAAATAGGAAGGAATTAAAAAGAGAAATAACTGTCCCATCAAAGGGTTAACATATCATGATTATTTAAAATATATGAATTTGATAATTAGAATACTTCCCGTGGTGAATAGTTTAAATTGTTCTCATCGACAAATTTCTTCCTTTCTATCAAATTTTTAAATCATACACTCCTAAAATCCTACTTCTTCGTAGAATACTTAACAAATTTATGGTTACAACTTTAACAGAATCTAATAACACAAAGCAAAAATCTGTAATGTATAGCTAACCTATTTCGAAATCCAATTCCGATTTTATCGTGCATCTACCTTGAAACGCATAAAATTATCTGTCTTGATAGACTCATTACAATTCTTTAAGACCTACCCTCGGATTAAAATGGCATTTCAGGCATTATTCACTTCCCAAAATTCTATCGGGGATTTCTGTAAATCATGATATATTAGAAAAGTTCTGTGATTGGTTACTTGACTGCACGCTCAGTTTTAATTAAATTTAGTCTGCCTGAGACAGTTCATGAAGGATCAGTTTGTTCAAACAGTTAGGTTGTAAGATAACTTAAGGTATCAGATAAAAGGCTTTAAACTCTTGGTTTATTAAGAAGAATTCAGATTATGTTAGAATTCTATATACATCTTGTTACGATTAAAGGTATTATGGTTACACAATTGGTTTCGTATAAGCTATGATTTCTAAAAATTATGAAATGTGTTTCGCACTAGATTAGGATTTCTTACTCTTTTATACACCACGATTCACTTTTTAAAAATTTTAGTGATCCATTTCATCCTCAACGCATTGAAATTTTGTATAAAATAAAAAGCACAAGGTCAGCAAAAAGTGATTTTTTTTGGGGGTCAAACTTTTGAGAAGAAAAACTTTTATTGTCTCTACATAGTATAAAAAAGTCTCCGACTGTATGTTTAATCCCAAAAAACTCGAGAAATGCTTAAGTAATTTTGGAGATATTTGTACATTTTGCAGTGCATTTATTGGGGAAAGTTTTAGTGTATTGAAGTCATTTCAAAATAAAAAACGGAGTTTTATAATTGCGATTTTAATTATTTTCCTACTACGATTAGCGCATGCGTAAAGCAGCAGCATCTGTGCATTGCACGTATCCACGCGTGAGCGGAAATCTCAAACTTTGCATGTGCAAACAGCAAGAGTTGTGGTATTCATATGCGATACATTTTTTCTTTACGTCTGATTTTAAACAGCGATTCAAATCTCATTATACCTAAAAGAAGGAAATTCAACCTTGGCCGGAGCCATTAAATGCTAAAACGCTTCGTTTGTTGCGCTACAATGAAAATGTAGAGGAAAGAAACGTTAGGTTAGCGAATACCCGAGAAAGAATGCCCACACTTTCTTCAAAGGAGAGTCTTCTGCTGAGCGAAGTAACCGTCTCTCTTTAAATCGCACTGCAATTGAATTACAGAGACAGAATGGGTCTAGACTGTTTGCTAACATAGAAAGACATGTAAATTTGAGACACAGGAGAAGAAGTGAAAGAACAAACGTTCCTGATATTTGGCTCGAAAAGAAGTACTCCTCTCTGAATTTCGATTCATGTGTGGTTTACAGAAATGATGCCTCGGTTTCAATAGGTACAATGTCTATAGTCTGTACATATTGTTCAGCTTTAGGAACATATTTGATATGCAGTCCTTTTCATCACAAAATAATTTATTTTAACGAAATGGCCGAATGTGGAGAGAACGGCAGCAATAGAATAACGGTAGCAAAAGCGCTATCGAAAAATTGCCAACCTCGTAAGGCCCAAAATGACTGTATAAAAAGCCTAGCTCAACTTTAAAATGTAAAGATGAATCAAAAAGCATGTTTTGTTTACAAGGGAAAATTGAAACCATTTCAACAGTCTAAATATGGAACAGCATTGATATATAGTCGTTTTCACTCAAAAAATAGTTTATCGCCAAATATTAGCAAAATAGTTGAATATGGCGAGAACGGCAGCAATAGCGTTTCCATTCTAAAGGTTCCAAGGAAAGCTGCAGCAAATTAACGGAAATATAGAAAAAAAAGTCAATAAATGCAGTAAAATGAAATGCATACAAAAAAATTTAATCGAAAATAATGAAAGTAAGCAGAAGTATGTGTGCAGCAGGGAAAAAAATCAAGGAAAATGGAAAGGAAAGATCGAAATAGAATAACATAAAAAAGATCGCCCAGAAATCCTATGTTATATAAGACTAGTGATTATTTGTTCGTCCCTTTTTGCCTTCTGCTTTTGTGACGCGCTGCGCCTTCTTGTAAATAATCATGCTTGTCATTCGGAAGGGAATAAAATGAAATTAAAGATACAAAGTCTCTTCACTGCTTCGAACCTGCCTTCTGATTCAACTAAAATAATGTCACATATTATTTAGCAGACATGATTCGAAAAATATTACATATTGTTTAGTCGACAAGGATAGTTTCCTGTGAAAATTTTTTTAAAGAATTAATTCCCGGGATGAGAGGCAATTTGATGTTACTGTACGGCTCCTTTGTCTCCGATGGTGAAGCTCTTTCTGCTACGTCGTTCCATGACGAAGTTCCATACCAACCGATGCAATATCCCCTGCATTCCGGCATGTTACCGCATCGTCGATGGTTCCGTGCCTAACCTGTGATCTCATCTGCCATTCCTGTTCTGCTGCTCAATATCCTTGTGTTTTTGTGCCCCTTTTCATCATAGAGAAGTTCCAGTTAATCAGTGCTCAAAATTTCCTCTTGTTTTTGTGCTGCTAATTTTCGAGAAGTTCCAACCTGTGCCATGATTCATCAAAGAGTCATTAGTGTTAAAAAAAAACCTCTATCAACTGACTCAACGGATGGAATTCAAGATTTGTATTCTGAACTTTTGGTTTGATTTAGAATTGCATTTTTCTATTTTAATATAATTGCAAATAATCTTTTTATATTATTATTCAAAACATCATGAGTTTTAGTTTAAAATATTGAGTTTTAAATTTTTCTTATCTATTTTTTAAAATTTATTCATAATATTATAATTTGCTGAATTTGAAATTTATGTACATGCTATTAATAACTAAGAAAATGATTTCCTAAATTTAATTAAATTTATCTAACTGAAAGGTTTTTAAAAATTATGCATACAGACCTTGTGAACAAAAAAAACATAATGATAATTAGACTAAGGAAGTGAATACCTCAGGGGAAATTGTTACATCCCTGACAGTTATTGAGCTACCATCGATTATCACTGTGCCCAAATACTTGTTTTTTACAAAATACAAATATTTTTTAAATTGCATTTTTTTTTCTCCAAATACTATAAGAGTATTTTGAATCTTGCGTTTGTAACATTCATTCACAAGTGTTTTGTTTGAAATTTTTGAATATTGCATTCATTACTTCTGGTTCCAAGTTTTTCAGTTGATATTTTTGAATTTTGCAATTATTATCATTTCCAAAGGATTTATTTGAAATACATGAATCTTGCATTTATTTACATTTTCAAAAGTTTTATATGAAATCATTCAATTTTACAAGTATTATTTTAATAACCAAGTATTTCATTAGATATTTTTGAATCTTATAATTATGGTTTCAGTTCCAAATGTTTAATATGAAATATTTCAATTCTACAAGTATTAATTTCATATCCAAGTTTTTTACCTGAAATTTTGAATCTTGTGTTTTTATTTACAGCTAAAGTACTTTACTTAAAGTCATAACTATACTGTTATTTTATTTGGGTAAAATCAAAATAATATTGATATTACATTTAATTTCTAATTCAATAATCCTGTTGGGTCAGACTTCCTAGCATTTAAGAATAATATAGGCAAATATACCATAAACTATCTTCAGTAAATTAAGTACATCAATTCAGTCATTAGAGAAACATTGACAAAATAACTTTGTGCTCTATATCATTTAAATTTTAATATTTTGTTATGAGTTTTGATTATTAAGATTATATAATATTTTCATCAATATAATTTTAGTCTTTTTGTACTTCTAATATAAGATGTTAAATGGGATTTCGGTATTAATATTTGTATAATGTAAAGGATTTGTATAATGTAAGGGAAACAGAGGTGTCATTTTTAATATACTTTTAAATTAAACTTATTTGGTTACTACTGTAGGATATGGATGTGTGTCAAAGGACCCCGACGCACTTCCAGTCTTGTGGTGGAGGGAAATTGTAATGATATTTTAAACTCTTAATTTAATCCAAATTAATTTCCAAAATTAAATCTTAATTTATCCCATCGTAACTTCATTCTAAAATATTCTCTTATTTCGTGATCCAATTCCACTTTCGGTTTAATTAAAAATAATGCTTCATCAGTACTACCTATCAAGAGAAAATGATATCTTCGGTTGCCCTTAAAATGGTGTCAAAGGTCACCACGTGTATTGAATTGGAGCCTGGCCAGAAATCCTATGTTATATAAGACTAGTGATCATTTGTTCGTCCCTTTTGCCTTCTGCTTTTGTGACGCGCTGCGCCTTCTTGTAAATAATAATGCTTGCCATTCGGAAGAGAATAAAACGAAATTAAAGATACAAAATCTCTTCACTCCTTCGAATCTGCCTTCTGCTTCAACCAAAATAATGTTACATATTATTTAACCGACAGCTTTCGAAAAATATTATATATATATATATATATATATATATATATATATATATATATATAT
>JAPMOR010059036.1:111026-136369 GCA_026543865.1 Argiope aurantia | reverse complement strand
CCTGAAGACTTTTTCAAGGGTCACCCTCAGACAGGAATTCAAAAAAAGGGATTTTTTTTCTGTGAAGGAATGCAGACTAGACAGTCTAATAATGATTCCTCATGACCCAAAAATCCCCTGAAATTAGGCCCTAGGAGATATACCATTTTAACAGAAAGGAAAATACAAAACAATAAATTAGAAGAATATATCCACTAATAAGTAAAAATACAATAACAAAAATAACAATAATAACAAAAATACCATATAATAACACTCAAACCAGTAATGCAAACAAAAAGGAAATAACATACCAGCAGCAGGCAAAGAAATTTTAAACTATCGATTGTGATTCCCGCATTTTTAACACCTCCAAGCTAACGCATTTAAGGTAAAAAGCAATTATAGGGTCCCAGCGCCATCTATTGAGTGATCTAATATGCAAGGAAAGTTCTATTTTTATTTTAGGTGAAGAATTAATCTCAAATCATACCTTGTTTAATCAAAAAGTTAACATTACAGTAATTTCTTTCTTTAGAGTTTAGATTGGAATGATAATTACAAAATTTTGTTATTTTAAAGTTGAATCATCCTCATCCCTTTTATCGTAGATACCAACTATTGTTTTATCATTAGCAATTTCGATTTTTAAATCCAGAAAGGTAGCCTCAAGTTGTTTTTTATTTGTTTCTATTAGAATTAAATCTTTTGGATAGCAATTAATAACAATATTAGTATTGTCTAAGTTTATCAAAAGTAAGTCATCAATATACCTTCACCCGTTTATTAAATTATATTTACTTATTTGAGAAAAAAATACTTTAGATTGGTTACTTATATATATATAGGGAAAGAGATTGATAGAGAAGTCTGGTTTAAACTGGTTAATGACTTAAATTAATTAAGACAAATAATGACTTAAAAATAATGATGTTCTCACATGATAACTTGAAATCTATTGTAGATTTAATTTTTTAAATTTATTTATTGCTAACTTTATAATATTTAAACTAATAAATATTTTAAATTAAACTAATTAGATGATTAAAAAATGATAATTAGATGATATCAACTTCAATAATGTTAGCAAATACAGATCATTCTATTTAAATTGGAAGTGATATTAGATAATGTTTGAGCACTAAAAATTTTTATTAATTTTCCAATGCATTAACTGGAATCATATAACAAAAATATAATGCATCAAATAAGTCAATTCAATGAGCAATATCAGAAGAATTGATATTAATTCTAAAAGCAGCAATTTCGAGGTGTACATTTGACTTCAAATCTGAATTAGTGTGAATCAGTTTGAATTCATAAGGCAATATATACGATCCCTAATCCAAGGGCGTAATTAAAATAGGATGGACGCGGCAATTGCCTAAGGTGCCAATAACAAGGGACGCAAAATCGGAAAATGACTTAGTTGCATTAAAAGAAAAATACATTTTCCCAAACGTATAGCTCAGATTCTTAAAATTTAAAATTGTTCCAATTACATGTGGAAGAACATAGAGAGGATAGATAGTCATTTTTTACAATTTCAGAATTATCTGGAATTAGGTTTATTAAAATAGAATAATGAGTTGTTTTATGATAGAGAGATTTGACGACCAAAATCCTGTCTATGCAAAGGAAATATTTCCTTTTCAAGGATTTGTGATCTTTTTATTTTTGTATTAGAAAAGACAATACATCAATTAACTCCGCAGGGCTACTCGAAATACACATGAAGGTAATATTTTATTTCCCTGATATTCAGATTGATTAGATATCAAAACCTTCTGAAGAATAATTAAGAAAAAAAAAGTGCTGTATTTACCTTCAAGTAACAAACTTAAACACGAAAAGAAATATTTCTATTTATTTAATAAAATGCAAAGAGAATTTATTCCAAATTTTCAATATTATTATAATATCCATGGATAAAAAATAGTATTTATAATCATTTGTTTATTTTCAAAGGATTACGTAATTTGCATGCGCTTTATCTTAAGATTTTATGCATGAGATTATTGGAATGCATACTCTGTCTTTGTATTTTTCTAGAGTATTACAATTTTTCACGTAAACAACTGTTCGCGTTTCTTATTAATATATGAATGAGCGTGTTTGTTGTCTCTCAGTCTATTGGTGCGCTGCATGGAGACTGCGTGCCTTAAAACATGTGGCATAACTATACTTAATATATTTCACAAGGTATACCTCGAAGTGAGATCTTTTAAAATTATCAAATTTTAACTATTAAACTAATAGTCAATGCAAAATTACTAAAAATTAAATTAATTAAAAAATTACCAAAAGTCAAATAAATTTTAATTACTAAAAATTAAACTAGTAATTAATTATTAAAAATTTAACTATTAATTTTTTAGCTATTGAATTAAACTATATTTCGGGACATTTTGGACACAAATTCTTAAAATTTTTATCTCACAAAGACAATTTTATATAATTTTGAAATTCCAAAAATTATTTTTCAATGACATACATTTAATTATACTATTTTCCCATAATTTTAACGAATTTGTAAAAATATTGCTACACTAAAAAAGAAAAGAAATAATGAAACGTTTATTTTCTTATTTCAAATGTGATTAAAAGTACGTGGACTAAAATATAATAACTTTAACAGAAATAGTCATATAAATAAATAATAATAAAAAAACACAGGAAATTTTATTTGCAACATTTTGTGAAAATTGATCAGAAAATTCCAGAAAATGCACATGCTTTAGTTCTTGGATATTTAGACTTTATTTCGGAAACGACATAGTTAGCGTTTCTTTTGTTCAGTATTTCTTTTAATTTTACATATAAACTGAATTATATTTTTATATAATATTTTATTTGCGAAAATTATATATTTTTTAAATATGATTTATAAAAGTTATTGTTTAAGTTTTAAAATATAAAAAAAAATTGGTTTTAAACATCAAAGGCAACCTTTGTTTTGTTAAATCTTTGAAGCATTTGTTTTTATTCGATTGAAACAATTCTTTGTATTTCAGTCAGACAATTTTTAATTAAAAAATTTCTTTTTGATTATATATTAAATGAGATCACATTTCACGAATATTAGATTTAATTTATATCTCTTTATTTTTTTTAAATATCGCAGTTTTTATTTAAATATTAGATTTGTCTTATGATATTGATTAAATGTACATCAATAATTATGTGAATTTTCATAATTTCTATATATTGCACATTTTATAAGAAAATGGCGTCTTCTTATTATAAAAGTTCAAATATTTTTAGTTATTAATTTACGTTACTCATTTATGAGATATAACTTGATTAAATATCCAGTTTCTAATCTAATAAATGCAAATATTGTAATAACCATTAGTGCAATTTTTGACAAAATTTTAACTAATTTGTATATTTTATATTTTATATCTGCCACGAATTTTTCATTTCGTGATTATTCTAAATATATATTAATTAATACTCCATAATTTTATTTCATATGTAATATATTTTTTTACGTAGATAAGTCATTTGGACTGATATGATGTCCTTTTTTTTTTATATGCTTATCCATGTATTTTAAAAGATTCTAGTTTTGCTGTGCTTTAAGATAATAGCATCTATAGCAATTAATGTGTTAATCAATTATGAGGTGTTTTAATTTGCTTAAATATGCATTTTATAATTTAGCTAAGTAATGTGTGCAATTATTGTAATTTAAATTCATATTGTAAAATGATAAATAATCGTAATCAAATCTCGTATTTTTTAGAAAATTATTTAAATTATTTTATGATTTAGTAAACAGTTAAATGTAAGGACTTAAATCATTAGCTTCATTAGTTTAAAAACATTTAATGCATTTATATATTGTTTTGACATAAAAATTTCGTTAATAATATATTTTTGATCAGCGCTTTCTCTTTTTCCTTCAAATTTATTTCTTAAAATGTACGAGAATTTAATTTTTCATTTAATTTTTTTCTTATTTGAAGCAATTAATGCTTTCAATATACCAAAATATAAATAAGGCCTTATATAATATTATAAGCAAAATATAAATAATTGAATTATAATTAGTTGGCATTAGAAGTCAGTACAATTAAAAATCATTACACAAACTAATTGATTATGCTAAATGATATTATATCAAAAATGTTTTATATATTGCTAGCGTAGCTAGTAATATATAAACGACATAACATCCAAGAGGAAAAATTAGCTTTAAATTTAATTCTGATTCATTTTGTCTCTTTTAATTCAATTGTATTGCTATTTAAAAAGAAATGGTTACTTCGCTCAACAGAGGACTCTCCTAGCCTAAGTGCGGATATTCTTTCTCTAATATTCGCTAACCGAACGTTTCTTTCCTCTACAATTTCATTATCGCGCAACAAGCGAAGCGTTTTGGCATTTAATGTGCTCCTGCAAAGTTTGGATTTCTTTCTTTCTTTTTAGAGGGGGTGGGGCATAATGAGTTTCGAATCGCTGTTTAAAATCAGACGTAAACAAAGAAATGCATCGCATATCATACCGCAGCTCTTGCTATTTGCGCATGCACAGTTTGTGGTTTTCGCACATGCGCGGATAAGTGCAAAGCACAGATACCGCGGTTTTACGCATGCGCGAATCGTAGTAGAAAATAATTAAAATCGGGTTTATAAAACTCTTTTTTTATTTTGATATGACTTCAATAAACTAAAACCTTCCCCAATAAATGCCCTACAAAATGGTGCAAATATCTTCAATATCAGTTAAGTATTTCTCGAGTTTTTCTTCTTCAAACATACAGACGCTTTCAAGAGATTTCGTTTTATACTATGTATAGATAATTTAGATTTAATTGAAATTTCCATCTGAAAGTTCCTTGAGATTAATGTTTCTTTGGAGGAGGGATGAATGCAAATCGTAGTTTGGGTGAGGGCGGTTTTAATATTTGTCTTGCTCTATTTTATGCATGCCTTTGTCATCCAGTTTTGAAAATATGCTTTTATCAACCCTGTTTATAATTTATTTATCAGACATTTTAATTATCGCAGATAAAATGCGAAAATCGTAAGATGAAAGATTTTTGTTTCTAGAATTAAGCTTTTGAAGATATTATTTTCGATTACTTATGAACAATGCACCAAATGTGTTCTTTAATTTAAAAAAATAGATAGTTGAATTCATTTGAATGAATAATTTACCAAATTCAATATATGTTTTTTAGCATTGTTTTGTTTTTAACAACTCTATTGTATCATTAAAATGTCACTGAAGTGATAAGTTAAGTCGGGCTCTTTTAATGGAAAAGCATCTATTTACATTATCATATATTGTCTCTCTTATCCAATGGTAAGTCATGTGACTAAAAGGGAAAACTATGGTAGGATTTTAGTTGGATACAGAAGCAAAAAAGTAAAATGTTAAATATGTTCACAATAATTTATTTTTATTTCCAATAATCAAATAATTTTCTTAATTTCCAATAATTTTCTTCGAATATTCTGTTTTCTCTTGAGTATTTTTTAAAATTTTATGTTATTAGATTTTTTATATTTTATGTAATATGTTTTAAACCAGCGGAAGTGATCTCCCCAATCTTTAAAAAAGGCATTATCACATAGAATGCCTTTCATGGCATTAGCGTGCAATAGTTACAAAATATTAACCCTTTTCTTAAATTTACCGTTTTATTGAATCTATTGAGGGTTTTGAGTATTTATACTTGGAATATGGTTAATAGATCTGAAAATCGAATTCGGGCTTTAGATGCATTCTTACCCACTAATAGAAAAAAAAATTTGACAAAAAAAAAAAAAACTGCACTTGAATCAATCCCTTGACGGATTTGTCTCAAAACTTGATTGGTGACTAGACTAAAGATGTTAATACTCTGTATCGAATTTTGTATCTCTCTAGTTTGCTTTGTGTTGTAGTTATCGTGTTAAATTATATTAGAACGACTAAGGTAGACAAATTTCCTCTGAGCTGATTTTGCTCAACATCTGATAGAAATCTATGAATTTGTATAAATGCCAAATACAAATCAATTCACCATCTAGTTCAAAGCGTTTGTTAATTATCTTTGTCACATACAGACAATCGGATATTTTATAAAAACGTACTTTGCGAACTAAGGGAGGTCTAAAACGCGGAGATTCGTCAAAATCTCGAGTTTGAATTTTTTGACGATTACTGTACTTTCTCTATACCAGGAAGTAAAAATTACGAAAAAAAAAATTGCGATGAGTTGGTTTAATAAAACCCAAAATGTTTTGTTTCCAAATTAAAACTTCAGGGGAATTTTTTTTTTACAAACTGATCTTTGGAATATATATTTGAAAGGTCAGTTATAATTCTTATGCACTAATAGAGGCGAAAAATATTGGCTAATGTCAGCCGTATATTTATTCTTTTTATTTCTTCATACTGCCTGTAATGTTTGAAGTTCTGTACAGACGTGAATTCGAAATATTGAATTTTTAATTTCCAATCCGAACTTGGCGATCTCTATCACAGAACGAGATAGGAAAGTCCGGCTTAAACTTGTTGGACGAATCGAATTACTCTTCTGCATATTGGCGGCGGGGATTGTTAAGTTTGCCCTTCTCTTCCCAATCTGCATTATCGGGGAATTCATAACGCTGCTATCTATCTGATTGAAATTAATGTATGCAGACATCTGCCACTGGTTATACGTCATGTCAATAAATACTCTCGCATCCGAAGGCTTGCTTATCGGCTGCAAATTCAAATTAATCGAATGCGGCTCACAACTTCTCATGCCTGTTATTAACGGGATAGATGGATAATATTGGGGAGCCACACTCTCGCTAGAGTTTTGGGAACCAGCGGTTTGGATTAGCTGGTTACAGAGAGGTTTGTTTGCACCAAAAAATTAATAGATTGCTTTCGTCAAAACCTCGACGATTATGGCGCAAGGAATATAAGGTTGAAAAAAGTGGCTAAACATCTTCGGAAGAAAGGTTTAAAGATTTCGGAATTTGTGTAAAGACAGGGATAAATTTCTTATTTGCTTTCATGTTTACGTAATATAGAGAAAATATAGTAATCGTTAAAAAAAATTCAAACTCGAGACTTGACAAATCTCCAAGTTTTATATCACCCTGAGTTTGAAGAACACATTTTTGAAAAATATCTGTTTTTCTGTGACAAAGATAGCTCAAAAACGCTCTGAGCTAGACGGCTGAAATTTGATGTGCAGCCTTTACACCAGGTTTGCAGATTTATTTCAAACTATGAAAAAATTCTGTTTAGAAGATGTTCTTCTGTCCGTCTGCTCGAATACATGATAACTACAAAAGAAACAGAACTAAGTAGATAAAATTCAATGGGCAGATTTATCTTCTACAATGTAGACACCTGTCAAATCTTGAGCCAAATCCAAAAAAAGGTTGTTTATTGTATGTCGGTCAATACTTTTACTAGAAGATAAATGCGATAAATTAAAAATGGAATGATTTAAATATATAAAATTTAATGAGTGATTTTGTGACTACAATTGCAACTCTGTGTCGAATTTTGGTTTCAATCGATTGGAAAAATCCAGTATAAAACACAAATTCGATTTTTGTATACTATTAACGCAAGGTAGGGATAATAATTTGTGAAGGAAGGCACGATAGTAAAAATACTAAATGCATGTCATTCGTAACTATTGTATTAATATTTCATAACTATTGTACTCCAATGCCATGCAAGTTTTTCTCTGCCATGACAAGTTTATAATGTTTATAATGGTTCGGCTAGTTCTAAGACGGCCAGTAGGCAGCGCATGCGTAGAAAGTTGCTGTTCGGTCGATGGCAAGTAATTGTCCCGATGGGACAATAACATGCTGCTGTATTGCATTTTTTCTTATTGCGCATGCGTTTGATTCATTCCGACATTTTTTGCTCTTTGTTCTTTCTGATGCGAGATTTTTTTTCCACTTTATTTGCAATTTTTTCTATAGTTTCCATATTTAGGTATTTTGACCTTTTTTTTAAAAATCTTACTGTGTTTCTTTGTGTAAATATCCATCATAATACTATACACAGTATCATAATACTATATCCATTTAATACTATACACAGTGAAAAATTCAGGGACGACAAAACGGCAATTTATAGCCAAGAATGGAATGCCTGAATCTATCTTATAAAATTGTGGCAAACATAAATCAATCCCTTTCTGCACATGCGCTGTCTACTGGCCGTCTTATGATTGGCCGAGTGTAAACCCGATATTAGAGACTATGCGAAAAAAGGTCACTCCCACTGCTTTACTTCGCGGAAAGTTGTAGTTTTCAGGTTTATAAATGTTTGTATAAAAATGAGTTGATTTATTACAACAGATTTATCCAATGCAATGTATTAACTAGTTTAAGATGTCTTTGTGATCTTAAACAAGTTACATTATTATAATATACTTAAAGGCTGGCATAATATTTGTAAATTGTATTTTGCGGTCTCTGCATGATGAAAAAACTGTTCAAAATACTTTGAAAATTACAAACGGATTTATTAATTATCCCTTTTATGGATTTATTAAATAACCCGTGAGCCTGTAATTAGTTCTTGGGTAGAAGATGCTGTAAAAAAAATCTAATTAAAATTCTTCAAAAATTTAACAGACAAAAATTTAATGACTGATTTCACGCATTTTCAATTTAGTTATCAAAAATGAAATCCGTTTCTATGTTCTATCTAGGAAAAACTTTTCACCGAGCAATTTCAAATTTCGGGGAAAATAATTGAAACAGAAATATATTTGCATATGTATTTTTATTTTATAAATATTTGGATATTTTGTAGAAATTTAAAGTGAATTCGTACCATGATCATTATTGACTCTTTTTATGTTAAAATTATATTCAAATTTCTTTCCTCTAACTCAACGTATTTTTTTCATAAATATATTAACATGCATGCAAAAAGACACAATCAGGTAGAATTTCGAAAGTTTTTTTTTTAAAAATTGTAGGAGGTCTAAAATGCTAAAAATTATCAAAATATCGGTATGCTATTTATTGAAAATCATAGTTTCATTTGGGTTTGAAGTTTAATTTAGATTTTACATATTTATAAGAAATGTTTTATTAAATAAGAAATAATTGAAAGTAAGGGTTTGTTTGCGTTCAGTTTTATATCATCCTACTGAAATGCGAATTTATTTTTCAGACCTTATGTTCTCTCATATTCTCGACGAGCCAAATATAAAATCAAATTATTCAAATAGACGAAGTTGGATATTTTAAATAAGCTCTTTCTTTAACTGAATAAATGACTGGAAAAGAACTTCCTTAAGATGCAATTTCAGCACAAATACTCCATAACAATATGTGCCTTTAGTTTATCGTCAATATTTTGATACGTTATATTTTTGAAATTTATTTTTCTGTATATAGCTGAAAGATCCTGCATTCTTTTATTATCACTTGACTTATCAAATTTATGAAAAACTTTTGCAGTATAAAGGAATAAGACCTTTACAAGTTTCGGTGAAGTTAAAATAAAAAGAAAGATTCGAAAGAACTTAGAGATGCTTAAAAGCAACCATGCTTTTGTTTGAAATCTTTTATTTTATTATTCTTTTTTTAATGTTGAGTCCAAGTTTGGACAACTTGAACAAACTTCAATTTTCCGAAGAAGCTGAAGGGATATTCAGCTTCTCAAATATCTCATTGCAGAATAATACATTCTACTTTCAGACTAAAACTTAGCTTTCGTTTTATTCAAATTTCTGCTCAACGAAAAGAATAAATCAATCATTTTGGAATTAGCATTTTTCGGATCTGACATTCCTGACTTTCAGAAAAAATATTTTTAATAAAGCTATGGTTTATGTCAGATTACTAAAAATAAGAGAATGAATGGAAAACTTTTAATTTTATCGGAATTAAAAGTTTAATTTAATTTAATTAATTTTTGTCGATCTTTGGAACACCTTAAATAATAGAGAACATGATGTATCGAATCGATTTTATGAAAAGATTATAAAATTGCGTGGGCAACAAATAAAAAGCATTAAGATCTTCGAGCAAATGAAGTTCTTGAGCACTTTTGTATCTACTCTTTATATGTTGTCCACGCAACATATAAAGAGTTGATATATAATAACATTTAATATACTTCAGTATTGGATTAAACGTTCAATAAAATAATTTGTAAATTCTCTTCAGAATTATCCTATTATTTATGAGTGAGTGTCGATTTTTTCCTGGAGCAAGTTTCACATTGATAAACGTTTTTGATGACCAGCTGCTTGGATAGAAAAATTAATAGTATTTAATTTATATAAAGTTCAATGTGTGTGTGTGTGTGTTGGCGCTCTACAGGCCAGATCGTTCGACCTACAGCTACCAAATTTGGCATATACATACCTTGGAGGTCGGGAATGTGCACGTGGGGGTCCGTTTTTTGAATTGTTAAATAGAATTTTAATTATTAATTAATTATTAATTAATCTGCGTAGCATTACCCAACTGACGAAGAAAAATTCACGCATATGCGTTACCATAACTGACGTTGAAATTTACGCATACGCATTGTGTTATGAGTGTTGACAATTGTTTTCAACGGATGCGACTTGATTTGAATTATTTTTATTTTAGTTGCCTGGTTTTGTAATTAAATTGTATTTATGTTAGTTATATGTTTTTTGTATATGCTTATAGTTTTAAGTACATCGTTTTTAAGTAGTTTTTTTAAAACCTGTTTTCGACCGATTATTTTAAACGATTCTGTTTATTTTCTTAGTGTTTGATGCATTTAAAATCAAACATTGTTAATTAATCGATCTGCTCATGATGATCTGAGAAAACTTTGTTGACAAATTCTTGAGATATTACATAAATTAAGAAATATATTCTTTAGTGCCCATAAGGTTTAAATGATCAGTGACTCTGTTTTCAGTAATCATATTATTAAAAAAAATGCTTTGTTTCAGTGAAAAATATTATTATATTAATTGCAGATTAATCATTTCCACTTTAATTTTAAGCATAATTCTACGGAAGTTAACAGAAAATTAGAGAGATACATATTACGTTATGAATGAAGTCCTTTATAATAATTTGAGTGAATTATATGACTATCAAAATTTGAAGTTTTGAAATATTTTAATGAAGAAGTTATTAAGGTAGGAATTACATAAAATATTTAATTATTAAAATTTTAACGAGCAATAAGTTTGGCGAACCGGCTGGTCGCCAAAGGCGGCTAGTAATTACTATATATTATTAATAATATATATTATATATATAGTTATATTTAATTTTATTGTCTTTTATGGATAATTTAATATTCATTATTTCCTCAACAAAGTATATTCATGCATCAAATTGTTGTAGACATTAAACCCATGCTATTTTTATAGCCTTTTACTTGTTATAATTAGTGTATAAATGAGTCATCTTAATGGAGTCAAGTTCCATCATAGTCCTATAAGGATCGGAATTCTCCGGGTGATTTATGTCTGACTCCATCTTGTCTTAATGCTGTCCTGAAGCTTAACTTCCTTATAATTCTTCTTTTCTTCTTTCTAAAGACTTTCTTCTTTTGCCTGCAACAATTTAAAAAATAATCCGAATAATTATTTGATTCAGCAACGAAAACGGTTTGAATTTAATTGCACCAATGAAATCTTTAATTGAAAATTAAGCAAAAAATATTTTAAAAATTCCTGGAAAAATTTGCACAAATAAAAAAAAAAAACAATGTCAAAATGATTTTAGAAAATCAACTTTGCGCAGTAACATTTCCGAAAGTTTGCTCTATTTTCAATTAATTGAAAAATCGAAAAATTGTTCCAGCATGCACATTCTTACTCTCCAAGTATATCTGTGCCACATTTAGGAACTTTTAAGTCAAATGGGCGGCTGTTCTATACAGCGCCCTTCTCCCTCACGCACATACGCACACACAGACGCACACGCATACAAGCTCTCTCTCTCTCTCTTTCTCTCTCACTCTCACACACATATTTCCTTTTATCGTCAGGAGAGATATGCTGACTCATATTAGTTGTAAAAATCTTAAAAGAAAACGATTTAAAATCGCATCAGTATAGCTTCCTGGTAGAGCAAAGGAAACCGAATCTGCATTTTGAAACCTTTTTTTAACCGATTGAAATCAAAATTGAACGTAAAATTGTAATAATTGTAATAACGTCATTGTTATAACTTATATCAATTTCAAATCTTATATCAAATTCTTATATCATACCAAATCTTATTTATTCAAGTCATTACTTTTTTGAGTTATTATTTTTTCATGCCCGCAATAGTATAAACTGACACTTAGGCTGATCTGATTCAAAATTTGATACAAAGGTGAATAGATTTTCTAAATCTGAATATCAAATTTTATCTATCTAGCTATTTATGCTCTGTAATTTTCACTTGTACTCGAAAAGCTTCTTGCGAAGAGATGTTGTTCAAAATTTGATAAAAAGTTAAAAAATTGGTGTAAAATTTAATCACTATTCGTCATTTTTTGTATTGAATGTGTTGTTTAGTTATCGTGTCTACAAGCAGACAGATGCATATAATTATAAGAATTTGGTTTTTTTTGGACTCAGGAAAATGCAAAACGTATCGATTTGTCAAAACCTGGAGTTAAAAAAAAAATTTTTTTTTGACTAGCACATTAGTTTCTCTTTGGATACTTCGTATAAGTAAAAGTGAAAAGTTCTATTTTCTATTTTTGTCTACTTATATCTTATTTATTTGGCTTAATGATTGTTTCTTCTTGGTAATTTTCATAGACGATTTGAAAATAAAGAATGAAAAAGTCAGACAAAAGACATGTTTTGTACTTTAATGGAAATCATCATGTCAAAATGTTCGGCCTTTTGCGGAAATTAACAAACACAGTTCCACATGTGCAACGTCATCATATCATCATCAGAACTATAAAAAGGGATATAAAAATTGATTTTATGAACTACAGAAATAACATGCCACGGATCTCGTCATTTGTCAAGGGATGCCATCTGTCAGGGAGACAGCTGCACGGAATGGCAGGTGGGATGAAAACACAGAATTTCTTGTCTACGTCAGAACTCTAGCTATTGCCGCCCATCACGCGAGCTTGTTTTCGGCATCTTCCAATGATTTCTAGAAGTGAAAGTTGTGTATCTTCAGAACACAGAAAGCTGAGCAAATTTTTTACTTGGGCAGGATGTTGAAAATTTTGAAAAAGATATGTATAAATTATAAGCTTTAAAAAAATCTGGAAGACGAATTTCATATATTTTTACATATACATAAGTATTACATATTTCTGTTTAGCTTGATTTATTTCGTACACTTATTTAGAATTTTTTAACCGATTTTTTTCTCTTTTTTCGATGTATTAAGCTCATTCTAGTTCAACACGTTTTTACGCTTCCTTATCAAAATTTAGAGAATGAAAATATTTTAATCGTCAAAAATATTGATCTCGAGATTCTAGTATATTTCCTCACTTTCTATTTTCTAGAATGCGAAATTTTTTAAAAAAGAAACTCGAACTTTTAATACGAATCATCGTAGTAGTCCTAAGCATAATGCTGTACGATTGCTACGTATAGCTTTATACATGATGACCACTCAAATACTTCTAACTTACATATAGAAACGACATAACTATTGCCCAAATTTGATATCTAGATCTAGTAAAATAATTATTTGTTGCACAGTGAAATTAGTATAGTGCCACCTGGTGTCAAACAATGGAATTAGCTTTTCTATTGCAAAAACGTACAAGATGGGAGGAAAAAAGTCAATTTAAAAATTACAAAATGTTTTCTATTTAATAGGAAAGGATATATTGATCGTAATAGAACTAAAAACAAAACATGTAAAAAGTGTATTTGTTTGGTCGCGATTTTTTATATTTCTGGCATAACAATTCGAACAAATGATCATCTTTTGAGCAATAAGCATCGAGCATTTCGAATACCTAAAATAAGAGTATTTTCTGATAACTAATTGTTTTATTTCTAACATTTTTCAGACATAAGAGAGTTGGAAATCGTATGAAAACTAATACATGTTTTGCACACTTTGTTCTTATTATTACTGTGCTGAAGGTGTCTTTTCGTACTAAACCGAAGGTGCTGTAAATTTTTTATTCCGTATCTCGAATTCTGCTAATAACCTGTAACGCTAATTCTGTTGTTTATTGCTAGGCGGTGCTAGAACCAACCTCAGTGCGTAGCGCATAATTACTTTACTATATGCAGACACCAGGTGTGGGGCTATAATTGTCGCTGTTCTTAAATTAATATGGGGTAGAACCACTTCAGTATACATTCTGTATAATAAGTAATAATAATTTGCATTAATTTGTTGTTCATTATTGTAATAACATCCCACATAAAAATATATTTAATGTCATCACTAAACTAGTGTATATAGATGTTGGAATTAAAACAATGAAAAGTATTTTTTTTGAAATATATTTAAAAATTATTAAATTTAAGAAAAAATATATAGGAATAAAATTGGTATCGCAGAAAAGTGGATTATTTATACGAATTTGAAGACTTACTAAAATGCTGCGAAATTATTAAGAAAAAACCCTGAAATTTCGATTAATTGAGGGTAACTAAGCTAATGAAAAGCATTGTCTTAAAATATGGCAAGAAATATAAGAAACTTAATAAAAAACAATTTGAAAGGAATTAAAACTGATATAGCTGAAAAGCTAGTTAAAATTTAAATTAAGAACTTCAAAAAGCCTTTTCTTTGTGAGCATCTACAACTCGAGAAGTAATCAAAACCAAATTTGGTTTGTTTTTCCTATAGAGCCTTTTAAACGATTGATTATCATTTGTGCAATTTACAGAACATATACCAGCCTATAAACATAATCATCTAAAGAAAACAAAACAAAAATCTGTCTTGCAGATTTCAATCTGTTTTCTTTAAAACTATTTACCCACTCAAGTCGTTAAAACAAGCTTCGAAACTTTTACTTCCAGAAGACATTCATAACGATTTAAAAAAAGACAGCGCTCGAAAGCAGACAAGAACAACACTTCCTTCTGTTTAAGGAGTCTACAAATATTCTCATTTCGTAAATGCAAAGCAGAAATGGCGAAAGTTCCCTCTAATAACGTTAAAATAAGGCTTACCAATTTGTGGAAGAGACCCATTTGCTCCGCACAAAACAGTGCTTTATTTACTTCTGGATATTGTTCTTCTGGCGTTGTCACGTGTTAATTGCCTTTGAAGTGGGAGAAATTTTGCTCTTTTCCCTGGAAGAGTGTTTATGCACTTTTCGCTTCTAATCCGCTCTATCATGGACATAATTTGTCAGAGGATTATTCAAATTCCTGTTTTAAGCTAGAGACTGTGTTTCTTGAAAAACGTATAACTGTCTTTCGGCAGCTTAATTTAGTTTAATAAATCTTTATATAAGGATTGGTCTTTTCCCTTCATTTTTGGATGAGAAAAATATGGTGATTTATGGAAAAGTAGAAACATTAGCAGGTGTTATTGCTTTTAATTGATTATTCATGTTTAGATTGATTTTCTTTCTCTTTTCCTTTCATAAAAGTATACCCTCTGTCGGTTGAAAGAGTATATGCAGAAAAGTGTGTTTGGAATGGCTGGGACACGTGTTAATATGTTAAAAAAGTGTTATTTTTTTAAAATAAAGGATATCATTATTCAAACAATGGGTTATGGAGTCACATTTACAGAGTCACTGATTCAGTGAAAACCTTTCATCGGCAGATCAGAACTATATGAATCTAAGCATAGCTTTTAATTTTACTTAGATAAGAGATCAAAAGGAACAAATTTTACGAAAAGAAAGTTCTCAGAAAATCTCTAAGATATATCTTACACATTAATGAAAGAAAAGGCGTATATTTATTTTAATTTAGTTATATATATATATATTCCATTTCGAAGCAGCACTAAGGCTATTTTTGAACAGACATTGTAAGTTTGAACTGTGTCAAATGATGAGGACGTAACCTTAACCAGCAACTTCTTCAAATATCTTTCTCCCAGCAACGAAAAGATACTTGACTCCGACAGATTCAAAGTAGCCGTTCTTCTAGAGATTCGGAGTTCGAACTTGTTATTCACTGTTTCTGAACCAAAACCAGAAAAAAAAAGATTAATATTTTGATACCACAACAGAAACGTTTCCCACTTGAGGAAAAGGCTGAGGTACGATCTCTGCTACTAATAAAGGAGAATGTGTGAATTCATGTTGCCGTTCTGTAGAATAGCTCATTTAATTTAGAACTACGAATTCTGACACAGATATATCTTAAAGATGGGAATGGGCGCTTTGGAACTCATACGAGTTTTAATTAATTAAATTAAACCTCGTTTTCGGCATTTTCCGCACTAATTCCTGAAAATATCATCACACAAAACTAATTTTTATATCATTTTAAAGTTTGAAAAGATTGTCTTTTTAATGATATCAATCTAATTTCTTTTTTCTCGATACTTAGTAATTGTTTTGAGAATATTTTTATTTTGTATAATTTTTATCAAAAGAGTTTATCGATGAACTGAAATTCAAATCGTTTTAATTGTTTCGTCGTATATTTAATCATGCATTCCACTTCCATTGCTTAAAGTTAAGGAAAAAAAGGAGTGCATTTATGCAATATCTCTGTAGGTTGCAAGAGAAATAGAAAAGAGTAAAGTTAATGTTAGAAGATAGATTATCTTGAAAGCTCTTTTTTATAGCAGTATTATGTCAGGGAACTTTATTCAATTAGGATGCTTCATGCATACAATGAAAGGAAAAGACGTAAGAATATTAAAATAACACGTCTTTGATCACTGTCATATTTTATTCTTAAATAATATTTTTTGGAGGGAATCATAAAATTTTGTATACGAGATTTAATTTAAAATAAACATTATCCAAATTTTCAGTAGACAAACTGGTCGTGAAAGGCGGTTAATTCGCAATTATTAGAATTTCACGTATATGGTTCACAAAACGTATCGTGTTTTAGGCATATTGTAAATAATTCAGAAAAATTAAAATGGTTCTTCAGATTTCTACACAGTAATAAAGTCTTTCCACTTCAGAGTAACATTTCGTATTAAAATATAGTAATTCTTTAATAAAAAAAACTTTCCACAAATGCTGTAAGAAATGCAATATTTGTTTAAATTTTGCGAATATAAATTATTATGGATATATGCAACTCATTTTCTCATTCTAATAAGATCTATGCTTTGTGTGTCTACAATATGAGATAATTTAGTAGACCGAATATCAAAATTTTTAACATTTTCCTCCCCATAAAAATCAATGAATTTGTTACGAATGATATTCCCTCGAGAACTAATCAGAGACAACCAGAACTGACGTCAGATGTTGTTCTGTTGTGAACTAAAAATTACTTGATGAAAACGTTATGTTGTGATTAAATGTTTTATGTGTCACATCTTTATTTATTCACCATGCATGGCATTGGCGTGCAATAGTTACGAAATATTCAACTTTGGCGTGAATTTAACATTTTTACTGAATATGTCGTATGATTCATGGCAAAATTTCCCTGGCATGCAGTTAATAGTATCCGAAAATCGAGTTTGTGTTTTAGATGCATTATTCCCAACATATTGAAATTAAAATTGGTCACAAAACTATATTTGTAATCACAAATTTACGTAGTAAACTTGATATAATCAAGTCATTAAGTTTTTGAGATATCGCTTATACATTTTTCTGAAAGTATAGAAGAGTAGACGGGCAATCCTTGACAGATTTGGTTCAAAAATTTATTTAATGTCTTCGTTTTGTAGTTATCGTGAACAGCCGGACAGATAGACATCCTTTGAGTGTATTTTGCTCAAAATTTGATAGAAATCTACAGATTTGATGTAATGACCCCATACAAAATTTCCGTCATCTAGCTCAAAGTGATTTTATCTTTGTCACAAGCAGACGGACATTTTCCAAAAATGTGTTTTCCGAACTCAGGGAGATCTGTAACGCGGAGATTCGTCAAAATCGCGATTTCGAATTTTTTGACAATTAAAATACTTTCTGTATAACTACGTATATGAGAAAGTAAAAACTGAGTAGCCGAGAGTTTTGCTACAAATATCTTTAATGGTGTATAATCGCTTGCATAAATGCTGAAAACATAATCATTTTTCTTATGCTGAAAATTCCCATAGTTTAATGAAACCACGATCTAAACATCCATCTAAAATTTATGCACAATTTCATCTTTTGCATGCTAGAAAATTAACTTGATCTTCTTGTATGTCTTGTACGCTGTTTAAACCACTTGTGCGTGATGCGCGGTCATCATTCACAGATTCAAATGTTGGTCAGTGGATTTAGAAATGATCTATGACTAAATACCGGTTTCTGAATTCAAGTGAATGTAGCAGATTACAATAGCGCTTTACGTTCCTTGCAGTTAGTTGGTATTCAATTCTAAGTAATGCAAGATCATTATATTCGTGAATATGCCGATTCGCAGATCTGGTTGCTGAATTAGTAGTTAGTATTTTAAGCTTAATAGCAAGTGCTTCAATGTAAGCATTTATTTTCTTCGATGTAGTTTTCATTTGTTATAAATCCAGAATTACAGTAGAATGTAGCATGATATTGGCGTGAAATTTTAGCATAGAATTTCGGACGACTTTGGATTTTATTAAAGAATATTATAATTCCTTTAGGCTAAGATATAATATTTTTAAACGTATGTCAATGGTTCTTGATAACATTGAATCAGACAAACCAAACAATTAAAATGAAATTATTGAATAATAAACAAGTAAAATTTGAAAGTTAAATTTCAGCAAAAAAAGATATCCAAAAGAGATTTATATTTGTTAGTAAAAGCTAATGGTAATTAAAAAAAATAGGAAAAGTAACGATGTGCATTTGAAAAAGTCCTAACGCCAAACAATTCCCGTTAAATAAGCTAGTTAATATTAAAACCAGCATGAATGCCTCCCTAAACATTCTCGTATATTCTCTAATTAAGGTGTTATCCTAGAAAACGTCTTGCATGGCATTGGCGTACAGTAGTTACGAAAGATTAATATTTGACGTGAAGTTAGCATTTGTACTGAATCGATCATGTGAGCCTTGGCGAATTATTTGGCGATTAATTCCTAGCATGCGGTTAATAGTATCTGAAAACTGAATTAGTGTTTCAGACGCATTTTCCTCAACTGATTGAAACAAAATTTGATAAAGAACTGCACATGTTGTCACAAAATCTCATACCAAATTTGATGTCCTTGAGATCTTGGCATATCACCTTTACATTTTTCTGAAAGTACAGATCGACAGACAATTAATCCCTTGTTAAATTTGGCTCTAAATTTGACAGGTGTCTACACTACAGATATTACATTTGTGTATAGAATTTTATCTATCTAGTTCTTTCCATTTCGTAGTTATCGTGTTGATTCGAACAGCCAAACAGACAGACTTCCTTTGAATGGATTTTGCTCAAAATATTACAGAAATTTATAAATTTGGTATAAAGAACGCATGCTGATTCTTTGTCAAAGACAGACAGACAGACGGTTATTTTCCAAAAAACTGTTTTTCGAACTCAGGAAGGTGCGAAATGTCCTCTATACAAAGTATATCAGAAAGTAATATATATATATATATATTCTTGAAATACCCTCCAGAAGGCCAGTTTGAGCACTAAGATGTAAAAGATGTTGTTAAGTGAGTAAGATATTAATAACCAACAACACAGCAAGTTGGAATTCTTTTCAAGGAATTCTTCTTCTGTTGCTAGGGCCAAAGTAATTAATTCAGTATAGTTTGAAACGAGTCTATTTCACAATTGAAAATTAACCTTGATTAATTGAAAGCATTTGTTCGCTTTTACAGGGAAAGTTAAAAGGTAATTAAGGACATAAAATATCTATTACAAATTGCAGAATATCTGAAAATCCTATGTAATAGAGAGATAATTAACTAGACTATGACACAAATATCAACTACATCTCTACTCTTCATCGAGATACGAATATGCAAATTCGACCTGTTTAGATTAACATTGATACAGCGAAACATATTATCTCAGCATTGGAGATCTTGATTCTCTAATTCCGAACTCCATTTTCACATCCTCTTACTGTAGAGATGCTCGCACTCTCTAATTTAAGATTTCCGTACTCCATCTACAATATTGTAATGTAAAGCTTTTATTAACAGAAACGAAACAGAGTTCACTCTCAATATAATTAATCTCTCCTTGTACTCTTGTCGATTCACTAACAGAATTGACTAGTGTGCAAGGCGATTGTCCACTGGTTGAATTATTCTCACGATAATTGTGTTGACAAACAGATTGAATTCCAATTTATTTTTGAATTTCGGAAGATATGTAATGTGGGGATTGATTAAAATTTCGAGACTTGTTGTTTTGATGATATCTTCCCCCCCCCACTTCGTATGTAAGTGAGTAAAAAGATTATTTTCTGAAAAGAATATTGGAAAAACTTTTTTTCTTTCTGAAATCGGAAAAGTAGTACGAATCAGAATAATTCCATTTTAAGGTTGTAGAATGAATATCATTCTCGCATAATATGTATCTAATGAATCGGGCAGATTTAGTTTTGAAATCCCATCGTATATCTTAAGGGGTGAAAAAGCATATACAATTAAATGCCTAATAAGTGTAATTACGTCTGTCATGTGATTGTGACGTTATCTGAATCGAATCGGTTCGAGATAGATTCTGTATTAAATTGGCAACATAGGATATTCTAAAAATTATATACATTGTTTATTGAGTCATAATTTAAAACTTAATAAATAATGCTTCACAAGTAACATTATAAAAAATGGAGCAATCAACCCTGATGTCGTGATTTACGAACATATCTTAAAGAATCTATGGAAACAAATGGCTTGGATAAAGAGGTCTTATTCAATATCCTATCTATTCCCCAGATCTGGCTCCACACAACTTTTAATTTTCTTCTTCTTTTTTTATGGGGACACTTTAGTCTACGATAGAAAACTAACGAAAATGAAAGAATTAAATGCCACATTTGAACAAGAGTGCTCCACAGTACCAAATAAAATGTTTTTTGAAGTTCGTGACTCACAATTCAGCATACGTTATGAAAAGTGTATTGTTCAGTATGGTAATAATTTTGAATATTTGCGGTGAGAGGGAAATTATACATTTTTTTGTAAATATTTTTGGAGTTTACATATTAATTATATGTGAATAAATACTAAGAATCACCTATACTCGTACACGTTCACACTGTATTTTGTAATAGATTCCAAAAACTAAAAACAAATTAAAAGAATCAATGATAAAATATTAGGGTTTTATTTCTAATATTATAAAATGTTTGCATATAACAAGAATTTATACTTTTTTTCTTATCTTCATTTCTAAGAGACCTTTTTTTTTGCTATCATATGATTTTTCTTTATTATAAGTATAAATCGTTTTAAAATGATTTAAACCACTCATATTTGAAAAAATTAGATAAATGCATTAAGTTTTATTAGCGTGTCACAAAAAGAATCTAAATAAAACTTTTGGTTTACTTGAAGATTTAAGAAAAAAAAGTTCCAATAACTTCCAAATAACTGCACAACCTAACCTTTCCGAAAACAAAATCTGCAAAACAAACAGCAACTTGAAAGTGGCAATAGGACGTGGCAGAATGTGGAAACTTTACCCGAGCAAAAATATTTCTTTTTTTTTCTTTTCTCTTGGAACTTTTCTTGAAACTAGCAGAATAAGTTTTCGGTTTCTGTCAGATTTCGAAAGTGAAGTGCAAAACGTGTTTTGCAAAGTTTCTTCAAGCGTGAAGTGTTTTGAATCAAGAACTTCACTGCGTGAATAATAGAACAGTAACGCCACTGAAACAGCCGAACTTCGAAAAATGTTTTTTCCCCTTGAAGCTATTGTATTTTCCATGATACTTCCATCGAAGTGAGGGTGACAGCAAACACATATCCAATATCGCCAGAAATGTATTGAAACAAAACTGCATTGATGCATGCTTGGATTGAAAATTCGAGCAACATATTTTTCGTTTTTTAAATCTTATTTTAAAGTGTGGTTATATCATAAATTTCTTTTCACCCAGGGAAATAACAATTTTCTTTCTCAATCCGTTGACTGGTCTTATAAGAAAGGTCTTATTAGGGGATTTGAAAATGTAATATATGAAACAGATTCCATCAATGACTAATAATTTAGATGGGCTTTGTGCACATTAATGTATGAAGTCAAAGGGTAAAAGTTTTTCTTTATTGGTCTTATTAGGGGACATGAAGATGTAAGGATTCAATCAATGACTAGCCACGAGGTGGGCCTTATGCACATTACAGTATGAAGCCAAAGTTAAAAGTTTTCTTTATTGGTCTTATTAAGGGGATTTGAAAATGCAAGGTTTGAAACTCATTCCATCAATGACCAGCCATAGACAGATTTTGAGCACATTAACGTAGGAAGTCAAAAATTAAAGGTTTTTCCTTATTTGTCTTATTTGAGGGATTTGAAGATGCAAGGGTTGAAAATAATTCTATCAATGACCAGCCATGAGATGTGCCTTGTGCACATTAACGTATGGAGCCAAATGTTAAAGGTTTTGTTACTCAAAATAAATAAAGAAGGTACTCAATTTTTTGTCATCTTTTCGGCAGCATATAGGCATAAATGGAGACGAAGGTATCCATCCACTCTTTTCTTTATACAATTTTCTTCTTAATTCTTTTTGCGTCCTATTGAGAACAATGAACATACTGGCGGCTGTATTCCATATTAGTTCTATAAGTTGTCCGAATATACACACTCAATTTTATTTCGGTTAATCATAATACAGGATGAGCTTATTTTTGAAAGGGATTTTTCCAACAACCGCTGTAACAACAAAAGGCGACAGAAAAGTACAAACACTCTGTGATTACTCCCATCGATAACGATCCTAAGCCAAGTTTTGATAAGTTTGTCTGTGACCAAGATAACTCAAAAATGCTTTGAGCTAGACAGTTGAAATTTGGTGTACGGTCTTTACACCAAACTTGCAGATTTCTATCAAATTTTAAGTAAAATCTGTTTAGAAGAAATCTGTCTGTTCGAATATAAGTTAACATGATGACCACAAAACGAAGAGAGCCAGAGGGATGAAATTCGGTGCACATATTTAAAATCTTTAATGGAGACACCTGTCAAATTTTGAACCAAATTCAACTATGGGTTAACTATCGAAAAATAATTCGAAATTTGGTATGAGATTTTGAGACTACAATTATAGTTCTATGTTAATTTTTTTTCTCAATCTGATGTGAAAAACGTGTCTAAAGCGCAAATATGATATTTTTGGATATTATTAACGAATGTCAGAGATTAATCGTCAAATAACTCGCCAAGGATGACACGATAAATTCAGTATAAATGCTAAGCTCTCGTCAAAAGTTAATATTTCATAGTTATTGCACGTCAATGCTATTCAAGGCATTCTCTGGAAGTTTATTAGAGAGTACGCGAGAAAGTTCTTTTTTTTTTGAAATTGTGAAAAGCTGTTGAGGATATTTTGTATTGTTGCTGCATTACAGGATCTTGATATTTTCACTCTATATTATGTTTTAATTGTGTCTTAAAATGTTGTTTAAACTTTGGTAGAGAGAATAGGGAAAAGTCTTATACCTACTTGAAAACACTTTTAACCAGCAATGCTTAAATATATTTCTTGATTCGTTTTTCTTTTTCTCCTTTCAATATATCTAAAACAAGCAAATGCTTCTGTACATCAATCCAAAAATGAATTGCGAAACAGTCAGAAAATTCTCACTCCTCTGAATATTTCAGAACTCAAGTTTGATTAAAACCAACTTCTCCATTTACTAACTGGCAGTGAGATCCGTCTTGTCGAGCATCCCGAACACAGCCGGGGTGCTCTCACAAATGTCTTTCCGATGATTCCTCCGACCCCCGGCTATGTGTTTTCCTGTTCCAGAGCGCTCAATTATCCGGAATCATTATGCAAATTCCAACACTCCGACTGCAAACAATAAATGAAAGATCGAATTTCAAATGATTAGGAAGCCGGGGGAGGGTATTGAGCCGTTCCTGCAGGAACTTTTAAGGGACGGTGACTAATGGCCCGGGATACAAAAATCCGGGATGACTCTGGGACCTTGGGGGTAAATTAAGGCTTACGTTGTGCAAGGTTGATTAAATACACGAGATCTGCTTAAACTCCAAAGTTTGGTAACTAACCTTAATAAATTACTGTTTAAATGCGTGACTCTGTCGGGGACTCTTTTTCCTTGAAGAATCGGATGCGCTTACGCAAAAGAGAATCAATTTGGAATACACATTTGAAAATAAGCTGTTATCTGAAAACAGAACAGAAAAAAATTTTCAAGTGCCATTTTTATTCCAAAATTAGTTGTTTCATTATTACTTTTTAGTATGCAATGTGAAAATATTGTAATTTAAAAAAAAATTGACGCATCTCCATTTTTTAGATCTTCCTGAGTATGTAAAATATATTTTTGAGTTAGAAATAAATATTAAGTTTAAATTCAAAAATGAATTAAATTTTATAAAAAAGAAAATAAGAAAGAAAATTATGAATCTGGCCTGAAGACTTTATCAAGAGCCATCTTCAGGCAGCGATTCAAATTAGGAATTTTCGAAAATTGATGAATTCAAATTCAAAATTTGATGTAATTCAATTCGAAAATCCCATTATAACGTCTAAAGAGATATCAAGAGATGAGGAAAATGTCTGTAAAAAATGATATATGATATCGATTACACAACTCATATGAGGAAAAAACAATCTCAGCCAAAAATATCAAAAGATGCTCTTGCAGCCAATTAAATAATTACAATCACAAGAAGAAACAAACCAGGAAAAAGAATTCAAATGTCATATATTTGCATAAGAGTTCTGGAAATTTGTATTTGATTCCAATTACAGAATTCAATGTGGGAAAAAGCCTGGGACAGTATACAATGTAAATTGATCGAAATATACGAGGAAAATAGTTTGCTGTTGTTGCTTATCTCCCTTGGATAAAACTCCAAATCAAACCAAGTCCAAAATATCGGGGAAACAGGGGTGCAGTATCTTTTGAGGGTAAGGGCCCCTGAGCACCTGAAGCCAGAAGTCTGACTTTGGTTCATATGAATATGGCACTCAAGTGGCGTTCCTATGACCTGTCTGCCTCAGACAAGATTTACCGACAATTTGTCGGCAAACTAGACATAAATCATAGCACTCGAGAAAATCGCAAGAGAGGGTCAAAGGGGGAAAGTGTGCCCTTCTGAAGATTCATGGGTAGTAGGAACAAGGCTTCGCACATTCGCTTGCACAGCCCCTATTTACAAGAAGGGGGGGGGGAGCTCTTCTACACGCTTCCGAGATAGAACACAAGGTAAAGAACATCCACGCACAAACCAG
>JAPMOR010059036.1:98964-111016 GCA_026543865.1 Argiope aurantia | reverse complement strand
AAAAAAATAGGAAAGCCCAATAGTTACAAAAAGAATGATTGCATTATAAAAAATCTATTACACAACTTTGGGAGTTGGGATTAATTTGCACAAAAAGCCAATCAAAATCCTTAAAATTGTGGGTGCAAACTACTAGAATGAGTCAAAATAAAACTTTTACAATGGAATGAGTTCATTTTTATTTCAGTGAACTCATTTTCGTTAACAAAAAGAAAAAATACATTAAAAAATTTTGATCTCGAAGTTCTGATGAATATTTGCGTTCCCTGAGTTCGAAAATCTTGGAATTGTGTCATTCTATGTACTCGAAAATTCCAAAAGTTTATGGAATGTAGTTTATTATGTGTTTTTTCTATAAAATTTGTGGATTTCTAATCAAATTTTGAGCGATATCTATTTCTAAAATATTTATTTGATTATCCGAGTTGAAATGAGCATGCCTGCCAAATGGGGGGAAAAATGATAAAATGTAGTACAACATTTGCAGTCATAAGTGTAGATGGGCTCATATCAAACGTTGAACAAAGATTTTTCGAAGAGCAGGCGATCTGTCAGTCTGTACTTTCTTACACATGAATGTGACACATAAATAAATGCAATTTGATACGTGGTTTAGTGACTAAAATTGCAGGTGTGCGTTAAATTTTGTTTATAATCTTTAGAAAAATAGGTGTTCAAAATGCATATTCACTTTTATTCACTATATTATGAAACACACATGAGACGGACTCTGAAAATAAAAATGTAAGTAAAAGTGGTGTTCAACGCTTTGCCCAAAGTCCACAATTTTATGTAAGGATGGAAAAATAACACCTTTAGTAGAAAGTTTGGGATAGTTTCAGGGGAGATCACTTTGGCTGGTTACATGGCATTAATAAATTACATCAGTTTGATTAAATTTTTAATTGCATTGCATCTGTTAAAGATGCAATTTGCAGGACACTAAATTATAACAGTTAATAAAATTGTAAATTGTAACAGCAAACAGTCAGATGAGTGGCGTCGTCTAAATTGTCATGTCATTATGACTTCACGTGTGCAACTTGATTGGTTTTAATATTGATGGCATGATGAGGAGATTGAAATCTGAAGACTGAATCGAATAGGAATATCATATGAAGCGATAATTTTTTTTCAAGAAATGGAATTAAATGAAACCATATTAACAATAAATTAAAAGATTTTAATTAAATGAAATAATTTGAAAAACGCAATAAGTAGAAGAAATATCGAGTTGAAAATCCGATATTAAATATTAAACAGCGGCAGTGGTCTTCCCAAAACTTTCCCGCATATTTTCTAATAAAAATGTTATCCCAGAGAACATCTTGCACAGCTTTGATTTATAATAGTTACGAAATATTAACCTTTGGCATAAATTTAGTATTTTTGCATGAATATTTCATTTATTATGCCATCCTTGGTGAATAATTTGGCGACTAATAGTACCTGAAATATCTAAAAAAATACTAGGCGATTAACACTACCTGAAAATCGAATTTTGTATTTTATGCGTTTTTTCTCAACCGACTGAAACAAACATTTCACACAAAACTACACTTGTAGTCACAAATTCACATACCAAATGGGATGTATTTAAGTCATTGCATCTTTTACGTTTCTTTACATGCTTTACATCTTTTGCGTGCTTTTGAATGTTTCTCCAAACGATGTTTACATGTTTTTAAACCAACAGACGGCAGTCGATCCCTTGTTGGATTTGATTCAAAATTTGAGGATGTTTAAGCTATAGTTATTAATTCTGTGCATCGAATTTCATTTTTATAGCTTTTGTAGTTATTGTTCTAAATTATATTCGAACATCCAGACAGACAGACTTCCTCTCTGAGGGTTTTGTTGAAAATTTGATAGGAATCTACAAATTTGATTTTAAGACAGTATAAGAAATTTCATTCATCTAGATCAGAGCATTTTTGAGTTATCTTTATCACAGGCAATTAGGACAGACGGACGGACATTTTTCAAAAATGTGTTTTTCGAACTCAGGGATGTTTAAAACTTCGATATTCGTCAAAATTTTGTGTTCGAGTGTTTTGACGATTATAATACTTCCTCTGTACTTCGTATTCTAGAAAGTAAAAAATGACATTGAAAAAATCTATGAAATTTATCAATTTTTTTTATATTATTGTTATATAAAATTAAATATATAATTATAGCTACAATGGAACTATATTGAAGATCAAGATATTACGATATATACCAGATATAAGTTTTTAAATGCCCATTCTGAATTGCCTCAAGTCTCTGATAGCTATTGTATAGAATTTTTTTACTTGTGCATTAGCCACAGGCTAGCGATTAATTGACAAAAATTTCTGCCAAAGATGTCATATTAGTTTATTGATAATGTTCACGTAAGTTAAACATAAAGTTCGCTAATGGCATACATTGGAGCTAAAGGCTCGCCATTGGCATGGACATAATATACGAATACTAAGGTTTTTTTAAATCTTGTTTGATACTAGCCGCCTTTGGCGACCAGCCGATTCGCCAGTATTACCGCTCGCTACAATTTTCAATTAAATATTTTAAGTAACTTGTCTCTTAATAGATTCTCAAACAAAACATTTTTAATCTTCAAATTTTGATAGTCATACCAAACTTATACTGTTGCTTAGATCGTTTCGTTCAATTTACTATATATATTTTGCTAATGTGTTGTCATTTCTGGTAAAACTTCAACTTTAATTTAAAGCGGAAATGTTGAAATTGCAATTAATATAAAGATATTTTTTAATAAAACCAAGCGTTTTATTTTATTTACCATCTTTATTGTTATTAATTAATTAATTTATTATTATTATTATTGAATAAGAGTATTGCAAGCAGAATCGCTCGGTATTTAAGTCTTATGTGAACTACAAAATATTTTTCATAATTTATGTAATATATCAAAGAATAAATCAATTAAAATTTCTCAGATTCAGCATAAAATTCAGCTACTAGTTTTGCTTTCAAAAGGATTGAAATGAAATCGATAATATTTTGTAAAAATATTATTGAAAAATATATTTATAAATATATTTCAAAAATTATGAAGTCTAAATTTAATGCAGTAAGGTATCATATTCTGATAAATATTCTGGACACACCAAATTTTAAATAAATGAATGAATGTTTCGATTTTCCACGATCAACTAAGACTTATTCATGAAGTTTTGAATGTGAAAAATTTAGAAAAACTCAACATTTTCATAATCTTAGGTCAATTAATCTTGAGAAACCTGCGCGCTGATTGGTGTATTTTCTTTGAAGCGATCGATGGAATATCTAAAATTATCCTTTTTTTTATTGAATAGTGATTTTCAAATTTTCATAAATCAGTCAGTTTAAGTGATTGATTTCGTTGATTGGAAATTAACTGTTTTTATTTAAAATATTAGTGTTTCAAGAACATTTTGTTAATCGTTATTTCCACAGTAGAAGCTTTATGTAAAATCAAAAATTAGTTATTTATTAGAGCATTTATTGAATCAAGTTACATAAAATATTATCATTTTTCATTTAGGCCATTTTAGCATATCTGTGTCTTACTAAAGGTTTAAAATTAGCTGTGTGGCCCTGATTTGAATGGATATCCTGTTCATATTAAACAAAACTTGCCTAAAAATAAAAGTGATTTATTGGATTAATAATATAGAGAGTGTAAAAGATCATAAAATAATTTTTCTTAAATTTATTGTTTAGAAAAAATAATATTTCATATTTGTTTCATTTCCTACAGACACGTGCTGAAAATTATATTTTTGCAGATTTCATTTCCAAAAAGATTTAATTTATTTTTAATTGGAGCTTTAATCAATGTGATGGCAACACTTTGAAAAAAGCTAATTTTTTCCCATGAATGCGAAACATGCTCGTGCAGCTTAAATGTTATTTTTATTTTCTACGAAAAAAATTGCTGAAAAATATAGTTAAAATATTTATTTAAAAATTCATTAAAAATAGAAATTTAATTTTAAGGTTAAAACATTTTATCAGTTAAAAGATAAATTTTTGATCTTTAACTTCATGTAAAAATCTTTTTTGTGCCATAATATTTTCGGAAGTTATAGCGGAAACACGCCAAAATTTCGCTTAATTTTTAAATAAATAAAATTCTAATTAAAAATTCGAAAAAATTTTGCACATTTCCGGCCTCCAAGGTATAGACGTGTCAAATTTGGTAGCTGTAAGTTGAATGATCTGGCCTGTAGAGCGCCAACACACACACACATTGAGCTTTATTATAAGTATAGAAGTAATGTTATTATCATAAAAGAAGTTATTTTCTTATTTTCACATGGTTATGTTTTCATTATGCCATTAGTTTGTTTGGATGATCAAGATTTTTGCGTTATCTGGCTTAAGAAGCGATGAAGAAATTCAGACTTGTAATGATCTAAATCCGTAAAGATTGTTCTATAAAATCTAGGCTCTAATATCCATTCATAATTTTATAATTTGTTTGTCCTGGTTCTAGTTTTTATCTCCGATTATCCATTTCATTATTTGGATATGAAAATTTGGACTATAAACCATAAACTGTTTGGATATAAGATTTTGATTTAAATATGATGTCAAACTAACGATAGTTTAGTTTGTAAATATCAAATAAATTAAGGCACTAGAACTTTGATGATAGATTATTATAATCTTGATGATAGACCGGTATTGTTATTCAGTCTTTGATTCGAGACCTCGTAGCCATGAATACCTACCGTTTTTGGAGGCCTTAAGATCTTATTAAATGGAAGCAATTTTTTAAAGTGAGATAGAGTTTTACTCATAGAAATTTTGATCGCTAAAATAAATGACGAGTACTTTAGTTAAGTGAATAAAATCCATATTTGATCGACGAAGTCCCCACGGTTGTCATAGGGGTTTAAAATATGTTTAATCTTTTATCTTAGATAATAGGCTCTCATTTGATGCAGATTGAAAATTTGGGAATCGGAATTCTAAGTCATCATGTTGAGTTCTTGAGAGTTTCATACCATGTAGACAGCATCAGTGTTTTAAAAGAAAAAGATAGAACTCGTTTAAATACTTAAAAATATATATTTAAATGCATGGACACATTTTGCAAAATAATAAAAATAAATACTTAATGAAGTCAATTCCTGATCATCTATGTCAAAAATAGAAATAATCATTTTAGGATAAAATTTAAATACATTTGATGAACAGAGTTATATTTCATTTACAAATATTTGCATCATTAACTTAATGCCATCGTCATTTTCCATAAGCATTTATCTTTCTGTAATTTTTATAAACCGATTGTTTCCGTTGCTTTCCAATCTCCTAAAAATATCGTCTGCTTTCAGAAATAATCTTATCTCGAGAATTTTTGTGACTTGTGCTACGGCTGCTGGCATTTAAATTTAATACATATGAAGTATGTAATGGTGCTTTAATTTTTAGAATCTACTTAGCAGTTTTAATGATGTAGAAATGAAGTGAAGTTGTAATTAATATAAGTTAATTTGCAGCTAAATATCAGCCGTAAGCAATCATATTTTTAATGTAATGATGTTTGTAGCAATATCAAATGAAGTAACGCAATTTCTTCGAGAACATAGAATTCTTTATGAAGCATAGTTTCTATTAGAATTCCTTCAGATTAAAATTCAGACAAATAATTGACTTTAAGACATATTTATACTTACAATAATAACTATTTTATTCACTTTCATCCGTTCAATGCCATAAATCGAGTGGAAACATCTTCGATCCCATTTTCAAAAATTACATTTACTTCAAACCGAATAGAACCGTTCCCATCCAGACCTCGAGGGCATGGCAGAATGGATTTGGAATTCGTCCATTAGAATCCTTTGCCGGAGAATATGAGATGCTGGGTAGTTATTGATTTGCTTGAGCCTTTTATTTCTCGGATTCTTGTACTGAAATGCCAGTAAAATCCCAGATTTGTACGTGTGGAACGAGAACTACTCGGTTACTCGCGACATTCAGGGGAAAAAATAACGTAAAAGATTTCGTGGCCACATTAAGTACCACTAAGTTTAAAACTGTTAGTTCTTAAGGGACCAAGAGCAAATTAAAGTAGTTTTAGCCAATGTTAGTTGCATCGTTGCTTAGCAGATGGCTGTAGTTTTATTTAAATCTGAACAGCATGTTTGCTTATAATAAAGATGGATGTTTGTTTATCTTTGCATATGTGTTGGCGCTTTATAGGCCAGACCATTTTATTCAGAAATATTGAATACCAAAATCGGTACATGCAATCTTTGGAGGGTGGGAATGTATATTTCAATTTTTAATTGGAATTTTAATTTATCAAAAATTAACATAAGTTTTGCTACTTTCCTACAATAATTTCCGAAAATATCTATATATAGTATAAAATGAACTCTCCTGAAAGCGTCTGTATGTTTGAAAGAGAAAAACTAGAGAAATACTTAACTGATATTGGAGATATTTGTACCATTTTGTAGGGCATTTATTGGGAAAAGTTTTAGTATATTGAAGTCATAGCAAAATAAAAAATAAAAAATGAGTTTTATAACTGCGATTTTGATTATTTTTTACTACTATTCGCGCATGCGTGAAACAGCAGTATCTATGCTTTGCACTTATCCCTGCATGTGCGAAAACCACGAACTGCGCATGCACAAATAGCAAGAGCTGTGGTATGCATATGCGAAACATTTCTTTGTTTACGCTTGATTTTAAACAACAATTCAAAACTCATTATGCTGGAATTGACTTAAGTGAAAAATGTTTTTCTCATGAAAAACCTTATGTGGCACTTTCTAGAATTTCAGCCAAAGCAAAATCTTTTTGTCTAGGCACCAAGTGGAAAAACAGCCAATATAGTTTACAAAGAAATATTATTAAGAAAGCTGAATTTTATTTTCATATCAGATTATACAGATTTGATAAACAAGTGTGGAACAGTGTGCACAATGACTTACTTGAATATTCTTAAATTTAAAAACAACTTTTCTGTTGTATATTTTTAGTGAATTATTTTTGTATATGAACATATCATATTTTTACCTTTTGAATAGTCTAAATATTTCTGAATGTGTGCAATAAAAATTGCTTTGTAGTTATTTTTTATGATTTCTAAACATATTTTAATGTTTATTTGTTGTTGTGTGACATGCCTACGTCATATCGGGTGGAGGCTAGATTTAAATTTAAAGCTAATTTTTCCCTCTTGGATGTTATGCCACGGGCAATGCTGTGAGGATACTGCTAGTTACAATATAAAAATGAATTGTACTTCATCTTAAAGTTTATAAATTAACCTTTTCATTGTTATTAAATTTTTTGTGGTACAATTTGTCTTTCTATTTTTAATTAATTTTTTTAAATATTTTACTCGTATTTTACAACAATATATTTCATTGTTGAAGTGGAATTCAAACCTTTTCACATTATTATTACCAATATTTCATTCTACATTTTTTATTTTCTCCTATACGAAGCATAGAGAAAGTATAGAGATCTTCAAATAATTCGAACTCGAGATTTTGACGAATCTCCATGTTTTAGACCTCTTTGTCTTCGAAAACAAATTATCAGAAAATGTTATCCGTTTGTCTGTCTTTGACAAAGATAATTCGAACCGCTTTGAGCTAGACTGATTGAATTTGGTATGCGGTCTGTACACCCAATTTGTATATTTCTATCAAATTTTGATCAAACTCCGTTCAGAGGAAGTCGTCTGCCCGATTATTAGAATAAAAGTTTTAATAAGATAAGTACAAATGGAAAAGAATTTAGTATATAAAATTATGTAAGGAGATTTAACATTTATAGTGTAAACACCTATCAAATTTTAAGCCAAATCCAACAAAGTATTGACCTTTATTGATTTGACCTTTCAGAAAAATGTAATCGCGGTAACTCAAAAATACAGTAACTTAAATATATCATATTTGGTACGCGATTTTATGACGGTAATTATAATTTTGTGTCAAATTTTGTTTTTAATCGGTTTGGGAAAAAAGATATCTTCTTCAAAAATTAAGAGTTTATCAATGTAAGATATTAATTTCTTTTTGTTTAACCATCGGTAAATCTGTTTCTTTCTTTTACAAAAATACTTATTTACGTGCAAAATAAATATCATTAAATGTTTTCGCAAATGCCTCATAAAAGAAGTCATTTCGTTTGGAAATGAGAAATGAAATGCAACAACTTTCAAATCAAAAAGTATCTTCATGCCAAATGTGATGGCCCTAGATTCAATGTTCTATAAAATGTAACATCCTATGGAGTATTTTTTTTATATCAAGTATTTTACAAAAAGTATATCATTCTAAAAATATTACTTTACTAGCTGGTACTCGGCGCGATGCTGCCACAGAAGAAATAATTTTGTAAATATCGTTTGAAATTTAAAATAGCTGTCTTGTTTAATTTAGAATAAGCGAAAGAATGGTATTTATTTTCTTATCGGCAATGAATACATTCATTGAAATTTAATGATATATAAAGGAGAAATACAAATAATAGTTATTCTATTTTTTACTTTATTATTCACCCCCTCAAGTCCTGCAGGTCGCCTCAAAGTGTGCTTTTTTGCCGGCGAGGGGGTGTACCTGGGTGGAACGGGTGAAGTACGTCTCCTGGTAGGGTCACCAAAGGCGTGAAGGCCGTTCAACTATGCTCAGCTAAGCATCTGCAGGCACCGGAGCAAAGTCAGACTTCTCTCCAATGGAGCTCCAAGTACCTAGTACCATAAGAAGTTGCTCTTTCCCTTCTCCATGAATTTTGAGGATGTTCGCGACAACCCTCTTCTGGTGCTCGATTTTGCAAGGGTGCATGGAATCATGGATTTGATCTAGCTGCCGCTAAATCCTGAAGGATTGGACACAACAACAACAACAACTTTATTATTCAAGTGTTCTAGGGTAGATAATAGTTTTTGTTTTTTGCGTCTTTAGCAAAAATAAATTCATTGGTTTCCCGATTCGTAAGCATCCAGTATACAACTGGCCATGGGAAAAACATGGATTTTCTTGGTTCAATCCACACACTTGACATGATTGACCTTGCGCCTTGTTGATGATCAACGAGAATACCAGTCGAATAGGAAATTGCAGTCGTTTGAAATAAAAAGGCATGCCGATAGGATTGCGTGGAAGGGGCATACTTCTCCAATAGATTTTACATTAAGAATATTTACCTCGCTTTTTGCCACATATTTGTCCTTTGATTCTGATACGCGTGATCAGGTAGCATTTCATTTCACTCACACTGATTAGTATCAATCATAATAATTTTATTTTGTTTGATACATGTGTGATTAACTTCAAAAGACGAGTGCCGTTTGCCGTTTACTATTCGTCTTTTGTCAATTTTAAAATATAACTTTTGTGCAAGAGCAAGTAATAAGTTAGTAAGGTTTCATCGCAATCGGTTGAACGGTATGGTAGTGCATAAGATACGAACAAACAGAAATTCATTTCTATATATTAGATTAAAATTCTATTGCTACAGTTTTATTTCATGAGTATAATATTATGTATTTGAACAGTGAAATGATTATAGTTGGCTTGTCTTTGGATGATGAAATATAGTGCTTGGATACAGTTTTCAAAAATGGTAAAAATTAAAAAAAAAAAAAGGCGGTTGGGTTTTAATTTCTTATCTATTCTGCTTTTCCATTTTAACATATCGGGGCACATAAAGAAAAATTTTGTTCTTAATTTCGTTTTGATTTCGGCTTTCTCCAATCTATAATCGAATTTTTATGAGACAGAAAAGTAGAACTTCGAAGGCTTCAAAAAATTTCGGAACAAAAAAATGCCGGTATGATTTAAAATTTCTTTGCCATTTTCTTTACCTTATAATTATTTTTTACTTTTTATCTCCAGCAAGGCATTTTTTAGAGAAGTAATTTGGTCTTTATGCATATTTGATAATTCTACCTTTTTTTACATATTTTTTTCTGATAGAATAGTTAATAGCTAGTTTTAGACCGACATTTTTTTTTTATTTCTCAGAAACAAAAAAAAAATTATTTTGACACCCTTCTTTTTTATCTTAATTTTCTTTCTATATTCAAATTAGAAATGAAATGAAATGGTAAAAGAGGGATAATATTTCATACTTAATTAGTTTTGTTCTTTTAACAACTATGCGTTTCAAATGACTTTCATATTTCTCGTTTCTTTTGTAGAATTCGAGTTGGTTTATCCAGAAAAATGGAAAAGTCTTTCTTTCTTTGCTTTGCTAATTAAATGATCTTTTTTCCATGTAAAAATGATTAAAGTACTTTTTCGACAGCTTGTGTAGAAAAAGAAGGCCAATTTGTTCAGGAAATGTTGTTCTTTCAAATAAAGTAGAATTAAAAATTGTCAAAATCAGTGAAAAATAATATTTGGGAAAAAATTTATTAAGCAAGTAAGAACAATAATTATTTTTCTCGCATTTCTTGAACTATTCATTTAAAATTTATTTTTTAACTAGCACATATTTGTAAAGAAAAAAAATTCTGAATAACAATTAGTGTTTAATAGTTTTTTTGTAAGTTAATTACTGAAAAAGTAATTAAAAAAATTCTATCACATGTAATTTTATCACAAATCGTATACATTTGTAAATGTGTACAAATTTTGTATAATTAAGACCAAAGTAAAATTATTACATGAATTCATAAAATATATTTGTAGATTCTAGATAAAAATTTGCTTTATATAAATTTTATAGAGAGAAAATAGATTAATATTTATTAAAGATTTTACTTTAACTAGTAAAGTGTCTATTAAGCAAAATAGCGAAACCAAAAAATTAGAAAAAAAAATTACCATTACCACCAAACTAGCTATATAGTTATATTTTGAGTTGTAGATAGGTATTCCCTAAAAAAAGATTTTCAATACTTTGATCAGTTTTTAATTAATTAAAAATTATCGAAATTTTAACTTTTACTTTCAGAATCTTCAGAGCGCATTATCCGACAAAAATGTTTTTACACCACTTTAAAATGAAATAAAATAGTTTTTCAATAGTTTCAATTTAATTTTTAAGCAGGTTTTTTTTTCTTCAATTTTTTCAAAATTAACTTTGAATGCAATTTTTTGAGATGATTTTTATTGCTATAGTGAAATTCTTAATCAATAATATTATTAACTATTTTTTTCATTTGAAAGCTTGAGCGAATGTTAAAGTTAGGATATAAAATGTGCTTTGTTTGGAAATAAATTCCGAACAGAATTTTCACTTACACTTTTATTAGGATTCTTTTTTTTTGAATTGTGTGATACAAAAATTATTTGCAAAAAGTAGTCGAATTTCGATTAGTCGGTTGCCTAGGCCCACAAAGTGAAAGGAGGCCGAACAGTTAGTTCTATTGACTTGTTTATTTTTTATTTTCTATTTCTTCTGTCCTTCACATCAAGTGTGTTTACTATGCACATTTTCATATAAAATCCAAGTTTCGTCTCCAGCGACAACCCTCTTTGAAAGCGCCTCCTTTTTAGCGATGAGAAAGAAACTTTTGGGACACTCTAATATACTTGGATCATCTGCCATTATTCACTTAGAATGCAATAGCTGATGTAATGAAGTCAGATAAACTAAAGTAGACGATTCAAGCTTCAAAAGTTATAGTTATACAATGCTTTAGATTAAAGTTTACATTTGAAAGACTTATTTTTCTATATATTGAGTTCAAAAAAGTTTTCTGTTATAATTTTGTGTATTCTTATACAAAGCGATTCACAATTTTTTACATATTCATAAAAAATGAGAATGAAATTTTTCAAAATAAATCTGTTTGTGTTGTTTTAATATTTGAAGTAATCAAATTTTCCTCCATTTTATTCAAGAATAATATAAATTCATATTTGGCGAAATTTACATTATAGCAATATCTTTTAACAGACAATCCTTTCTGAAGTGAAAATTATTCCAAAAATAAAGACTGCAACTTGGGATTTAATATAGACGATTTCTTTTCTTTTTTAAAAATTCTTTTCCTTACAATAGAAGAACAATACTTGTTCCGCTTCATTTCCTTATTTGAAACCATCTTCATATTAAGATTACCTTTTTTCATTAACAT
>JAPMOR010059036.1:53629-85936 GCA_026543865.1 Argiope aurantia | reverse complement strand
ACTTTTAAATGAAATACTCATCTTTTATTTTATTTTTCAAATACAAAAATTATCGAAATTTGCTAATGAATTTTCCAGTTTTATAGATTGCACCATTTATTTCAAACCGGTAATGAATTCAGAAGAGCGTTCACAAAAAATATTTATGTGGAATTTTGTATCAATTGAATATGACAAAAACTAGTAATAATGAATGCTTACTGCAACTTCCTGGGGTTTCATGAAAATGAATAAATAAATAAATAATAAAACAAAATAAAACTAATTAAGAAATCAACAAATGATGGGACAAAAACTCGAACTGAATTTTTTGTCAACATTTTTATTCAAATACGTTTTTTTTATCATCTTTCTATTCAGTATTTCAATAATGAGAATAATAAAAACATAAGAGAGTAGGAAACGTGCCGTTTTTGATTCATAAATTTGTCTGTTTTAAATCACTTTCTTTTATTTGGTAACTGATTTTTTTTTAATTTTTAGAATCTTTTAGAATAGCATCATTCACTTCATTTATAGTATAAACTAAATTAAAAAAAAAAGGAAGTAAACCTGAATTTTTTTATTTATGCTTTTTTTTTCATGTTAGAATTTGATACGAAAATAGAAAAAGTTCTAATTTTTTTAGGAATCTGATTTGGAATTTTTAAAATATAGTTTATTAAGAATATTTCTCTGTTATAAAATTCAAGAAGTAGGATTTATATTTAGAGGCAATCGATTTTAATTCAAAACCCTTAATGAGTCCGAAGATTCTTTGAAGAGTTAAATTAAAAAAAAAAATGCATTCCATCTTTTTATGAAGCTTTCTTCAAACCAATTAAAATGTCCCTAATTCATTAAAATATCCCCTATTTCTCTTTGTCCTCTTCCTTTGTCAAAAGACTCGTTCGATAACTTTCATTTCGAATTTGATTCCGGGTCAGACGATAATTACCCCTTTCATTTCCGCCATCTTTTGTCGACGTTCCATTGTAGCCTCTAACACATTCGTTATCAACGCGTGGTTTATTCGAAATCGTCATTTTTCGCAGAACGCTCATTAGCCGTTTTTTCGATTAGAACTTTTCGTGTTCGAGCCTGCGTTAGCGATTTAAATGGCTGCAGAAAGTGAGCAAGCCTTCTGTTGCATTCGATAATGAGCCGTCGTTGATTAACTGTAACCGGGATAGGTAAGCCGCTTTCGGGTTTAGTGTAGCATGCGAAATGAAAGATCGTTTACGCCAAGTAACATCATTACGTAAACATTTCAGAAAGTCTGGGAAGTTGAAATGAGCTGCTATTCAAACTCAAAAGCTGAATAATGTTTGAAGTAATAAAAACATTTTGACCATGAAGTTATTTATGATCCAACTTGCATCATTTCTATTCATCCTCTTGTGCCTTTTAGTTTGCGTTAATGAATGTAATATACAAAATTTTTTGATTTTTTTCACCGATTTATTTAAATAATTTTGAAAAAGGCGTACAAATAACTATTCATTATATTTTCAAGTATACCTATTTTATGTAAAAAGGTGAATAGGTATTCCTTTTAAAAATATATAGGTATTCCTATTTTACATTTGTAAAAAAAATATATCTATAAAAATAAAAATATATTTAATATTTTTTTAGGTATGAAAATATAACCCCCCCCCCAAAAAAAATCTATCAGATTGTGCGTATGGAAAATTTCTTTTGGGAAAAATTCGAATTCTTAATTTTTGGAGAGATAATTTTATTAAAAAAATAATAAGAATGAGGTAAAATTCCTTTAAGAAATTGGCTAGATCAGTGATAATACAGTTACAAGAGCTGTAGACTTGCAGTATCTACAGCAATGAGTTAAAAACATTACCTTTTTTTAATAGCATTTGAACTTTTTTCGATATTTAAAATTCGATGATTCAAAAATTATATTATTGATCAATCACATTCTTTTACAGCAATATAAGGTTAAATGTTGATAGTTAATGAAATAGACAATTTAGAATAATTTACTACTTTACATCTGAGAAGGATAAAATTCATAATTTTTAAGTGTCACCAAACATGCTTTAGTAAGGCTGACAAAAAACATCAACTTCGCAGCGAAGAAATATTTTTGCCTCCTTTGCTACAATGTTGCAAAAGGTGGAGATTACCGAAAAAAGTTTTTCAAATTATACACAGAGAAAGTCAAGCACTGCTAAAAGTGGACAGTATCTTGTGAGTATGAGAAAAAAAAATGCAAAAAAGAACTTTTTATCTAGCCTTTTGTTCCTGATCATGGACTGTACCTTAGACTGATCCAAAGTATATTTTTTATTTTTCGTATTCGTTTTTTTATTTTTCCATTCATTTACTTATTTTTCTCATTTTTTTCTATTTGCTTTAATTTTTATTTTATTTTTATTTTTCTGTTTTCAAAGTTAGGCTGCCTATTTTTGATAAATTTTATTATTTACTAATTATGTTTCAATGATACTTTTACTGTAGAATATTACGTAAGCTCTTCTGCTTGAACCATTTAGAACTTCTTCACTAATTCTTTTTATGCCCACTTATTTATTTACTAGCAGTCTTTGGCGACCAGCCGGTTCGCCAATCTTAATGTCCGTTAAAATTTTAATAATCAAATATTTTACGCAATTCCTACTTTAATATATTTTTCATCAAAATATTTTAAAACTTCACATTTTGATAGTCATATAATTCACTCATAATATTATGAAGGCCTTCAGTCATAACGTAATATGTATCTCTTTAATTTTCTGTTACCTCTCGTAGAATTTATGCTTTAAATTATAATGAAAAGAATTAATCTGCAATTAATATAATAATAATTTTTACTGAAACAAAGCATTTTTTTATAATATGATTAATGATAACAGGGTCGCTGAGCGTTTAAACTTTATGGGCACTAAAGAATATCTTTCTTAATTTATGTTTTATCTCAAGAATTATCAACAAAATTTTCTCAGATTCCTCATGACCAGAACGATTAATTAAAAATGTTTAGTTTTAAATGCCAAACACTAAGAAAATAAAACGAATCGTTTAAAATAATCTGTCGAAAACAGGTTAAAAAAACTACTTAAAAACGATGTACTTCATAATTCAAATCAAGTCCGCATTCATTGATAATATTTGTCAACAATCAGGTAACGTTATGCAGATTAGAAATTTTTAAATTCCTTTATTCTGTTTTATTTTAATTCAAAAGTACTTCAGAATGAATCTGAAAGATCGATAAATTAACAATGTTTAATTTTAAATGCATCAAACATTAAGAAAATAAACAGAATTGTTTGAAATAATCAGCCGAAAAATTTTAAGCCTAGCCTCCTTAGTGTGGAAAAAAAAAAACTGAAGCCTTACTGATTTGGTGGTGGGGAAAATGAGATTTTTTTGGCTGGAAAGTAAGTTTTTAATTAATAACTGAAATTCTAATTAAAAATTCGAAAAAGGGAACCTAGTTGCACATTCCCGACCTCCAAGGTATACATGTACCAAATTTGGTAGCTGTAGGTCAAACGGTCTGGCCTATAGAGAGCCAACACACACACACACACACACACACACACACACACACACACGCACGCACGCACACACACACATTGAGCTTTATATAAGTATAGATTTATTTTTCTTTTTGGCGCTGCTTTTTTCTTCTTTTGCATCTAGTACACATGCATATGAAAATTATTTTTGAATAGCTGGTCTTTTGAATAGCCAGTCCAAATTCTAGTTTTTTATTTTAATTATGAGCGTTTTACCGGCGTAACGCCACTTTTGGCACACATCCAATCATCATCAGAATACATCAGAAAATTGGCACTCTGCCAATCGTTTCTTCTTTTTTTTTGAGTAGAAAACAAAATTTTTTTGGTGATGGACGTGTGGAACCTATATTGCTAGAGTGAATGATTTGGTAGCATTATTTTTGTTATTTACGTATCTTTTCTTTTATTTATCTACGAAAAACGCCACCTGTCGGATGTTTTTTGAATTATTTTTTCTCATCTTAAAAACAAATTCCGCGACTTATGGATGCCAAACCTGCAAACCGTGTTTTATTTTGTTTAATTTTCTGGATTTCATAAATTTTTAAAGTTTTTACGGACTTTTTGTCCACCCTGTACATAATATTTACGAGACAAGCCGACAGATGAGAAGTACGGAACTTAACATTGTAGTCCCAAAATCTAATCGACTGAAACTTAGAAAACATGACTGCACTTAGATTCGTAAATTGACCAATGGGAAAGCAGCATATCGGTTTATAAAGAGGGAAACTATCTCATGTTTTTTGCTCGCGAGGACAAAAGTTGTACTGCAAGCTGAATTTCTACATTAAAATAGAATAAAATCTAACAAAATTTTATTTAAATAATATTTAATACGTATCGTATCAGAAATGTATTTTTACAATTACTTTTATTTCTTTAGTAATTAAAATTTCTATTTTTCTGTAAAAGATTGTAGGAATAAGAATATGATAATTTGTTCGACTGACTTTAATCCTCGTTTAATGGTTTAGAATCGATGAAATTGTCATTTTTTTGAATTTTGAGTTTAAAATTATCTCTGAAACTGTGATTGAATTCTCCTAAAATTTCAAAAGAATCGGAGGAATATTTTGAGACATACAAAGTTATTTTGAGAGACATACTATCAAGGGACACCGCCACTTTCACTGTTTTATTTTGTGCTTTTACTGTTAAACCATCAAAAAAAATTTTTTTAACACGCAGCACTTTTCAAAAAACTTAATTTTTTAACTCAATGTCTTTTTTTCGTAATTTCGATAGTTTCACTAGTTTTTAAGTGTTAAGTTCTGCTCGTCAAATGTAAACCATTTTTAAAAAGAAAATCAGCTTTTTCAAAATCGCAACAAAATTTTGCTTATTTAATTTAACTCAAATAGATTTAGAAATACCATGAGTTAATAGAATTACGCATTAATTTATTATGAGTGATAAGAAATGTTGAAAATTTCGAAATCATAATCAAATTTCCTAAATAAAACAGCTTTAAAAAGCAATTTTGATATTTGGCTGTAAAATTATTTAGTGAAAACGAAATTAATAACTGAATCTTTATTAGAATAATTTAATTTCAACAAGCTTAGATCAGGAAACGGATCTGTTTAAATAATTTTTAATGTCCTACAACAATATTTTTTATTGGCACAGACAGAAATTTTTATTCCAATTTATTTTTTATCTTTATTTTTTTTAGGATTAAAGAGTTAAAAAATCAAAATAAGTTACATAAAAGAATAATATGCTGCTTTTTTTTAAACTACTCAAATATTTTCCCGGATTTTCCGCTATTCAAAAGTCTGAAAAAAAAAATGGAACTTGTGTTGAGTCTGGTTGGTTTGCACCTTGCCATGCTTATGGAATTCTGTCAAGAAGATTACAAAAGCTAATTTTTCTTTTTGAAAAAAAGAAAAAGAAAAAAAAAAGACAGAGGGTTAGAAAAAATCTAGGAGGAGGAGGGGAGGGGATTGAGAGGCGATTGATGTGTGAGCTTAGTTTCCGAAAATCTATACTTCTGATTCATTGAAGCATGAATCCAACTTCCTCAGATATTTTCTTCGCCAAGGAAAACGGTTTATATGTGCCTTTTTTTCTTTTGGCAAACTTGCCGTATAAAGGAGACTCAAAGAAAGCGAGAGGAAAATCACTGAAAACCTTTTATGATAGAAGCAGAAAAATTTCCTTGAAAAGGGTTCAGGTGCGTGCTACAGTGTGGATATACAGGGGCCTTAGTTATAATAAATGTTAAAAAATAAAAAAATAAAGTTTTACACACTTTGAAATAAAATGTTTCCATGTTTTACAAATAAAATACTAAGTTTTAATGTAATGCATTAAAGCTTAGATTTTTTTAAATTTATTTTTTCTATTTTTAATCTTCTAAATTTAAGATAAAATTTAAAAAATTATGGAAGTTTGAAATTTTTTCCCCAATTTATTACCAGATGGCAGTACTAGCAAAGAATCGAAATTTCTTTAATTAGATCATTTAAGGTTATTATTAAGATCAATTAGATCTTTAATTAGATCATCATAGTTAATTTTTAAAAATATTTTCTATCATCGAAATTATAAGTGATCGAGATCTTAAATCTATACCCTCGATGTGATTGAAATGTTGATTATAAGATTCGATCATTTCGAAAGCAAGTTAAATTGGTTACAAGTGTCTATTAATTGCCTAGATGTTTGTAAAGCTAGATTAGCTAAAGAAAGTAAGTCATATCACTAACTCTCAGACCCGCCAGAAGGCGCACGGAAAAAAAAATACTGAATGACCGGACCGCCGCTACAGCAACACAGGCGGGAACTGTAGTTGAGTCCTAAGGGCCCTCACCGGCCACGGTACAACCCTTCCCTAAGGAAGTACGTCCCGTCATCGATGGGAGGAGCCAGACCCACACCTTTTCTTCTACTCTCCAGGATGACGAGATCCAACCATCATGCCGGAAGCAACTCATCCTTATTTCGAGGTGCCCCCCCCCCACCGGTGGATAGCTAAAGAAAGTAAAAATGAGACTGCAGCTGGGAAGGTGGACGAAATTTAAATTTTGCCTTTGATCTGCCATTTTTTATAATTGTAGTGAAAGTATTGACCAATTTTTTAAATCTAAATTTTATTATTATGGAGAAATGAAGCATTGTAATGAATCTTGCTCTTAATTATAATGTTTTTTATTAATTATTTCAGATTGAGTGAACATTAAAAGAATTAATGTGAATATTCTACTTCCTCTAAGTAAACTTATCTCTAGAGGTCTCATTCTCCTTGATCATGATTGTCATCAATAAGACATAAACGATGCTTAAGAGTTTTCAAATTTAAATTGTTTACGGCATGATCATTCTGACATATTACATAATGCGAATCAGTATTGCATCATGTTTTGGATACCATATTAATTGAGCTAATAAATAATTTAGCACTCTCATAGATATTGCTTATTCCGCATTAATATGTACTCCTCAACTTTAACTACTATATTCAACATAAAAAATTAATACAACTCGCCGTAAAAGTAGTTCTATATGAAGAGGGAAAAGATAATAGAAAATTTTTTGTACTTATAAACAAATAGTAAATAGTGTTTCTACAATTACTTGCACATTTCTGAGTCAGACGTCTACACATACGTCTTTTTTATGTCTTTTCCTTCAGGGATTTTACAGAGAGATTCTTTTAGGGAATTTCTTTGACCCGTGTAAGTTTAAAAAAGGAACTCCTATTTACCCTTGAGTTGTGCCGTAGGCGTTATGGAATTTTATCCCTATGCTCGTAGTGTGAGAATCAAAGCATCGCAAATTTATTAGAACGTGTGTTAGAAATCTATACTTATAATAAAGCTCAATGTGTGTGTGTGTGCGTTTGTGTAAGTGTGTGTGTGTGTGTGTGTTGGCGCTTTACAGGCCAGACCATTCAACCTACAGCTACCAAATTTGGCACGTGTATACCTTGGAGGCCGGGAATGTGCACCTGGGGGTTATTTGTTTGAATTTTTAATTAGAATTTTATTTATTTAAAAATTAAGCGAACTTTTGGCGTGTTTCCGCTATAACTTCCGAAAATATTACGGCACAAAAAAGATTTTTACATGAAGTTAAAGATCAAAAATTTATCTTTTAAATGATACCAATATTTTAATCATAAAATTAAATTTCTATTTTTAAAGAATTTTTAAATAAATATTTTAACTATATTTTTCAGCAATTTTTTTCGTAGAAAATAAAAATAAATTTAAGCTGCACGAGCACGTTTCGCATTCAGGGGGAAAAATTAGTTTTTTTCAAAGTGTTGCCATCACATTGATTAAAGCTCCAATTAAAAATAAATTAAATCTTTTTGGAAATGAAATCTGCAAAAATATAATTTTCAGCACGTGTTTGTAGGAAATGAAACAAATATGAAATATTATTTTTTCTAAAAAATAAATTCAAGAAAAATTATTTTATGATTTTTTACACTTTCTATATTATTAATCCAATAAATCAGTTTTATTTTAAGGCAGGTTTTGTTTAATATGAACAGGATTTCCATTCAAATGAGGGTCACACAGCTAATTTGTAAACCTTTAATAAGACACTGATCTGCTAAAATGGTCTAAATGGAAAATGATTATATTTTATGTAACTTGATTCAATAAATGCTCTAATAAATAACGAATTTTTGATTTTACATAAAGCTTCTGCTGTGGAAATCACGATTAACAAAATGTTCTTGAAACGCTAATATTTTAAATAAAAAGAGTTAATTTCCAATCAACGAAATCAATCACTTAAACTGACTGATTTATGAAAATTTGAATATCACTATTCAATAAAAAAAGGATAATTTTATCCATCCATCGTTTCCATCGATCGTTTCAAAGAAAATACGCCAATCAGCGCGCAGGTTTCTCAAGATTAATTGACCTAAGATTATGAAAATATTGAGTTTTTCTTAATTTTTAACATTCAAAACTTCATAAATAAGTTTTAGTTGGTCGTGGAAAATAGAAACATTCATTTGACCTACATCTGTTCAAAAAAGAACATCCTATTCTTTCTGTAACTTGTATAAGAGGAGCTCTTAGGCAACTTTCTTTCTTCTAGGGAAAATAGTTTTGAAGAGCGACATGGTTTATTACTTGTTCCTAACCTGATTTTATTTTAAAATGAATGTTGAAATAAAATATATTCCTTGTTATTGTTATGAAAATTGTGCACCTTATAACAATTATCAGAACTGTGCAAATGTAAATATTTTTAAAGCAGAAAAATTCAGAAAAAGAGACATTTAATTGTAAAAAATAAAAGAAATGTTTCATTTCTGATAAATAACGTTTCTCTTTCTTAATGAAATCTAATGACAGATAGAAATTAAAAGCAAATATTTGGTACTATTTATTAATTAATACAATAATAAAAAGTTTACTTGTATTCGAGGACACTGTGCAGAAAGTGATAACATTATCTGAAGTAGGGGAGCAAAACCAGTGCATCATTCTCTGTGAAATTCGATGGCGGTTATTCGAGGTTTAGAGGACGTCCTCAAAGGACGCAGATGTTTGTGATGGCATAAAATTACACAAGGCTAGGCTATTCGCGAATCTGTTCTTGACACTTTCTGTAGAGTCTGGAGGCGCCTGAAATGCTCTCAGCTGCTATTGGCTACAAAGAGGAGATTCTGCTTCAATAGAGATTCGTTGCCAAAGGGAATATAGTTTCCGTGCCTTATATTTTTGAGTCCTTTTTCACCTTCACGAATATGAAGTTTAAAAGAAAAAAATAATGAATACGTCAAAAAAATTAGATCTTGAGACTTTGATGAATCTTCTTTTATCAGATCTCCCTGACTCTGAAAAATAATTTTTTTTTAAATGGTGTTTGTCTGCCTGAAAACAAGGTACAAGTAACTCAATTAGTTAGCAAGACTGAAGTTAAGGTATTCGACTAGAATAGGTAACGAATTTTCAAAGAATGATATATAAACGTTTTTTATTGTACCAAGTAGCTGAAAGAGAGTTGAAAGGTCGCTATTAGAAGAAAAAACACACTAATTGCCTTTAGTTTATGAAAAAACTTCTTATTTATTGAAAATTCAGCAAAAATTTCAATGTTAGGAAAAACAGAATAAATTAAAAGGTAATGGAAATATTTTATTTTTATTTCATCTATATATAGTTCAAAGTACATAAAATGTAACAGTCCTCAAGAAAAAAATTATTTTAATAAACAAAAATTTTATGGGCATTTGAAATTGCCGTTAATGATTTTTTTAACAAAATTTGTCTACGTTTTGAATTTAAAGTATCTGTAAAGCATGTCTGAATGAAGCTATCTTAAAATCAGAAGTCTTTCACACCCTAAAATGTTTTGGATACATACATACCAAATTTGCTAAAATTTCATTATATTGATTTTTAGATATCCTGTTTAACGTGAATCAATCACCGAGAAATATTCATTCTTCAGAAAATGCGTTTATAGTACAATAGTACTTGTAAATAAGTTCATCCAAATGTGTTGGAAACAAATTTAGTTTTCAAGCTTTTTTAACAGAAATGCCAAAAATAAGCAAACTCCGGCTGAGTAGGGAGAGAGTTAATATAAACCTATGAAATATTATTTTAGAGAATTTTGCTGCAAAAATAAAATAAATCACTCATTTTTAGCTAAAAATCCACTGCTTCCGATTTCATTTTTATTTGTTGTGTATTATTGAAATTACGGTATATATAATTCTATCTTATCTAAAGTAAGAAATAGTTTGAAAACGAAATTAAAATGAAAACGAAAACAAAACTGTTCAAATGGTATGACTTGCAATATCAACATACACACGCACGCAAGCAAGCAAGCGCATACACAACACTCCACACGTTCATTTTTATTATTATTAAGAACAGAGATAATTTTCCAAACGAAGTACTAATTATCAAAAGATAAAAATTAAGATTCTTATTTTTTTATTTTAGAATTAAAGAATAATAACTTTATCGCAATTCTGTATAATTATTTTAAGGATATTTAAAAAGAATCTGAATAAATAGAAAGCTTACCAATAGTTTGGATAAAAAAAAATCTTTTTTCGATTAAATTATCATGGAAACAAAATATTTTGATTCGTGTAAGAATTTTGGAATTATTGAGGAAATGTATTAAAAAGTTTAATGAAAGAATTTTAATAAGTGACATTTACGTAAAATTGTAAATTTATGTCACATTTTACTCTGCATCAATCACCGATGATGCTTAACTCTCCACAACGTGTAAGAATATGAGAAAATTAAAGAAGGAATGCCTGTAATGATTTGGTATTGATAACAGACAGAAGGGCAATAAAATTATGTATATTCTTTATAAGATTTAGAAATAATAGCAAATTAACATTTTGATAAATCATTGAGATTCATATAGGATTGTGGAATTTTTTGTTAACCTGTTCAACGGAGTGAACGAATTGAAAACCAGGAGACTAATATAAAAAAACATTACGAATTATTTTCATACTAACACACTTCTTGAGTATATTTAATACATGATATGTGTAGAGGACTCACTTCCTGCAGCTGGCTTGCAGATAATGCTTATTCCTGGTTAAGAGAAAATTCTAGAGCTCGTAAAAGCACGCTTATTGCACGATGCATTTACAAAAATGAGCTACGTAAAAGAAAGAGTATGTAATATATACAAATGAAAATGACAGCATAGTTCCTTTGATACTGTAATTCGTAACAACGCAAGCGCATGTAACAATTTCTGATTTTTAATTCTTACAAATATATTTTTTAGTCAATTGTTTCCTCTTTTCTTATTTATTTCATTTACAGCAGTTAAAAGAAAAATATTCTTGTCTTTACTCAGAAAATGTTTATTTAAAACTTCTGAACGCTCCTAACTTATTCGCTTGCTCCCCGTATGAGTTGAATCGACAATAATACGAGAGCAAAAGGCTCATAATTGCATTTTCCCGAAAAATATTCTGAGGTTCGTTTTTACTTGGAATAAATAATTTAGTCTTCAAATGGAAATACATTTGACTTGGAAAAATGCAGTAATGACGTTTAAACGATCACAAGAGTGCATTGTTGCAGTATTTTACTTAGCTAAATGTTGAGTTCTTTTTCCAGGTTTTCGTTGCTAGATTAAGATGTCTTGTTCTTATGTCAATGAAATGTTGAAAGAAAAGTCTAGTTGAGGAAAATTGTATTTTAAATCCTTCTTTATAAATGGTATTTTTGGTTATAAATCATCTTTGGCTTTTTTCGAATAGTAATTTGGTTTTGGTCTTGTAATGGTAATAAATCTTGTTTTTCCTTTTTGAAAAATCTGATTCTTGTAGATTAGCGATGCTGTAGTATTTCATAACGGGATGCTAAAATGTTATTATATTCAATCAGGGAAATTTTTACACATATGAGCTTGTTTAGTATAGCTTAATATATCTATAAGTCTAATTTATATTTGTTAATTCAGCCTATTATTACTTCATTTGTTTATCTTTCGGAAAAGATATTCATGAGTTTTGAAACTCTGATCCGGAATAAATTAGAGTTTAGTCTAGTAAAATGATATTAACGTCCGTAAGTGTAATGATCTTTCATATAATAATAAGTCCGTTGCTTTAAAACATTATATTAACATTTTAAAGCAACGGGCCTCGTGGATTTGAAACGTGATTAGGTGATCTGAGCTAAATCTGAGCTGACGCCCCCCTCTTCAAACTTCCGCATTATACTATCTGGGCGACATTTGATCTCGATGGATTCAATGCTCATCAGCTTCAATTACTCCTCGACGGTTACTTAGTGGAATCGGGTCTCGAACCTGGAGCCCTCCATTCTCGACATTTCTATCAGGTCACCGCGGAATATGTTATAAGGACATAAAATTTGTTGTTAAAAAAATATTTGTTCTTATAATATATTATTTAATTTTTAGTATTTTAATGCAATTTCGATTTTAAATGATTTTAATTTATTTTTAGTAATTAATGTACTAATAATTCCCTCTTTCTAATAGAAGTGATTCCCAAACTATCGCAACGTGATTCTAGGGCGAGGGAAAGTTAGTAAGTGGAGTGAGTAGAGATTACAAAAATTAGTTTTATATAGATTTAATTTAAATACTGCTGAAATTTATTCAATAAAACGTTCCTTGCATTGCTTTAGGACTAATACATTCCAAATTTTAATACCTATAATTTTAATTAGTTATTTCGTGATATGTTCATATTTTGCTAACTCTTAAATAATTAGTAATTATAAAATAATTTTCAGGTTGAGTATTTTTTCTTAATATTCATAATTTCTTTTTTGTACTGAATCCTGCTTAGAAAGTGATGAGGGTGTTCTGTGCCAAAGAGACACAATTGACATTTGAAATCCTTAATAAAATTTGTCATCTATTATTAAAAAACAGTCACTGCAATACAGAAAAACAGAAACTGTAATAAATTTAATACATCAGTAATTCCTTAAATTGATCTATTATTATTTTCATTTTAAGTGAATTTTTTTTTGGAATTTATATTGAAAGGAAATTACCAGCTTCTTAAAATATATGTATTCTGTAATTCTATTGTAATTTTAATATTAATGCAACAAATAAATAATGTTTAAATAAATGTTTAAAAAAAGATTTTAATGCTTTTTACTTTCTCGCATCTGAAACCACTGAAAAACACATTTTGGCAAAATGCTTTAAGCTAGACGCAGATGAATAGGGTTTATACCTAATTATGTATATGGAGTTTACATCAAATTGATAGATTTCTATCCAATTTTGGGTGAAATCCATTACGAAGAAGTTTTCTGTCTGGTTGTCCCAGTAAAAGTTAATAAGATGACTACAGAAACATAAAAAGTTAGAAAGATAAAATTTGATACACATGCTTAGCATCTAAAACATAAATACGAATCAAGTATAGAACAAAATCCGTCAAGGTGTTGACCGTCTATCGGTTTTGAATTGTAGAAGCATGTAAATCAATAATTTAAAAACGTAACCACTTAGATATACAGGTTTAGCGTCGATAAAGTAGGTGCTAAACCTGTCCATAGACCTAGACATCCATACCAAATTTTCAATTAATTCTGTCAATGTATTGATCGTCTATCAGACTATAATTTCGCATGCATGTAAGCGTTGTTATTCAAAAAGGGAATGATTAAAATAAATGAAATTTGGAATGCGACGATGCGATTATAATCGTAGTGTCAAATGTTGGTTTCAATGGGTCAGCAGAAAGTGTCTAAACTTCATATTCGATGTTTTGCGACTTGTACATTGATTGCATGCAGTGATCAATCGTCCAAGATCGCATATTAGAATCAATAAAAATGCCAAATTACAGCCAAAAGTCGATATTTTATTTGCAAACGCCATGCAATTAATATACAGGAACCAACATTTTGTACTATACTTCGAAGCACATAGCACACAGCATTGATATTCTGAAAATAAAGTTCTGAGAATTGTAGCGTGCATGGCTTTGCCATATCAATCTCTCGCAGACACACACACACACGCACGCATGCACGCTCGCACACACACACACACACACACACACACACACGCACGCATGCACGCTCGCACACACACACACACACACACACACACACACACACACACACACACACACACACACACACACACACACACACACACACACAAGATTTTAGTGAGATCACTTCGCTGGTTTTCACTTCATATAAAGGTATATGCAATCACTCCTATATATATATATGTGTGTATGTGTGTGTGTGTGTGTGTGTGTGTGTGTGTGTATGTGTGTGCGATTAATTAAACAAGAAAAATATGCGAGAAAGAAAACAATGGTGGAACATATTGACATATCCACCTGTTCTAGCGATATGGAATACAACTTTAGAAGACATATACAATCTGATTTTTACATCAATCGGAAGACCCCATTAACGTAGCGCATTGCCAAGTGATGGCTTCTTGATAATAAACCGGATTATTAATTCGATAACGAAAACACATTTTTTAAGTCCCAAAATCTCGTTTCTGGAATAATAATCCTTTCTGCACAATGACAGGCTTTTAACAAGAGAGAAAATATTATTTTATTTTAGCAGGGTTTATCTTTGAAAAAGTTTTAATCCTGGGCTTCAAGAGTTTTTTTATTTGCCTTAGTTATTTTTTCATAATTGAGGCATTTTGAAGAAGGAGAAAAAACCTCTTGAATTGCAAATGGTTTTATGTAATTAAATATATTATTCCAATGATATTTTGGAAAAGTTAAAAATAAATATAATATAAAAACTGAAAAAGTCTTTAGTTACGTTTTAGGTATCATTAATTACAGATTAATTATTCACGATTTCTTATTTTTTAAAAAATAAAATCATGGTTAAGTAAATTGCTTACTAATTAGGAAGGCTCTTGAAAACCTAATTAAAGTGGCTAAAGCATGACGAAGAGATTAACGGAGGTATATTTTACCACATTAACTATTAATTATAACGAACCAGACTGGAATAAAGATTAATTACTTTTTTGTTTTTATAAGATCATTTCGTATTCGTTGGCGTTTGCTTTTAAACATTTACGGAATCCGGAATTTCGCCAAGGCAATTCTTCCTCTTTATAGTTTAAGGTTTTAATAGGATTGTACCTTCAGTCAAGAAAAGTTTTTTTTTCCTTAAATGGCGAGCAAAATAGAAGAAAATTATTTTTATTAGATAAACGTTTTATCTATTGTGGATATTGCACTTATATTCATTATAAGCGAACTATTAGAGTTGGGGATCTGTGGTAAAAGTTTCTTGAATATTTAGTCTTATAGTAAGGAAGTGTACAGATATCTTTGATATGTTGAATGGATCTAAGGTCATTGACAGCCGAGTTTGGCGACAAATTTGGCGATTCTGCAAACAAAAATGAAGGTACTTGAAAATGTAAGAATTTTGGTACTATATGTATTAGGAATCGAGAACTGGAGATATTTTTGGAAAATTCTATGTTTAGTTAGAAAACTTATATAAACTCAAGGGACTGACGTGATTCAGTTAATTCTCTTCCTGGAATCACGTTCGCAGAAAACGCTGTTGCTGTTTTTACTTTCTCGTATACTTAATACAGAGAAAGTACAGTAATAGTCAAAAAATTCGAACTCGAGATGGTGACGATCTCTACTTTTTACACCTCCCTCAGTTCGAAAAACTTATTTGTGGAAAAATATCCGCCTGCCGGTCTGTGACGAATATAACTCAAAACTGCTTTGAGCTAGACATTTTAAATTTGGTATACAGTCTTTAGATCAAATTTGCAGATTCTTTTCTAATTTTCAGTCAAATATGTTTAGAGGAAGTCCATCTGACCGGCTGTTCGAATATAAGTTAATACGATAATTACAAAACGAAGAGAGTTAGATGAATAAAATTTGGTACACAGATTTAACTTCTATAGTATATATATACGAGTATGTCAAGTTTTGAGTCAAATCCTGCTACGGATGGACTGTCTGTTGTCTGTACTTTCGGAAACATGTAGACGCAATAATTTAAATACGTCAAATTAGGTATAGGATAGGATGACTACAAGTCCAATTTTGTGTCAAAATTTTGCTTCAATCGTTAGGGAAAAACATGTCTAAAACACAAATTCAATTTTTGGATGCTATAAATGCCTGACAGAAATTAATCCCCCCCCTCCAAAAAAAACTCGCCAAGGATGTCACGATATATTAAATAAAAATGATTCGTACCAAAAGTTAATATTTCGTAACTGCTGTACGCCAATTCTCTGGCATGATAAGTTTATTAAAGGGTATGCGCGAAAATTTGGGGGAAACACTTCCGCTGATTTGATCAGAGACTTTCTGTCTACTTATGTTTTAAGTTTCTACAAGTCCTGTTATTTGTACATGCCTAGGTTGTGTTTTATTATCTATGCTTCGTATTTTTTTGTAGAATAAGTTTTCGTTTTTCATTATTCAACGTGTTCACTTCTGCACCGTATGAGCATCGAATGGCTCTTCGAAACGGTATTAAATCTTTTTTAAGACATGCTTACTATTTATTAATTATGGATAGTAAGTAGTGGACCTGGTTAAAGCATTTCGTAATTTTTCTCTAATTTAATCTCGGTACTGTTTTAAATGCAGTTGAAATTTCAAAAATGCTTGTAAGTATTAAAAATAAGATAAAACGTTAAAAAAATCTTATTTTATTTAGAAAGATCATATGAATCATGTACATTGTAATGTTTGAGAGAATTGCATACAATTGTAGAGTACTAAATAGTTAATAATAAAAAAATGTCATTGGAAATATATTTCCAATGTAAAACAAATCACTTGCTACTTTTAGACTTGAGAATAAATATACTGAGAGAAATAATTGGCTTCATCGAAAATTCCAACAATGATATGCTGATAAATCTCCTCGTTTTAGATATCTCTGAACCAAAAAAATCCATTTTTAGAGCTCTTACAATCTGATCTTCATTATATGAACTCGTAACCGGAAGGAATTAGATTGACGAATATGGTTTTATACCGAAATAGTAGGTCTAAATTTTGGACCATTCTGTCACCGAGTAGAATATAGCTTTTCTAGAATTATGGATGAGCATTATGTTTTGGATTTAATCGAATTGACGGAACTTTTCCGATAGACATTGTCTATTTTCTTCATAATAATTTGAAGATTCCAACAATGATGTCATTATTCTAAGAGCAAAATTTCTGAATTATATATCTATACATAGTATAAAATAAAGTCTCCTGAAAGCGACTGTATGTTTGAAAGAGAAAAACTCGAGAAATACTTAACTGATATTGGAGATATTTGTATCATTTTGTAGGGAATTTATTGGGAAAGGTTATAGTATATTGAAGTCATAGCAAAATAAAAAAAAGGAATTTTATAACTGCTATTTTAATTATTTTCCTACTACGATTCGCAAATATGTAAAACAGCAGTATCTGTGTTTTGCACTTTTCCACGCATGTGCGAAAACCTCGAACTGCGCATGCGCAAATAGCAAGAGTTGTGTTATGCATATGCGATACATTTCTTTTTTCAAGTCTGATTTTAAACAGCGATTCAAAACTCATTATTATAAAAAAAAGGAAATCCAACCTTGGACGGAGCACATTTAATGCCAAAATACTTCGTTTGTTGCGCGATAATAAAAATGAAAGAAACGTTCGCTTGGCGAATATCAGAGAAAGAATGTCCACACTTTATTCAAAGGAGAATTCTGCTGAGAAAAGTAACCGTCTCTCTTTAAATCTCACTGCAATTGAATTACAGAGACAAAATGAATCTCGCCTGTCTGCTAACAGAGAAAGACATTTAAATTTCAGACACAGGAAAAGAAGTTAAAGAACGTAAGAAGAAGTAAAGAAAAGATATTTGGAGTACTCAGCCCTGAATTGCAATCTATGTACGGATTACAGAAATGAAGAACAATCTCTATAGTCTGCCCATATTATTCAGCTTTAAAATGGAGAAATGAATCAAAAGGCATGTGTTGTTTACAAGGGAAAATTAAATTAGAAGAAATCCTCCCCCGCTCCTGAACCCTTACACTAACTGACATATCAATTTAGTTCTTTAAATATTTAATGTCAACAATAAATATGAATTAAAATCAAAATATTTGGGTTTAGTTGATTTTTAAAACGAAATCGATTCATTATTTAGTTAGTTCACTACCATGGAACATTTCTCCATTAATGCAGCATCTGGTATATCCTGAACCAAGATCTTATTATGGTTGATTCTAAATATGTTATTTATTTACATTTTAAATGCTGACATACTCGAGTTTCTGAACATTACATTGATCGAAACATTTATTTTGTTATCGGGGTACGGAATTGAAAATTACACAGAGACATTTCGACCTCGGTTCTGAAATTTTTTGACTGGAGATAATTATTAGTGAAATATCAGGAAGGTTAAACTGCATAGCATATAAGAAAGCTTAGGAGTGCATTATCTCCAGCATTTAAAAGTTAGCGTATGATATGAAGGATTTAATAATAGAAAAGAAGAAGGAAAAAAAAACATTTAGCGAAATAAATTTTTTTCAAAAGAATATTATCATCAATATTGATGAAAGAATAAAAAAATATTAGAATGTTTTTGATTAAAAACATCTTATGGTTGTTTCTTTTTGTATTGGATACCAAAAAACCCTACTCCATTTCCTTCCAAGGTACGCTGCTAAATTAAGGATGGAATTTTTCAAAAATCTTATAAAATGTTTATGATTTGAATTATTCCATAAACTAAATTTTAAAAAAACGACTGTGAGAAAAAAAATATATTAGTTCAGAACCAAAAATGTTTTGGAAAATTTAAAAAAAAAATCCCTTATAAGTGGTATAAAGAAGAAACTTTTTTTGAAAGTTTATTTGTAATTTATTCAAATTTTTTTTAGATAATTTAGGAAACAAATTAAGTAGTTTCAGAGTTAAAAAAATAAATTCATTTCTATCCATTCTATAAATGATGGGGTTCAGCTGATAAATAATACAAAATTTTCATTTCTTCCGTATTATGAAATAATAAAGCAACTATAAAATATTTTTAAGCAAACAAATTACTTATCATATTAAATTTGTTTTTCGATTTTAAGATACAAATATGCATTAGATTTTGATTTACGAGATCTTTAAAAATAAAGATTTTACCAAAATGTAAAACTTTGGAGGATGACGTTTAAAGATGTAAAATAGCATTATAACATAAATTATGCAAATATAGAAAACAATGTAACTCCTCCCCTCCCCCCCAAAAAATGATTGTAGAAACAGATTTCAAACGGTTCATAATGAAAACCGAAATTGAATTTTCAAAAATTGATATTTTCGCCACATATCGATATTTTTTAGCGTAGACATCCATCTTAAAGAATGAATAAAAAAATTAGGGACATTTGAGATTCATTAGTTCAAAGATCAATCTTATTTAAAAACCCCAAAGGAAACTTCTCAATAAGTTAAAAAAAATAAACATAAGTTTGAACTGCAGTAAGTAAGCGATACAAAGTTTCAAATGCGGATTACTTCAACTTTGCATTCCATCTTTATCCCCAGATTGTAATAAAACCGGTGAAAAGAATTCAGCAGAGACTAAATAAAAACTATAAATCTCTTCATATTGAGGTTCTTTTCACGAGGAAAAAAACCAGTAACCGATCGAAATTCACTAGATGCTTCTCCTTCTTCCGCCATTTTCTACTACTTTTATTTTTCCTTTTGCTCTTCTTCTTTCCCATTCGGCAAGGTGATAAACTTTTACCTGTAACCGAGAAGAAACCGAGATGATGCCAGAATAGAAAACGTGATCCAAACCACAAAAGACTTACTCTTTATTTATGCGAGTGCCTTGCTAACGCCTTGATGTTCTTTTGCCTTCGTGTCTGCTCGCCAAAAGTGCATTTGGCCTGATAAGGTCTATGTAATACTAATTCTGGTGATCTGAGTGGCCGCTCGAATGATCAAATCTATGCACTTAGTACTATTTAATTGAATATTGACAGTTACAGACTAATCAATAGGATACTGAAATAATGGATTAGAACTGATGTATCCAACCGGATGGACTAGTTAATTTTGATAATGACGGAAAAAGCAGAAGAAATTAAAATTAAAAATATTAATACTAATTTTCTCTCTCCCCGAATTAGTTTCCACAAGTTCGAATTTCGACAGATATCAGATATGTCCTGTATAAGGACATAGCAGAAAACTTGTTGCAGTTGCAAAAATGAGATTACATTGTTCTGAATTCTGTAAATTGAAAGCATTTCGCCTTTTTGACGGTTTTTTCGGCACCATATTATTGATTTGGTGACGATAGTGATGTATTTAGCAACTTAGCGTCTCAAAGTTTCTACTTTTTATTTTCTAGTAAACGTAGTATAAAGAAAATATAGTAATCGTCAAAAAAATTCGAACTCGAAATTTTAATGAATTTTCATGTTTCAAACCTCTTTTCTTTGGAAAAATACATTTCTAGCATAATGATGACTGTAAGTCTATCTGCGACAAAGGTAACTTAAAAACTCTTTGATCCAGACGGTTGAAATTTGGTATATGATCATTTTTCCAAATTTTCATATTTCTATCAAATTTTGTGTAAAATCTGTTTAGAGAAAATCCGTCTGTTCAACTATTCCAATATAAGTTAACACAATAATTACAAAACAAAGAGAGCCATATAGATAAAATTCGATACATAGATTTAACATATACAGTACTAACACCTGTTAAGTGTTGAGTCAAATCCAACTATGGGTTGATTGCCTGTTGGTCTACACTTTCAGAAAAATGCAAACGCGGTAATTTAAAAACGTGATGACTTAAATATATCAAATTTGGCACAAGATTGGTAACTGCAAGTGCAGTTTTGTTAAAGTTTTTGTTTCAATCAGTTGAGAAAAACGTGTCTAAAACACGCATTCGATTTTTCGATATTATTTATACATATCAAGGATTAATTGCCATATAACTCGTCAAGGTTAGCATAATAGATTCGATAAAAATGCCAAATATACGCCAAAAGTTAATATTTCGTAACGTTTGCACGCCAAAACCATATAAGGCGATCTGTGGCATGACAGATTTGTTAAAGAGTATGCGAGAAAGTTTAGGAGAGACTACTCCAGCTGGTTTAAAAAAATCCTGAAATGTTCCAAAAGGTAAATAATAGCTTTATTGCAATCGTCGTTTCAGAAGTTGCTTTTGCACTTTCGTTGAGTAAATGTAGATGCAATCATTGGTAATTTTGAATACGACGAAAATACAGAACTTGGCCCAGAATCTGAGTCGATTTACCACGTAGAGGTTTGTGTTTTTCACGTGCTCTGTGATACGAGCTAGTTTGAAATATAAGCATTTGAAAGTAAACTACTGCAAATAAAATTTTGTCTTAATCCTCTAAAAGAAACTATATTCAATCAACTAACTGTAAGAATATTGATCTTAATTTGAATTAATTTTATCAGCTCAGCTCTAAGAACTCTCAATTCAAATTCACAGTTTGCATGGAAATTAACTTCTTCTTCAAGATTTGATTATAACAATAAATAATTCTTAGTCTTAAAGTAATTCGAAATTATTTCAATGCAGAATTCCTTTATTTGAAGGAATATTATTATAATCAATGGAAGTGGTCTACCTGAAACATCCTGTATATTTTCCAGTAAAGGTTTTATTCCTCTTCTTTCACATAAAATTGTGTAAGATAGTGATTTTCTCGTATGATATTGGTGAATGATAGTTAAGAAATATGGATATTTGTCTCGAATCTACCATTTTTATTGAATCTATAGCGAAAATATTTATTTTCTACGCCTTTTGGAGGCCAATCGACATTAAAATTTGACACAAAATTATAGTTGTAGTCACATAATAACATACCGAATATCATTGATTTAAATCATTGGATTTAAGAGTATTATTTATTATGTTTAGATAAAGGAAAAAATACGAACCAAGAGAAGGTTGACGGTTTTGATTCATAAGTATCTATATTTTAGATATTAAACATCTTTACTAGAACTTCTGCCACAAATATAGGCGAAAAATATCAACGAAGATACCCTCCCCCCGTTAATGCATAGTGTTCCTCTGTGTATTAACTGTCATATCTTCAAAAAAGTCGATAATTTCAAATACATTGGCACAATGTTTAAGGACAATAATAGAGCAGAATAAAAATGGCTAATAAATGTTTCTTTGGACTGGAAAAACAACTTAGATCCAATTTAATCAGTTGAAAAACTAAACAAAGAATAAAGAAGACTCTTATTATACTTGTTCTGTTCTACGAAAATGAAACTTGGACACTCAACATTCTCTGAACATGTTCGAGAGAAACATCCTTAGAACTATCTTTGGCCCAGTATTAGAGAGAGGATGGAAGAGAACGAGATTCAATTTTGAATTATACAAACTCTGTAGGCAACCACAGATAACACTGGTTATCCGGAGCAATAGGTTAAGATGACTCGGCCATATTTGGAGAAGCCCTGAAAACAGCGCCCTCAAAATATTCTTTTTTAAAAATCCCGGGCCAGAGGAAGACCTCCAAGTAGATGGCTGGATGATGTGGAAAGAGGCCTGAGTGTTCTGAGGATAAAGAACTGGAAGGGAGTTGCGGGGGATAGAAAGCATTGGAAAGTACGTGTGGTGGAGGCAGCGAAGGTCTGCAAGGAGCTGTTGTGTTCATGAAGAAGAAAACAGAAAGTAAATGTAAAATTAAAAAAGTAAAGATTTTATAGGTTATTGAATTAATTCGAGTGATTCTGTATTTAATCTATCTTAAGCCCTTATGAACAAAAATTTCCCTGAGTAAAGAAAGGTTAGGAGGGGGGGGGGGGGGGGGTTTTGAGTAAAAGGATTGGGACAAAAAAAAAAAGGCGAAATGAGTGACATAAGGGGAGAAATGTTCGAGATCCCTGGCTTTAAGGCGTCTAAAATTGTAAGTGATCCCAGGAGAGCAGAAAATTTAAATTTTGGGACCTCGAAAAATTGGAAGGTTTGAACAGTGATGAGTCAGTGTGAAATGGAACTTAAGCAGGATCTTTTTAGTATGCGTGCTATGTCTGTGTTTTGCAAATATTCATCGTTAATGTAGTAAAACACAATTACAAATTATTAATTTAATATATTTATTAAATTAATAATTACATTAATTAATTAAATTTATTTTGTTGACAAAACATTAGAGAACAAGCTGGAATGATCACCACAAAACTTTCTCGCACAGTTTCTAATGAAGATGTTATCTTAATGAACGCCTTGCATGGCATTTGAGTACAATAGTTAGGAAATGTTTATTTTTATTGTGAATTTAGCATTTCTACTGAATCTCTCGAGCGTTCCTTGGCGAGTTTGTTTGGCGATTAGTGTCTGGTTTGTGATTAATAGTAAACGAAAATCAAATTTGGGTTTCAGACGTGTTCTTTCCAACCAATTGAAACAAAAATTTGAAATGTAACTTCATTTGATGTCACAAAATCTCGTGCCAAATTTGCAATACTTAAGCTTTTGCATTTCTGAATTGTCGAACTTGGAAGTTTCTGAAAGTTTAGACAGACTTGAAGTCAAACTCTGGTTGGATTTCGCTCAAACTCTGGTAGTATCTATACTAAATATTACAAATCTGTGTACCGAATTTCATCCATCTAGCTCCAACATAATCATTAATTTTAAACTAATTAGCATCAATAGCATAAAATTAATTATAATCAAAATTTGTATTAAAAATTTCCGTATTAGAATTAAATTTATGTATTTGCATTAAAGCGGTGCCTTATGGTATTTATGCCTTAATATTTAATTCTCTAATCTCTAGTGCTTTTTTGCATATTTCGTCTTATGAATAATATATTTTCTCCCTATGAGGTTTTGAAAAAATGTTTCATCGAAAATGGAATTATGAATATTTTTCAAAAAGTTATTTTCATTTTGAATTCCAAATAAATTCTTTTTTATATGTAAGTTAGGAAGTTCATCATTAAGGAAAAAAAAATACAAATTAGTTTCTTTCCAGGTATTACATTTTCCATTTCGAAAATGATTACATATATATCTAGCTACTGAAATGTTTACCCATTTTTTTACACACTTTAAGTCAAAAGATAATCTTTTTTTCTTCTTTTGTGAAAGTATTAAGGAAAAAAAAAAAGCGTTCCACAGAAAAAAAAATCCTATTATAAAATAAAACGAGACTTAGCCTTATTCATTTACATTGATTTTCTAACAGGTGGTGAAGAAAAGAACAAAGAAAAAAAAAAGAAAAGCAAAAAGAAAGAAAGAAAGAAAAATGCTACCACACTAGGGAACATGTCTTCCGAATATAAATATTAGATTGCAGAAAAGCGAGTTCGAAGCATCTCGGACCACAGCATGCCGAGATTGTAGTATCTGGAAGAGTGGATATGTTGCCATGGTAACGGGAGGGTGCCATGCAGTGAAGTTCTTGCATATAATTCGATAAGGCTTTCACTTTTGAGCCTTCTACAAGAAAGCCTTATTCTGCCTTTTCGCGTATTATACTTCCATCAAATCAAATTTTTTACACACTTTTGGGGAGTGTAAATATTTCTAAGTTTCTTTAAGATGTAGGCTTTTTGAAGCGGAACCGAAGATTTAATATATTTTGTTTGATGTAAAAAAGAGTAAGAAGTTGCGATGGGAATTTTTAATCACTATCAAAAGTTAGGACTAGGAGATGCTGAAAACGGAATTGAATACAGTAGAGTGCAATTTCTACAATATAAAATGTTGTAAAAAAAAAGAAGTGACAACGCAGAAGTTGCTTCTCAAAGACGGTATTAATAAAAATTTTTGAAGGTTTTATTAATTTTTAGGGTAAAGAATGCAGACATTTTAAGACTTTTTTGTCACTTTTGAGAAATTTTAAAATTGTTTTTACAGCAAAGCAAGCTATAAACTTTTGAAGATATTGTTTGATGGGCATATAATATTATATCGAAATAACTTTTGAGTAGATTTATTATTTCTAAATATTCAATGAAAAATTAAAAACGAGTTGTCATGCGACATGAATATAGAAATATGAGCTCAATGTATCATCCAAAAATATGTTTTTAAATAATAGGAAACTTTATATTTTGGAGATAAGATTTAATTAAATTCTTTAATTAATTCTTGTGATAGTACAATTTAACCTCAGAATTAAAAAAAAATGTATGTCATTCATTTAAGAAAACATAAAGGTATAGTTGGAAGTCAAGAAAGTTAAAATAAAGAAAAGGCTTTATTAACAATTAATAAGGAATTAGAACATAAATTATGACAATCAACCAAATGTGTTAGACTGTAACAAGATATCTAGCGTATTCTCTGACTATATTTTTGCAATAAATAAATAAAATCCTATGTCAATAACTATTATGTGGAGGTGGAAGATCAGTAAGCTATATATATTTTATCACATATATATTTTTTCTATATATTTAAACTATACTTACTCCATAATATGCTTCTGTACCAATTTGGGCCAATGCGTGTTAAGTATTTAACATCATATTATTAAAAAAAACATCCATTATTAATTCATTCTAATATTACAATTTTGATTTCAATTGTAAATAACTCTTTTTAACTTTTAACTTTAATCGTAATACTATTTCAGAAGGTAATATAAGTACTAAGCCGAACCAAATTATACTTGATTTGAGTCGCAAAAATATTTATATTTCAACTCAATTTATTCTACAATCTCTCTATTAAAACAACAAGAACAAAAACAACAATTAAACTTTTTTTTTCTATCATCCGACTGAGTCAGATGATATAGAGTATCCTTATTGCATCTGGAAAATATCCAAATTGTCAGAAATCTACAATATTATTTCCCTGCGCATTTAGTCTCATTGTAAAGAAGAGAGTTTTGGAGATATTTCACTGAATGCTGAAAATGTCTGAGCGATAAATTTGGTGAAGGTTTGGCGACGAATTGAGTGATTTAGGCGGTAAACAATGAAGGTTCATGAAAATATAGGAATTAAGGCGATATCTCTATTCTCAGATCCTTCTAAAAACTTTTGCATCCTATCATGGAAACCATATCATTTCGAGATAAGAAAAAAGAGTTAATTGAATGAATTTTCTTTTTGGCGTGGAGAGCAATTGTGCAAGAATGATTTGATGTTTACTAGTTATTTATTTATTTATAAAAGTATTGTATCAGAAAGTGAATTCTTCGAATGTGTTTTTCACCCGTGTTTCAAGTTTCTAGTGGAATAAAATGTCATTATATCTTATGTAGCTGGGTGGATGCATTTTTTTGTGACAATATAAACAAATAAGTTTGTTGTGGAATTTTTTTTATCATACTTTTGAAATTTCTTGAATACAAACTAATGCCGAATGCAGGTAAAATACTAGGTAAACTGATGATAAGACAAAACAGCAAGCTGCCAACCTAAGGTTTTAATATATTAAATTTGTCTTCTCTAAATTTTATTCCCAGAAAAAAGAGCACTTTAACGTTAGCTGATACTATTTTTCCAATATGCCACTAGTGATTTGTGGAGGCCGTAATTTTCAGCTCCACTGAGCTAAATAAGAATTTTATAAATCTTTTTCGTTATTGTAGTTTCTTTCTTCTTTTCGTGAGAAAAGAGTAAAATCGTTAATTTCTAATTTCCCATGTTTAGTGAGTTGAAAAACCAATCTAGGAGAATATTTATACTTAAAAAGATTGTAATATTCTTTGTTGATATGAAGCAGTGATTACAATTTTGTAGTTTCTCATCGGTTTTTAAACATTTTAAAACATGTTTTCCTTTGTTTATGAACTTTTTAATATGATACTTTAGTTTTTTTTTTAAATATTTTATTTACATGTACTGGGAAGTTATCAAATTTATAATTTTTCAAAGTGAAATAAAAAAGTAGTTTTCATAGTAAAGGTTTATTAGTTTTATCAAAATAGCATTGTAGAATTAACATTAAATTGTTCCGAAGTTTTTCTCGACTCTATTTGAAATTCCAATAATAAAATTATCTTTGTATTAATAATTAAAAATATTTTTCATGGTTAATTATGCTCAAGAAATGTTTCTTAATGTAAATTTTTAGAGAAGAAGAAGAACTGATTTCCCGTTACATAAAGAGTGGCAAAGACATTTTCTCTTTTTATATATTACCATATATATTCTATGCATTTGCTGACTCAATGCATCATACATTTTCGAACATATAATCTTAATTCTCTTTATATAGCATTAAAGCCATAGAAAGAGAATAAAGATAATATGACGAACAAAGATAATACGACAAAAGGAAATATCATAATGTGAAAGATAATATGACGAAATGCAGAACAAAGATTACTTCTTTCTATGGCATTAAAGCCATAGAAAGAGAATAAAGATAATATGACGAATAAAGATAATACGACAAAAGGAAATATCATAATGTGAAAGATAATATGACGAAATGCAGAACAAAGATTACTTCTTTCTATGGCATTAAAGCCACAGAATGTAAAAGCAATTGAAATGACAGAAATGGATGCATTTGAATGGGTTACCATTTTTTAAAATCATTTTTTATATTGAGTTGAGAAATAGTAATTAATTCCCACAAAGAAACTAATTTCATCAAAACAGAAGTTATTTTTAGCGACAGATCGTTTTTTTTTTTGCATTTTTACAGAAATTCCTGTGGATGCATGTCCTGGGTTTTACAATTAAAATTTAATTCTGAGTGACTCATTTTATTGTCATCTAAGAACGATCGGAAACGATGAGAATCTCTCCAAAGTAGCCCACATGTATCATGAAGATGGAATGGTGATTTAAGAAACCAAATTAATAATTTAACCTTTATTAATCAACTGATTGCGAAACAAATAAAATGAAATATATATAGGTAACTTTCTCCAGTGAAATAATATACCAGAGCTTGATAAACCTAGCCAAATAGTATCTCACCAGAGAAAGCTTTTTTCTAGTAAAATGGTGGAGTGAGTTGTTGTTCATCACTTATTCATCTTTTCAACTTCGGGCATTTTTTAAACTCAATGCAGGGGTGATCACAAAATCTTCCTCTGATTATAAAAATTATAAAAATTTGGTAAATGGTTGTTTTAATATATTGTAAAACAGTTTACAAAGCTTTTAATTATGTAACGTATATCAATAATGTGAGCACCTTTGGTAGCTAGATGAATGTCATAGGGGTGTACCAATTCTTTCAAGTATCATTCTACATTCGGTTAAGATACTTTGAATGTGTCAATATCTTAAACTGAAGTTGCAAAGCACTCTGTATTTTATGTAACTACAAAATTGACACTGAACAGTAATGGTAAATTTAATTCATTAAATAAAAGAACCCACTGAGTTTTTTATTTGAATTTCACCATTTTGTTAATAACAGAAAGTAAAATAAATATTTCTACATTAGTTGAGCTATCTCTTAGACTAAAAGATAACTAAGAATACGAGTATCTCATAGTAAAAATTTTACTGTATTTTATTGTATGGCAAAAATTGCAAAGCTTCTTTCATGCCAATTTTTGGTACTGACGGAAATTTTTGTGTTGCCCTGTATTCTGACATCATATGCTTATCCAAATTCTAATAGCACGCATATATTGAACAATACTGTATGATATTAAACGACATTCGCAATATTGTATATTTTGAATATTGACTAATGTAATGTTGCACAATATTGTACAATATTGTGAGATTGTTTTTTAGTATTCCAAGGCTGTGCTATTTAGGAATATTGCATAAAGACAATATTTTTCTTAAATATTTACCGGACATGATCAAGAACTCATTAATTTTATTTAGTTTATATCGTTTATATTACGACATTCAATTCATTTAGTTTATATCGTTTAGTACTCTAAATATCTGCTTTCCACAAAATTAGAAACGAAAGAGGCATATATTACGCATATGTAACAGGCATTAACGGTCATATAAAAGTATAATTACAGAAGAGTGTTGTGTAACTTTGTTGTAGCAAAACATATTTAAATGATGTATTTAAATATATGAGATGTTTTGTGAACTCATGGTGGATAGTTTGAGATAAAGCAACTGAAGTGAAGCACAGTGAAATCAAAAACCAAACCTTTGTGACGTCTGCTGTTAATGAAAACTATTGAATATTCAATTAATGATAATATTATAAATTGTTACATTTAAAGGATGTAAGTATTAATTTTCTTAATCATGTAAAGAGTACTTTTAATTTTGTTGCTGATCTCTGATATCATGCGTTGCATTTTCCATTCAAAATATTATGTTGGTGAAACAGTAGAATCGGGTATTAGAATCTTGCCAACTAGCAAGAAAAATTCTAACCAAACCTATCAAAACTCGCCAAAATAATTAACATGAAAAGAAATTAAAAAAATTAATACATTTGTTGTCCTATCATGGCCACTATTTCATTGAAGATGAGTAAGATTTAAATTTAGTGGCTAGTTTCTTGCTATGCACAACAAAATCGTGTCAACCTTTCAAAAACACGTCAGAAGTCCATCATCTTGGATGGCTATAAGATGTAATAAACTTCTTTTAGAGTTGTAAAAAATTATCAACTATATGTACGACAAAAAATTGGTCCCACAAATTCAACTTTGGCGAAAGGACATTAAAGGTCTGAACAATGCCTGGAATAATACTTAAGATTTTTCTATGTGACTTTAAAAAAATTTCGTTCACAATGATATTTTACCAAATGCAATTTTGTCAATTTTCTTTTGCAACCATAAAAATCTTTTATCACCATTTCTTGTGACTATCCAAGATAGCGATTTGTTGGCGTTGTTTAGATATTTGGCATGATCCTGTCTTACTGATTACTAATCTTAAGTCTTATTGATTTTTTGAATCTTGTATACTAATCGTTTGTATTTGCAAACTTTGACATAACCGCATACAACTGGCAAATTTGAGGTTTATAAGCATATAATTGGCGAACACAGTCAATCTTTGGTGATTTTATTTTTGTCAAATTATCTCTGGTTTCCACAAATATGACATCTTTATCATTGTTTTGGCAATTTATGCTAAGCCGTAATAAACATAACAACTTTTTTATTAATTACTCTCTATCATACGATTAATACACAGATATAGATTTCTTAATAAGTTTTTTCACTGTAAACATTTTTGGTGATAAAATCTTTGTAGTAATGCTACACCACTGAGAGCAAATCTCCTGTTTATATGTCTTAATTCTGTGGTAAAGGGATGACTGGCAATAATTAAAAAAATGTGTCGTGTAGGAGATATATAAAAGTTATATGTCATATTATATAAAAGGAGAGAACATTTATTTGCCTTCAAATTGTTTTCTGTTGAGAGATTTACTAACCGTCGTATTTTGTGTTACCACATACATTACGGTTAGATTTATTGTTAACTAGCCGCCTTTGGCGACCAGCCGGTTCGCCAATCTTAATGTTCGTTTAAATTTTAATAATCAAATATTTTACGCAATTCCTACTTTAATATATTTTTCATCAAAATATTTTAAAACTTCAAATTTTGATAGTCATATAATTCACTCATAATATTATAAATGCCTTCAGTCATAACGTAATATGTATATCTCTAATTTTCTATTAGCTCTCGTAGAATTTATGCTTTAAATTAAAGTGGAAAGAATTAATCTGCAATTAATATAACAATATTTTTTACTGAAACAAAGCATTTTTTTATAATATGATTACTGATAACAGAGTCACAGAGCCTTTAAACTTTATGGGCACTAAAGAATATCTTTCTTAATTTTTGTAATATCGCAAGAATTTGTCAACAAAATTTTCTATAGATTCATCATGAACAGATCGATTAATTAACAATGTTTAATTTTAAATGCATCAAACACTAAGAAAATAAACAGAATCGTTTGAAATAATCGGCCGAAAAATGTTAACCCTAGCCTCATTACTGTTGGGAGAAAAACCCGAGGCCTTAATCATTTGGCGTTGGGGAAAATGAAAAGATTTTTTTGGCGGGAAAGTTAGTTTTTAATTAATAATTAAAATTCTAATTAAAAATTCGAAAAAATAACACCTAGGTGCACATTCCCGACCTCCAAGGTATACACATACCAAATTTGGTAGCTGTAGGTCAAATGGTCTTTTCTGTAGAGCGCCAACACACACACACACACACACACACACACACATTGAGCTTTATATAAGTATATAGATGAAGACTATGATATGAGGCAATAAGTTATTCCACGATCACTTAAACGGAATTACATTTTTTAAAAATCAATTTATTAAGCCAGAAAAATGTTTGCCTATTTACCAACCATAAACTTCATTTTAAAAGAATAGGATAGTACTCATTTATATATAAAAAAAAATCCAGAATGTCTTTTCAGGTAGCTCTAATCACACATTTACAGCTTTAGAAATCGTATTTCCATTGTGAATTCAATTTTTATAATAAGTCAATAATTAAGGAATTATATTAAAATCAAATCAAATAAATATATGGGTCTCCCATAAGTTTCTTTAATATTCCTAATATGAAATAAAGACTCAATATTTATTGTTTAAGATATTATTTATTTTGTTATGTAAGAACCCTTTTGTTCTATTACCTTCTTCCATACCTCAAGAAGTCTCATCATGCCTTTTTTCCCAAATTGTTGTGTTTTGGACAAGAAATAATCCTTAAGGTGCGCGTTTTTTTCGCTGACGGATTTAAAGCGCATATCGTGAAGCGAATTTGTTAAAGACTGAAAGAAGTAATAATCAGATGGAGCAAGATCTGGAAAGTATGTAAGATGCGGTAAATCCTAATCAAAATGTATCCCAATGCATCCCAATCAAACTGTAAGAGCTTCTCTCTTACGACTAATGCAATATGTGGTCACGCTTTGTCATGATAAAAAAACGACGCCTCGTCGGTTCATTAATTCTGGCCGTTTTTTTGCTAGAGAAGCTTTAAATTAATCCAGTTGATGACAGTATTTCGTAGAATTTATTATTTTACCTTGAGGAAGGAGCTCGTAGAAAATTATGCCTTTCCAATCCCACCAAATGGACAAAAGAACTTTTTGGGATATAGTCTCACTTTGCGGCAATTGAAGGCCTATTGTCCAACACCAAGTACGTTTTCTATGCACATTTTCATATAAAATTCAAGTTTCGTCTGCAATGACAAACCTCTTTTAAAATCACGATGAGAAAGAAACTTTTGGGACACTCTAATAGCATTTGAAATCTTCTCCAAAAAGAAATTACCACTCATCGACCCAAACAACTTCATTCCCCTGGAAAGTTGTTTGCTGCCGCCAAAGAAACTC
>JAPMOR010059036.1:37348-51683 GCA_026543865.1 Argiope aurantia | reverse complement strand
CTTGAAGAATTTTTTCTTCCCCAATCCATTGGTAAAATCTTATGATTAATGTGATTCAAATCTCCTCCAACCATTCCGATGCTAAATAATGATCAGAATAATCAAGAGCTTAAGTTCGAAAACATTTTTGTCAGTTCTTGCAACTGGCGGTTTTTCGCTGCAATTTTTATCGGTTAGTTTCCTTTCCTCAGAAATTGCATTAAACTCTCAATGGCTTTGGCAAAATGTTATCACCATTCTTCTGATAAAGTTTCACAAAAATTTCTATCGCTGTATAATCAAGTCTGAAGCAAAACCTAATGACGCAACATTGACTGAAAATGATGTCACTTATTTTCAGAGCGTCTTAAAAACAGTTTGCGGGGAAAAAAACTTACCTACATATTTGTGTTTCTAAGCAATTTAAACTCGCATTGGAGATGTAGTGCTTAATCACGATTCTTTCTTTCCAAAGGAATTCAACAATGTGACTAGATAGAACACTAAGTTTCCCATCTCACTGCACCATTTATATGTTTCGTATATTTATCTTTAGGAGTTGAAATTTTACTTTCTCAGTCTTAGTTAGTTCTAAAAAAAAATAATGTGACACTAATTTTCACCCTGATCACATTTTTCAATAATTTTTTAAAGATTCCCTTATGAAATGCGCCCAGATGAAAAGGAGACTGCAGTTATATGAATAGAAATTTTAATAATAATATCATAATTACATTTTACGTGAAACAGTACTACTATAAATAATCTTCATTGATATTGAAATGCTGATCCCATCGCATAGGAAAGGAGTGGATGGTTTCAGAGTAGAAACTTTCAGATGACAAGCTATTTATGGATTATAAAATGCACATTTTCTTTGTGTATCGACAATTCAACGGGGACTTCACGATTCAGCCCTTTCGCAGTCGGAATCGTGACATTGTTGGTGGGATCCAGTGACAAGTCTACCCAGGGCACGGCAAGTCCTTGATGTTTACGCATCTCGCTTCATAACGCTGACACCATCCGGAATATAGAACACCTTACGAGGCTCCGTTCTTCATATACCTCCTTAATATTGCAAGAAATTTGTGAAGTTCGCACCCCTGCTAAGCGACAAAATTGGACAGCTGCTCTTTATGCTGATCTGGAGGGATTCATCATGCAACGAACTAAGGAAACAACTCATCGTTTACTACGCACGCGCAACTGGGAATATCATCACCCCATCTGTCGGTTAATACATTAACTCTCCGGGTTTTCATATAACGCAGTTACAGTCAAGGCCTCCTTTTAATATGGACGCACCTTATATTTTGTATAAACATATTTAAATTAGCAAATTAAAAATACTAGAAAATCTAAACCAATAAGAACAAAGTAAAAATGAATCAAATTTAACGTTAAAGTGTGATTAAATATCTTTAAAGGTAAAAGTTCTGCATAATACCGTCCAATTCTGTGTTACATTGAAGTGTCCAGATGTTTTTGAATGTGCCATATTTATATACATAATTCATTTATATGTATATATGTTGTGTAGTCCCGTGTGCTATAAATGTTTTTGTTTGTAACGGAAGGAAATAAGGTAAGCTTCGGAGAGATTTTCTATTAATGGTGGGATTGATACAAACAAGAAATATCAATTTATTCATTGATTTTATCATAACCTAAAATTTGAAATTTTAATATTTATGTCTGGATTTTTCTTATGTGACACAGAAGTAGTGAAAAGAAAGTAGCGAAACAAAGCATGCCCTCGTTTAGATTAGGCTAAATTTATCTTAGGTTTCTTAGTTCTCTAGTATCTAGATTTGAATGAATTCAAATTATTTTCAACTATCTGTAGTTGATAGAAAATACAAGAAATATTAGTGAATTGCTATTAATAATGACTTTTCATGCAAATATTGGATTCTACATTTTATTACCAATAGATCTTTCAGCCAAAATTTATTAAATTGAAATGAATATAATCGCTCCATTTATAAGAATTTTCTGAAGAGCGAAAACTATAAAAGTTTAAGATTTTAAAAGAGAAATTCCATCCAACAAATCAATTCTTCTATTAAGTTTTTTTTTGTTTTTTAATATCATTGTATCTTAATTAGGAGAAATAATTTTTGAAAATATTTAACTATACAGCAAATTATACTTGATATATAGATTTTACTTCCAAACATAAGCTTGATAGCAGTTATGAAATCATAGATTGTTAACATCGATCCGTACTGTGGCACACGGATAAAATCTGAATGACTGGACTGCTACGATAGCATTAGTAGGAATAAGATTTAATACTATGGAGCATCGCTGACCATAGTATAATCCTTCCGTAAAAAGCCTGTCTCGTCATCGGAAAGAGGTAATCGGCTTCACCCAAGTGGTGAGAACCACCCAACCTGATCCTCAAACCTGAGGTGTCCCTCTCCTCCCGATGGGAATCAGTAATTATGTAATCTTTACTTTTAGATCACAGATTAAACCCTGTCTTCAGACCCAATCAAAAAGAGCAGAAACTGTTTTTCCACATATCAGCGGTCACAATGCAAGTGAACCTTAATGACAAAAGCATAAGATTTTCAAAAGGACAACATATACAGTACACTCCCTAGTATCCGACCTAATGTGGCAGGACTGGTAGTCCGGATAACAAAAAACCCGGATAGGCCAGAATTCTATGAAGTCATTTCTTTGTCCACCAATATCAGATGACAAAGTTTTTATACCAAAACTCGCTGTTATAATACGCATTTGCTCACTTCTTATTGAGTACCAAGCCATCCATTTATCTCGAGTCCCGTAGGATGTGAACGTGGCTGCGGCCCAATGAAGCAAGAAAGCAGTTGCCGTAAAGTGTCGAGTTAAAATAGAAGGTTCTGTATTGGTAGTTTATATACGTTTGTGTATTATACTGACAATTTCAAGAATTTATTATAGGAAAAATAAATTAAAAGATATTAATTGTTCACATTTTAACATAAATTCAGTAATGCCTAACTTAAATGCAGGAAACAGAAACAAAATATTAACGTAAATCCTAGGTCTAATCTATCTATATCTATACTTATAATAAAGCTCAATGTGTGTGTGTGTGTGTGTGTGTTTGCGCTCTACAGACCAGACCATTCAACCTACAGCTACCAAATTTGGCACGTGTATACCTTGGAGACCGGGAATGTGCACCTGGGGGCAAATTTTTCGAATTTTTAATTAGAATTTTATTTATTTAAAAATTAAGCGAAATTTTGCCGTGTTTCTGCTATAACATCCGAAAATATTACCGCACAAAAAAGAATTTTACATCAAGTTAAAGATCAAAAATTTATCTTTTTAATGATACCAATGTTTTAACCTTAAAATTAAATTTCTATCTTTAATGAATTTTTAAATAAATATTTTAACTATATTTTTCAACAATTTTTTTCGTAGAAAATAAAAATAACATTTAAGCTGCCCGAGCACGTTTCGCATTCACGGGAAAAAATGAGTTTTTTTCAAAGTGTTGCCATCACATTGATTAAAGCTCCAATTAAAAATAAATTAAATCTTTTTGGAAATGAAATCTGCAAAAATGTAATTTTCCGCACGCGTCTGTAGGAAATGAAACAAATATGAATTATTATTTTTTCTTGAAAATAAATTCAAGAAAAATTATTTTATGATCTTTTACACTATCTATATTATTAATCCAATAAATCAATTATATTTTAAGGCAAGTTTTGCTTAATATGAACAGGATATTCATTCAAATCAGGGCCACACAGCTAATTTGTAAACCTTTAGTAATAGACACAGATCTGCTAAAATGGTCTAAATGGAAAATGATTATATTTTATGTAACTTGATTCAATAAATGCTCTAATAAATAACGAATTTTTTTACTTTAGATAAAACTTCTGCTGTGGAAATCACGTTTGACAAAATGTTCTAGAAACACTAATATTTTAAATAAAAAGAGTTAATTTCCAATCAACTAAATCAATCACTTAAACTGACTGATTTATGAAAATTTGAATATCATTATTCAATAAAAAAAGGATAATTTTAGATTTTCCATCGATCGTTTCAAAGAAAATACACCAATCAGCGCGCAGGTTTCTCAAGATTAATTGACCTAAGATTATGAAAATGTTGAGTTTTTCTAAATTTTTAACATTTAAAACTTCATAAATAAGTCTTAGTTGATCGTGGAAAATAGAAACATTCATTCATTTATTTAAAATTTGGTGTGTCCAGAATATTTCTCAGAATATGATACCTTACTGCATTAAATTTAGACTTCATAATTTTTGAAATATATTTATAGGTCGGAACAAAATATTATTATTGATTTCATTTCAATCCTTTTGAAAGCAAAACTAAAAACTGAATTTTGTGCTGAATCTTAGAAATTTTTGTTGAATTATTCTTTGAGATATTACATAAATTATGAAAAATATTTGGTCGTTCACATAAGACTTATATACCGAGCGATTCTGTTTGCAATACCCTTATTCAATAATAATAATAATAATAAATAAATAACAATAAAGATGATAAATAAAATAAAACGCTTGGTTTTATTAAAAAATATCTTTATATTAATTGCAATTTCATCATTTCCACTTTAAATTAAAGTTGAAGTTTTACCGGAAATGACAACACTATTATCCAAATATATATAGTAAATTGAACGAAACGATCTAAACAATAGTATAAGTTTGGTATGACTATTAAAATTTGAAGATTAAAAATGTTTTGTTTGAGAAGATATTAAGAGACAAGTTATTTGAAATATTTAATTGAAAATTGTAGCCAGCGGTATTACTGGCGAACCGGCTGGTCGCCAAAGGCGGCTAGTTAATAATATAACTGATATATTGAAAATATTAAAAATCATGCATTTTAGGTCAAAACATATTTGGTCAGATATGTCAGCATCACCCATACCACTTTTTCGGGTTTATAACCTCCTTCCAAAGAAGTTCGCTTTTATTCCAAGATAAAACCCAGCAACCTCCATGTGCGTGTAACCTACATATCCGGTTTTATATCTGCAACCTTTGAGATTCTTTTTATAACCTGAATTCCATAAACCTTTATTCCATCCCTCGAGGAATAACTTTTATCTTAGACGCCCCTGGTATCGTTCCTCCAACTCATTTCCGATTTTCGGAAACAAAAGTTAGGAAATTTTTCTTGAGAACTTTTTCTTTCCCAAAGAATTTTGAAATTTTCTTTGTTCAAGGCGGTTGAAGGCATGACCTTATCTTAGCTGTTGGGTTGCGATTCGGAGACTTACAAAAATCTCTACAAGAATTATGTTCTGTTGGATAAAAGTTATAAAAATGTGAGATTCAAATAAATTTGGAATGGTGGAACACACTCAGAAAAGATAATATTTTTCAGCCACAATTTTCATAATTTTTAAAACATTTTCTACAAGAAAAATTATAATTTTGATTATGTAGCCTTGTGGTGTGCCATTTTATTGGAAGTGGAACAATTAAACATTATCGGACTTTCCATCTTCGTTCTCGTGGTGGATATGGAAGTAAACTGTTGAACCATTTATTATCACTTTTTTGTATACGAAGCAGAATACTGTAATCCTGAAAAATTTAGAATTCGAAATTTTGAAGAATCAGAGATTTCAGAATCCAAAAAACAGTTTTTGGTATTGTGTCTGCCTGTCTGTAAACATAATCCCACAAAACCCTTCAAACATTGTTTTGCTGATAAAGAAAAAAAAGATCAACAATAATTTATTCGATAGTACGGAGATGATTTCTAAGCCCATATTTTTCACTTTCTTTCTTGGAGGTCAGCTTTCAAACTGAAAGTGAAATTTTGGTAAAATTATTTCGTAAACCTTTTTAAAATACTAATTTGAATTTAATTATCCATTTGATATCCTGTTAGTGTTCTAGAAGTTTCTAAAAACAGTTCTTAAAGCGTGTTATTTCAGAATTTGTAAGCGTATTTTAGTAATTTAAAAGAAATATCTTTTTTTACATTCGTTCAGATTTTGTTAATATATTCAGAAATAAAGTTCTATTTTGGTTTTCTTAAAGAATTTGTGACAGTGACCAAACATGAAATTCAAAAGAATATTTGTGGAACAACAAAAATAAAATGATACCTCCTGTTTAAACACTTAACTGTTTTATTTTCTTTACTATCTAATAAAATGATACCTTCTATTTTGGGAATATTTTCTTTTTTTTTATTCAAATGGAAATCCATTGAATACTTGATTTATCTATGTATTCGAAGTAATTTTAATATTGAATTATAATCGTTATGAATGGTTTATTTTTTGCTTACGACTATCAAAATTCGATAAATCAATGCATGTATGGCATACGGGTAAAACAGTTAAGCGGTTAATAAATTTAGATTCAAAAATAAAGTTTAAAAAGTAATATTTAAAAAAAAATTATTCAATTCCTACTTATGTCAACATTTTTTTTTATTTTAGTTACTTTTTATTAAATAATTATCCAAAAAATTATTAAGTACCAAAAAATAATTGATTTTCGCAAGAGTTGAACTCGTATTCTTCACCTTCCCGTGACCCCCCCCCCCCCTGAAATCCTTCCATTTTACCCATTGAGCTACTGCCTGTTGATTTCAATTTTCATTACAAACTGCTAAAGTTCTATTTAAAGTATTAAAAATTGATTAAATTTAATTAATGAATTAATATTTGAAAAAAACTATTTTTGGATCTCGATGCCTTTAATATTATGTTTCCACCTGCTTCATGTTTGGGTCGACAACAAAATGGCTTTTTTCTCATTCTCCAAATTTACTGCCTTTTCTGCTTCAATTTTTAATGAGTTTTGTTGTTTATTTTTTCCTTTTATTTTTATCCTTATTTTTGTATGTACATATTTTTATCTATGTATGAAGTTATTTCTACTTTCTTCTGCAAACCTTGTGCTGTATTTTGTGATGCACAAGGATTGACTTATTATTAATAAAAAAAACATCAAGTGCCATCCATTACAAGTTTTAAAAATATATATTTGAATTTGAATGGATGAATAAAAAGTATTTTATTACATTTTATTAACGATTGAAAATTTGAACGTGATATATAAATATATATATATATATATAGGGAGAGTGTAAACTAATAGTAGGAATTGAAAAAAATAATAAGAAGAAAGCAATTAAAAAATTATGATCTAACAAATAATAATGTTAATAAGCGGTGACCCGGGTTTATCATCTGCTAAATATAAGGGAAACGCGTATAAGAGTTCTGTGATTGATAGGGATAGACTATATGAGTGGGAGCGCTAGAATTAGCCGGTAATCCTTCAAACATTGCTGTAGAATATCTTTGGATCTTCTTCAAGCGTATTATAGTCAATAGCAACTTAAATCGACGATACGTAAAATCCTAAAAGTGGTCTTATTGCTAGAGAAGGACGGGATATATGATCTTATGTGCCTTACGTGTCTATAATATGAGTTGAATAAAATCTTTCACTTTTAATTTTGAATATAAAGTTGCAATGTGCAGAATATCGTTTATTTGAAATGGAAACAAAAAACTTTTCGAAAACTTCAATTGAATTTATATAATTGCATAAGATTACAATATTTGATCGGAGGTTAAGGTACCTCGCTTTTTTTTCCATTTTTTTTTATCTTAAACGTTTTTGACAAGATAAGAGACTACAGTTACAATCAGATTTGAATATTAAACAAATCTATTGAAAGTACAATGGCTGTAAAAATATGTCTTCTATGCATTTTTAGCCAACATTAATTCTGAGAAGCACTTGGAACATCGCCCAAATCTAATTTCTTTCCTCCCACGGATGCAAGTGAAAGATAATATTCCTCTGTCTGAAATCCAAGACATTCGGTAAAGGTCATATCTTTTTCTTAATCGATGCCGATGACTAATAGCTGGTAATCGATTGACACGAGTCTGGAGAAAGCTACAATGTCGTGTTCCTTCCTGTCCAAAACGTGATTTTTAAGGCGAGTCTTTTTTCCTTGGTAATTGGGCTCGGAGTTTTCAGAAACTTATTTCGGATTCTTTTTTTTTTCGAAAAATATATGCTCGAACAAGACAGTAATTTCGGGGAGGGAATAAGTCTGCGGTTGCAGTGAAGAAAATCCAATGCCAGCTCCACAGATCATGTCGAACTTATCTGTCGAAATTCTAGAGATTAGAAAGAAAAATCGAAATAAATTTTTTTTTGAGATGTCAAAGTTTATGAGGACTTGAATTTTTATTACAATTTTTGTGCATTTTAAATGGTACTCACAGATTGCACTAAATTTATCATTTTTGGCAAGTTTTTACTGTGTAATGTTTTAAAGTTCTGCTTCGTAGAAAATGTCTAAAATTTGATTTCATAGCATGCAGATGTTTAATGTATAATAAAAAAAGTAGAAAATACATGCATCTGTATTTAATAAAAACTCCCCGTAGACGGTGAGCCTAATTTTCAGCTTCATTCTGGGGCTCATTTCTATATATGATATAAAGTAGAAAATACATGCATCTGTTTTTGATAAAAACTCCCTCTTAGACGGTGAGCTTAAATGACATGAAATTTTCAGCTTCCTTTCTGGGGCTCATTTTAGTGTCAATTATTTTGAATTAAAAAAAACAAACTAACTAAATATAATCAAATAAAAAAATTTATGACCAACTTTGGCGTTTTTTCCATATTTTGGTCAATAAGTTGTAAAATAATTATAGCATGAAACTTAGTAATACACCATCATTAAGAACAATGAAAATTCTGTTAATATTATATCCGTATCTTGTTTCTTCAATTTTTAAAAATCCTGAAATATTAATTTTAAACAAAAGTTATAACAATGCTTTCTGCTGTTTTGATTTAATTCATAGAAATTTTAATGCCAGAAGTATTCTTTATTCCCTTATTTTACGCATTTAAGTTTTCATAAAAAAGTTTTTTGTGCACATTAAAGGCAAATTAAAGGTTTTGTTATTAAATGCACATCTTTTTAGTATGACTCTCAGCATTGCAACAACACCAATTTAATTACTATATAACAATAAACAAGAGTCTTTTTATTTTCATGAATTTTTAAATTATCCCTAATCATAGAATTAGTTAATGTTATTGAGTTACATTCGTATCAGAAGGAGGACAAGGAGAAAAAGAAGGAACATTGTGTAGTATTTTTTCAAACAGGCACACAAGCACCAAGAAGAAGATAATGATATTTCTGACTATAGCAATAAAGGCTATGCCAGGTGATTCAAAGCACGAAAATAAAAAAAAAGAAGAGAAGGTTATCTAAAATAGCTTCATTTTTAATAGATTGGTTAGACAGCAAAGGATACGGACCAAAAATCAACAGAAAAAGGTACGGCGGAAGCTATTTTATTAAGTTTACAATGTTGTAATTATTTAGGCCAGATTATATTTTTATCCTTGGCAATGCCGAGTGCATTAGCTAGCTATACATTTTAAAAAGTCTTGAATGAAGTGAAATATAAAGAAAGAAAAATCAATTCGAATAACAAAAGCAATAAAATAATGCTTTTAAACTATATAATAAAATTATACGTTAGGGATCAATTTCAAAATAATATTTTGAGCTACATCTATATTCGCTAATCTTTACAAAAAGGAATCTCTAGTGCTTCATTTTATCGACACTGATTACTGCAATCTAAACAATCTGTTGTTGAAGGAAATGTAGTTGAATTGATTTCGGTTGGCAAATTAAGTACATTTAGTAGAATTTTCGCTAGAGAATTCGAAATCAATAAAATAATAATGGTCTATCAACGCATTATTACATGCATTTGAAGGGAATATAATAATAATTGAGTTCACTTTATTGTAGTTTATTTTCGTTATTAACTCGCTTTTGTATTTTCGTTCATCTTTAAAATGTTCAAAAAGATTTATATTTATTTAAGAATTGTTCATTATTTTAAAGAACTTGTAACTTAAAATACTGCACTTCTAGTTTTTAAAAAATAATTATTTTGGATTTTTTAATCTAATAGTCTTTTCTTTCTCGTATACGTAGGATAAAGAAAGTATAGCTATCGTCAAAAAATTCGAACTCGAGATTTTGACGAATAATCTTCACATTTTAGACCTCCCTTAGTTTGAAAAATCTCATTTTTGGAAAATGTTCATCTGTTTATCTGGCTGTCTGTTTGCGACAAGGACATCTTTAAAATGTTTTGAGCTAGACTGTTGAAATTTGGTATGCGTTCTTTACTCCAACTTTGCTATAAATTTGCTTAAAAAATATCAAATTTTGAGTAAAATGTCTTCGGAGGGTGCCCATTTGTCCGGCTGCTCGAATATACGTTTGCACGATAATTACAAACAGAAGCAAACTAAACAGACAAAATTCAGTGCACAGATTTAAAAACTATAGTGTAGACATCTGTCAAAATTTGAGCAAAATCCAACTATAGGTTGTTTGTCTGTCAGATACATAAAAACGCGATAATTTAAAAAATGCAATGACTTAAATACATCAAATTTGGTGTAGGAGTTTGTCATTACAAGTGCTGTTTTGTTGTCAAATTCTCTTCATATCTTCACATATATCTATTGAGAAAAACATATCTAAAACGCAAACTCGGTTTTTGGATACTATTAAGATTTAACAGGGATTAATCCGCAAATAATTTATCGTGGATGCAGCGATAGATTAAGAGCAAGATAGATAACACTCGGTAAATAGATTTAACATCTATAGTGTAGACACCTGCAAATTTTGTGCTAAATCCAACAATGGGTTGATTGTCTGTCGGTCTGTACTTTCAGGAGAATATAAGCTCAATAATTCAACAACCCAATGACTTAAATATGTCAGATTTTGAATGGAATTTATGGATGCAAGTGCTGTTTTGTGTCAAATATTTGTTTCAATCGAACTAAAGCCCTACTTCCTTTTTCTGATACTATTAACTCATGCCAGAGATGAATTGCTAAAAAACGCGCCTATTATGATCCGAAAGATTCAGTAAAAATGCTAAAGTCACACCAAAAGTTAATATTTTGTTAGCGTTCTCTGGCATGGCAAGTTTATTAGAGAGTATGAGAGATAGTTTCGAGGTAACCACTCCCACTGCTTTTTCTATTTATCATTCTGGGGACGTGATAATTCAAAAATTTCAACGGCTATTGGCATGAAATTCAGTACGTTCTGTTGTTAGAAATGAACCGTTAATCCTTTTCTCCACAAGTCTGCAGGGGGTCCACGTCGTAATGAGAATAACCATTCAAAATTTCAGATGGTTAATGGATGCAAGTGCGTCTTTGCATTAAAACATATAGATTTATCATTAGAATTAGAAAATCGTATCCAAATTTTGGACTCAATTAAAATAACTATCTAACTTGCCTGTATAATCTGCGATTATGTGAAAGCGATACATCGAAAATGTGGCTACTTAGACAAGTTTAATGGGGTATGTGATATTGTAAATACATGTGATATTATAAATACATACAATTAAAAATACATGGACCCAACATGTAAAAACAACAACAACAATCTACACTCATTTTTCTTTTACTATTTATGGAGCTTAATAAGCAAAATATAATATGATTATGCATGAAAATAGTGAGAAAACATTCTATCTGGTTTGTTACTATTTTTTCCTGATTTAAGTTTGAAGATTTTAAAAATATTTTGTACGAAAGAAAATAATCACGATCTTAAATAAAATTAGTCCGACTGACTAAAAAATTCACCTTTTGAGTCGATTCATTCTTTTAATGCAAATCAGCGGCAGTGATCCCTTCTTAAACTTTAATTCTACTTAATATACTCACTAATAAAGGTCTGATACCTTTCCCTATGCATAAAATTGCGGACTTTGGGTAAGGCCTTGAACGCCTCTCATGGCATTTCATAACAATAATTACCAAATATTGTTCGTTGAAATGAATAGAGCTGTTTTACTGAGTTTTATTATACTAATATGTATTTTGGGTACCTTTTCCTCAACAGGTTGGAACCAAACTTTGACACGGAACTACAACCGTAGTCATAAGATAATGTATCAAATTTCATTTCGATAAGTCATTGAGTTTCTGATTATTGAGCGTACATGCATGTGGGCTGGCGTCCTGACATAGGGGTAGCGCGTCTTCCCCGTGATCTGGGCGTCCCGGTTCGGGCATAGTTGTTCTTCTTCTGTGTTCTATCTGTGAGGAGTGTGAATGTTCCCCCCTTTAAAAAGGGGCTGTGCAAGCGAATGTGATGCGTGAGTAGCAAAATCGTACTCTTGGCCCTAGTAGGCGCTACTAAAATAAGAGACGTTCCCTTTCGGTTTAAAATCGCTGATTTCAAATCAGCGGGCTTGCCTATAGCAAGTGCCATCAGAAACAGCAACACAACAACATGCATGTGGAGGCATAATCCGATTAATAGTCAATTCTTTGACAGATTTGGTTCAAAATTTGATAAAAATCATGTGTACCAAATTTTATCTTTCCAACTCTCTACAGACTGTAGTTATTGAGTTCACTTGTGCCCGAACAGCCATACTTTCTTTAAATGAACTTCATTCAAAATTTGTTAGAAAACTACGAATTTCGCCTATAATTTATCCGTCTACCTTAAAGCGCTTTTGATTTATCGTATTTAGAGACAGATAAACATTCATAATGCCAAAAATGTGTTATTCGAACTCAGGGAAGTATGAAGCATGGGTATATATATCAAAATCTCGAGTTTGAATTTTTTGGGATTACATTTTTTCCTTCTGTCATTCGATACGAGAAAGAAAAAATTAATTATACTTTTCTGCACATTTACAAAATGATTTTTTTTGTAAATTGTTTTTATAAAATTTATTTTATCTTCTCATTTCTGGAGCATGTTTATTTTTGGAGCAAATGTACTCCGGCATCCAATTCCTATGCACATTCCTAGCTAGAGTCTCATATTGGATGAGCTGCCTCCTGACATATCGACTTGAAGCTCAGACAATTCGATCCATTAAATATTACGTCAAGGCATATAAACTCAAGCAAAATCCTCCAAATACATACTACTAAAGGTCGCAATTCACAAGTTGAAGCATTCCGTGGAAACTTGTGACAGTGTTCAAAGTTAAAATGAATACCCTTCCAGCAATTTGCGGGGAGACATATATTTTCTTAATTATTCCCTTCCTTCAAGAGGATGCAAAGTATATTTCCTCTTATGAATTCACTTCTCCCCTTTCGGTTGCAGTGAAAGGCATTCCGGTGGTTGCAGGAAGGGGTGCCTGAATGGGCGATTGATTGGGTCTAGGAGCCAACTATTTATCATCCATATTTAGAGATCCTATAGCGTAATTGAACCGTTTTTGAAAGTGCCGATCCTTTACGAAGATGGATGGATCCTTCTTTTCAAGGATGGATGTAGATTGCATTCCTCCAACTAAACTTTAACGCCCTCTTTCCCACCCTTTCTTGAAAATGTTCGGAGTTGTGTGACTTGCTCGGTTATATTGAGAAACTTTAGGTAACCTTTCTTTGAAAGATCTTGGAGATATGTCCAGCTGTTAAAATGTTATAATGTCTCTTTATATTGCTATTAGTATGTTAAATAAGTATGTCTTGATTAATAGCTATTTTTCAAAATTTCTTTATATACATTTATTCATTTTTTTTCCTTCTCCTTTTGGTGTGCTTTACTAGAAATCCGTTTCTATGTTCCTACATTTTGTAAAAAATAATACTTTCTCATGTATGTAGAGAAAATATTGCAATAGTCAAAAAATTCGAATTTAAGATTTTGACTATATGCATGTTTTAGGCTTCTCTGAGTCCGAAAAACATGTTTTGGGTATTATCTTTGTCTGTCAGTTTGTCAATACGATAAAACATTTTGAGTTAGACAGATATATGAGATAAAATATTAATACCAAATTTGTAGATTTCTATCAAACTTTGAGCAGAATCTATTCGAAGTCTGTGTGTTTGTTGTTCGAGTATAAATTAATACGATAACAACATTTCTAATTTCTACATTTCTAATTTGTATTTCTAAAAACATGTAAAAGCTATAACTCAAAAAAAAAAACGGAATGATTTAAACATATCAAATTTGGTATATTTTGTGAATACAAATGTATTTATGTTTCAATCGGTTGAGAAAAACGTGTCTACATAGCAAATTGGATTTTCGGTTACTATTAACCGCATTTCAGAGATTAATAACCAAAAAAACTAGCCTAGAAGGATACGACAGATTCAATAAAAATGCCAAACTCATGTCAAAGGTTAGTATTTCTAGTATTTCTTAATTATGGCATTTCTCTGGAAGAGTACCTTTATTAGAAAATATGCGAGACGCTTTGGGTGACCATTTGGGTGAAAGTGAAAGTTATATGCTTACA
>JAPMOR010059036.1:6403-29266 GCA_026543865.1 Argiope aurantia | reverse complement strand
CCCTCATATTTTACTCTATGCATAAGAAATGAACCCATAATTCATTCCTACCATTTCTTATTTTAAAATTCAAACGCTTTTCATTTATAAAAGAGTATAAGAAATAGCTCTGGAAATGTGTTTAAATTGCATTTCTCAATGCGATTTATGCATTTCGTTAAGCCACTCCATTAACTCTGTATAAAATATGGTCTACTAAATGCAATTGCAGAAAAAAATACGAAAAAATATATATAAAAATTTGCTAGAATGCGTGCAATAACCTAATCCTTAAGTGGAATCATAATTCTTCTCTGAAAGAGAGGAGTACAGAAAATCCGATAAGAATTCCGACGAAAAGAACCTCCCTGTCTCACCAGAAAATAACTCCTCCTTCCTCTAAAAAGTAAAAATTTTCATTTCTGCATGGAAAAGATTTCGAAGAGGAGAGAGAAAAGAAGGAGAAACATTTATTTCTACAGTGGGAAGGAATTTGTCCTGACGGGGAAAAGGGACATTTATCAACAAGAGGTTCTCTTTTAGATTTTGCAAGAGGAAATGATGTCTGTCCTAAGTTCTTGTCGGACGTCCTCCTACAAAAAGTAGTGTAAGGGAAATTTCAAATTTAAATCTCTTTCTGTTGAGGATTCTTCAATGAAATTATTTCCTTCCTGTTCCAGTACTTGTGAATGAACGTGCCCCCTTTTTAAGAAGCATTTTTCATTTGTGCATTGGACATGGTGAGATGAGCTCCTGAAGCGGATATGCGAGTGAAGACAGGACATTAAATAAATGTCCTATCCGTTTATTTCTCAGAGTCCTAGCTGGGATTTAAAAAGAAAAAAAACTTCAAAAAATAAAATATAAATTTAATTTAACTAAATAGAGCGGCTTTTTAAAATAATATAATTAACATTTTATGTTGGTGGGAGATAATTATTTCTTTTGTAATATTATGTAAAATTTTGAATCAAATATGTAAGAAAATACACGTTTGTAGATATATTTTCATATGTGAATGTGAACATGATTATTCATAACTGCTAGGAACTAGGTAAATGAAATTTGCGATTTAAGTTGTGCTTTATTCTAGTAACCTTTCAATCGCGATAATATCTAAAATTTTTGCGGGATCGCTGGGACGTGGAAAACAAATGGGTTCTATATGAAAATATGGTTAATATATGAAATGGCATTATATATGAACAAATGGATTTATATCTGAAAATCATAAAAGTAACGAGATAATAATTGTTGATAAAATAATTTTTTAATAAAACTATGAAAAATTATGAATTTGAAGGCTAAGCAAGTGTGCCCCACGTAATTTCCTAGATCAAAATAGTTAAGCAGATCAAGTGATGCATAAGTGATTAAAAAAATGCATGCCTTGTTATTGTTTCTTATTTGTAATTTTCTTCTTTTAGCAGAGCAATAAGGAACAAAGTCATATAGTGTGAAATTATTCCTACTTTAAATTTCAGTTCAATATATAATTTTAGTATTTCTTTAAAGAAATATAGGCAATGACATGAAGGGAAAGCAATATGTTTAGAAAGATATCAGTTCAAGGGCTCCATAGATAATTTCGATCCCAAATTCAATGTTTCATCATCAAATAGTTACAGTCATTATTTAAACCAACGGGAGTAGTCTTCCCAAAACATTCTCGCATATTCTCTAATAAATTTGCTATGCCACAGAACGCCTTGCATAGTATTGGTGTACAATAGTTACGAAATATTAACCTTTGGCGTTAATTTAGCACTACGACTGAATGTATCGTGTCATTATTGGCGAGTTATTTGGCGATTAATCTCTGGCATGCGGTGACTAACATCCGAAAATCGTATTCGGGTTTTAGACATATTTTTCACAAACGACTGAAACAAAAATTTGACGCAAAACTACATTTGTAGCCGTAAAAACACATACCAAATTTGATATATTTCAGTCATTACGTTTTTGAATTATTAAATTTATATATTCCTGAAAGTACATACAGACAAACAACTAACCAGAAGCTAGATTTAGCTGAAAGTTTGACAGGTGTCTTCACTATCGATACTTAATCTGTGTACCGAATTTGGAATCTAGTTGTCTTTGATTTTTAATTATCGTGCAAACTTATATTAGAACAGCCGGACAGGTGGACTTCTGCTGAGCGGATTTTAGTCAAAATTTGATAGAAATCTGCAAATTTGGGGGAAAGAACGTATACCAAATTTCATCCGTCCAGCTCAAAGCCTTTTTTGAATTATCTTTATCACAGACAGACAGACGGAAATTTTCCAAAAATGTGTTTTCAAAACTCAGGGAGGTCTGAAACAGAGATTCATCAAAAGCTCGAGTTCGATTTTTTTTGACGATTGCTATATTTCCTCTTCACTACGTATATATTGAAGTAACAAAGCTGCATTATCATAAGGAAAAGCAGATTATTTTATTCGGTAGATCCATTTTACCATTTATTTTGCATTTATATGGCTAGTACGAACCGTCCCGAACTTCGTATTAAAAAAAATAAAAGATTTTACGGGAAGCATATATATATTAGGTCTACCCGAAAGTTCTGTCCGTTTTAGAATGAAACAAAGGAATACATTTTTTCATACTTTGGATAAACTTTATTGAATAATATAATTGCCATCATTATTTATGACTTCTTGCCAGCGTGATGGCAATTTGTATAGCCCATTTTTAAAAAATGTCTTATCTCTAGAGGCCAAAAATTGAACCAGTGCTTGTCTGATATCTTCTTCGTTCTTGAATTGTTTACCCTGCAAGAAATTTTGTAAGGACAGAAACAAGTGATAATCAGATGGTGCTAGGTCCGGGGAGTATGGTGGATGCGACAGAATTTCTCAGCCTAGCTCTGCGACTTTCTGACGAGTCCCCAAAGCAGCATGTGGCCTGGCATTGTCATGAAGCAGTATGATGTCCTTCCTATTGAACATCGCCGGCCTCTTTTCTTGGAGTGCTGTTTTTAATTTATCCAATTGCTGACAGTACCTCTCCGAATTTAGCCTTTCGTTTGGTTTCAACAGCTCAAAATGTATTGGTCCTCGAATGTCCCACCATATACACAACATTCTCTTGTTCAGGCTCAACTCTCGTTTAGAGGTAGAGGGGGCAGGTTTTCCGGGTTCACAATATGCCTTTTTCCTTATGATGTTTTCATAGGTGATCCACTTTTCATCCCCAGTTATGATTGTAACCGGAGCGGACAGAACTTTCCGGTAGACCTAATAATTCATGTGGCCTTAACGAATACATTACTTATGAGACTTACCTGTTCCACATGACAATTAAAATGTTAACAATCTGATGAGTCTACAAACGAAACATAACATATCGTTGGAGTACATGAAAAAACACTTTCTATCACTATCTTCGAATGAGAGAGAAATTCTTCTTGCTGTCATATATAAGCAAAACTTATACGGGTTCCGTAAGGAATTACTGAAATGCGCGTGAATAATATGAATAATATGAAGTGAATAATATGAAGCTTGGAAAAACGGAAGGCCATAACGATTTTTATTTGCTTAGTATTATAACGTAGGATTTGTACCCTTATTTGAAGTGAATAGAAAAGGAGAAAAATAATTCCTTTTAGATTGAGGCGTCTAGACAGAAAAGGAGACATTTATCAACACCGAAAAGTTTCTTCTTCCTATCTTGTAAGGGTAAATATTGTCTACTCCGAGTTCTTTCTTTAAGACCTCCGCTCGTAGAGAACTTTCTAGAAAATTATCTTTGTTTCTTATTTAGTAGAATTATTTGGTAAAATTATTTCTTCTATGATCCATGCATACTATGAACGACCACACTATTTTTTTATTCGGAAAATATTCCCATGGTGAAATATTTTTAATCAGATTAATAAAATGTGTGATTAAGATTAATAAGATTTGTGATTAAAGATTAATAACTAAATTAAAGAAACAAATTGAAGGTTATTTTTATATAGAAGTCAGTCAAAAGTTTTATTTATTTCAAATTAAGTAAAAAAATTTAAATATTTTTCACTCCAATATAGTTAGAAAATGAATTTCTTTCATGAAAGCATATTCTACTATTAGACTGAAATATTTACTATAAATATACAAATAACTGTGTCTAGTAGTGGTCTAGTGGGTTAAAGCTAAACATGTCTATGAACATGAATTAGAAAATAAAAGTAATGAAATCTCTTCTTTAGCTATATTCTCAAATAACTTTAGTTAAAAATTGGTTGTTTTAGTTAAAAATTGCATACTTTAACTATTCTTGTTACTCCATTATTGGAACTCTTTTATCAAGAAAATTACAAATGTTGACCAGATCATTCTAAAGTCCTCCGAGAAGGTAACTTCTTCTGCTCATTAGATTTAAATCAGTCTCAGACGCTTTTTTTGTGATTCAAGAAAGCTTTGACCACATGAAGATGCTAAATCTTGAGCGAGTAATATTGCTGGCTAACATTATTAAAAAGCGGAGATTCATAAAAAATTCATAGCTTTATTTTTTGATAATTATAGTATTTTTGACTGGAAGATGAGATTTTCAAAGAAGATTATTCAAAGATATATTAGTACTTGAGTAATTCAGAATTATCCTGTTAAAGAAAATATTTCTGAAAATCAGATTTTTAAAATGTTGTCACAAAGTCTATATACATGTTTAAAAGCTTGAAATGAATTACACATATCTCCTTTGTATAAACATATGTAAAAGAACACACCAAAAAAAGAAATTACCAGTAAAAGATAAGACGATAATATTAGGCAATTTTATTTTTAATGATCATATTTCCTATCTTGAATCTTCACTGAATTGCTGTGGATTTAATTCTATTCAAAATGTTTGTTAGAAATTATTGTTGGTTAAAAAGTCTAATAATAGGATTTAAAAATGCTTCAAAATGCTTCAATAGGATTTAAAAATGCTTCTGCTTTGATTTAAAAATGATTAAAAAATGTACATGGAAGCAGAAATGCCATATTATCGTTAAAAGGTGCCATTTCATAGTGAGCTAGGGAAATAAATTTAAGTATTCTTGTTAGAATACGTTACGAGGATGGATGTCTTGTTCTTATTAAAGTAGGTTAACATTAATAAATTTGTCATTTTCAAATGAATTTTTCGCTAGTTGGTATCGTATTAAAAATTTCAAAAAGCAATGTATGATTTCACGTATGGTATATTAAAACATACAATTTCATGAAGAAACAAACGTATGTTTTGCTTTTCTCGTGCAATGTCATAAAAAGCCATTACTAAAATTGCTTATTTCTCATAAATTCTCAACAACCCCTCTCAGTCTCCACCGAGAAACATCTCTCGAGATTTCTTTTCCTTTGTTTCGATTCAAAAAGTTTTTGTATGTATACATGTAAAGGGTGTGACAGAGAAAGCATTTTGGGACCTACACTTCATGGCATTTGAAATTCACTGCAGAACTTAAAACGCATTTATTTTATTCCAAAATAAACAAACAGAAACAGCAAGAATGCACGAGACCGATAATAAAAGCTCATACGTGCAGCTTTAAAGATTTATTCCTCATTCTTTCACGTTTAACATGGCATCAAAAAAAAAGAAAAAAAAAGAAGAAGCGCCGAAAGATGGAGAAAAGTAATAAAAAAAAAGAAAAAGAAAGAAAAGTGACACTAAAAAAATTCGCCGGGCAAAAAAGGGAGTAAAGGATATTATTTCCTTCCTTTTCGAAAACTTACTGATGAAGCGCCATCTACTGGTAAGTTCTATAAATTATTTTTGAAGTTTTCTTCTGGCGCTGGGCTGTGAAACGGCCTTACGATAATGGAAATATATAGCGCAAGTCAGTGGGGATCAAAGCTATCGATTTTGTCATTAGCCGATGTTTTGCTTATTTATTCTTTTTTGATGTATTTCAGTTTGTTCTAAATTTTCCACTTTTTTATATCTTGCGATTCCGAAGGATTTTTTTTTCCTCCCCAAATATGCGTGTATTTTGTAACCCGTTTCGATATTTGAATTAAAATGTTTTTGTTTTATTTTTTGTGTGTTAAGGGTTTTTAAATTTTTTTTGTACACGATTCCAAGCACTTCATCAATTTTAAACGGCTTATAGCTCTTTCCTGTATTTGTTGAATTAATTCACCATTTCATGTTTTTCGCGAACGAAAGTTAGGAAGGAGGAAGGGGGGGGGAGTATATAGGGAAAAATAAAGGTGAAATAAGAATTTTCTTGTAAAAGAATAAGCGAACCACTGTAAGTTAAATAATTTTCTATGGTTTATTTCTATGCAAACAAATTTTTTTCAGATAATGTCTTCAAATAAAAATAATACTAATAAAATCTTGCGTGCGGATATCAATTTTACGATTATCGATTATCCTTATGCATGTCACAGTCACGTCACTTAACAAACAGAATTGGCCGTGTTATCTAATATTTAATGCTTAAACTGTGCTTGCTTACTTTGGTTTGGTTTAATGGCACAAGGATCAGTTTGGACATACTGCGCCAAACGTCGTTCATTTTTCGTGAATAGAAAAAGTGCCATTATATTTAAGTGTTTATGTATTTTAGTGCGAAAAAAAAAAGAAAATTATCGTGTGAAAAAGTTTTTCAATTTTCTCTTCAATAGTTCTGAATTACTAAAGCACATACTCTGAAAACCTGAAAGGAAGATCTTCAGGAGCTCTGTGCCATCTTGTATTCTTTTAACAATTGAGGATTATTTCGCCAAAACGTTTGTGCAACGATTTTTTGAATAATTATGACATAAGGGAAATTGAATAACTTAAATGGAATACTTAAAGTAAAATGAATTACATTTATTTTTCAATAAAAATTGCCCATGTAATTTGGATTAGGAATATACTAAAAAAAGCCAACGAATACAAATGATTGTAATGTAAATAAAAAATAATTTTAAACGAATTAGATAATTTTTAAGAACTATAAAAAGAAAATCAAAATGAATCGGTCTTTTAATTGTAATTAAAATTATTTAAGTGAATGTTTTGTTTATTATTAGACTGTGATCAATGTTACGAATATTTCATAAATAGAATTTCAAGTTTATAGGTACGAAATTAAAAAAAAATGTTATTATTGCGGATATTTTATCTCTGAGGTTGCTAAATGCAAAATATTCATTTCACTGAATAATTCACATTTAAAATAAGATTCATTTTCTATATTTTAGATTTCTGTCACAATTTTTTTACATAAATGCTACTTTCAACATTAATTAACCGCTTAACTATTTTGCCCGAGTGCCATACGTGCTTCGATTTATGAATTTTTGATAGTTGTAAGCAAAAAATAAATCATTCATAACGATTATAATTCAATATTAAAATTACTTCAAATACATAGATAAGTATTCAATGGATTTCCATTTGAATCAAAATAAGAAATATTCCCAAAATAGAAGTGTCATTTTATTAGATAGTAAAGAAAATTAAACAGTTAAGTGGTTAACGATGTCAAATAACAAATTGAGTCATATATTGAATCGAATATAATGCACAGTAGACATACATTTTAAAGCAAATATTAATAATATAAAGACTAAGAAATTAAATGATGAAAAAAAAGATTAAATGTGAACAATTTTATTAAAAAAAGTGATCTTTCTTAGGATCATCCCTGTTTCGGATGAACTAAATGATCCGATCTCCAAAGGTTTTGCAAAAATTATAATAATACTAAAGTATGGAATGTATTTAAAAAATTAACATACAGAAATTCGTCAATTATCAAATAAGTATTTATAAATCACCAGTTAATATAATAACAGCTTAAAGTTGAAGTCTTGTATATAACAATAAATCTGTAAGGATTGATTATGATATTAGAAGTGTAATTATATTACTGAACTAAAAAGCTAGAATTGTATTTCGAGCATCAAAAAAAAAAATTTATTTTTTAAAATTTTATGGGGAACAATTAGGAAATACGCAGAGGAATATAAATTTTAACTGAACACTTAAAATGAATTAAAATTTCACTGCGAACTTAAAATGTATCATGTGATTATGAATTGACTCTGTTGGAAAACTCATTGTATCCACAATCACGTTAAATTATCGTGGATAATAGAAATTCTCCTCCCCAATATCCAGATTTATTATTGGCGAAGTATTTTGGAGCCTAAGTGAGCTGGAACGGATGGCCATTTGTGTAGATATACTTTACAGATGTCCATTCGTGAACCTTTTACGAGTGCAATATAGCAATTTTCTCTCAAGTACATACTCTACGCATTCTTTTTCAAAATGGTGTTCGCAGAATTCATTTATTATTACTATTTTATCCCTATCAGATTTGAAAATATTTTTTCTCTTTTTCTTAATATCATACATATTTTCATTTATTTAATATAAAAAAATTCTTTTGGGCTTTTTTTTTTAAGTTAGCATATATTTTGATCAAGTGCTACTTTAACACCAAATGCTATTAATTGTGCTGAACGAGGTGATTTCATCTATCATATTTGTTCTCAAGATAAACCATTCGACTACTTTCTGTCTGATTATTGTCGCTTTATTTAAATAGCTTGATAGTGTACTATTGATTAGTTTATAATTTATCTTTGTGATAAATTATTATTCTGTAGTAACTTTTGCAGAGTTTTTTCCCTTGGGAAAGCTTTGGGAATTCAAATGGGAAGTTTGATAATTGAAAGGCAGTCATGCATTTCAGAACCAAATCCCGATTATAAATTTTGAGATGAGCCTGTTTTCATAAAACAATACCAAAAATTGAATACTTCATTGAACAAATGCCATTTTTAGGAATTAATTCTTGGTCCCTAGATAGCAATTAGTTCTGGATTGCTTAACAATGCGCAATCAATAGATGAACTTCCAAGAAATTATGCCTCTTAGAAATATTTGGCTAACTGATGCATTTGATAACAGCTCGGAAAATGAATGGGCTCATTGTTTACGTGCAAACTTTAAACATCAAATTATTCCACAAAATTATCGTGTAGAAAATACAATTTTATCTTTTCTTACTACAGATAGGGTCTACATGTTGATAAAAGGACCGTGATGGTTCGGAGGTAGGTTCTCGGCTTTCGAACAAGTGAGTTTCAGCTTCTACGCCTGATTTCACCAAAGTCCCAAATGAATGTGAGGTTGGTTCTTTTTAATCCCGAAGTTGAAAGTCAAACGCCTTATTGTTGAAATGGCGCATAAAGAGTTGCCGACTCAGGTGTTGCTCTCGTCTTCTGTCTGTGGATAGAAATGGCGATGTCCGTCCTAAAATAGTTAGAATGTTCTTGGAGGCGAGAACTAACAATACATATTGTGTTTTATTGAAACACAAAAAAGATTTGATCTGGTTTTGTACCAAAATAAAAATATATATAAATTTATTTTATTATAACTTTAAAAACTAGATAATCTTTGAAAGCGAGGAGATAAAATATTTTAGAATCCATAGTTTATAACGTAGCAGAAATAATGAAATCTATTACCTTTCGCAAAAAATTAGTAAGTGTGTAAGATTTTTTTTATTGATTTTGGCACCATTTCTCATTTTCGCTCTTTTCTCTTCGTTCAGATTAATTGAAAAAAAACCCTTCTAAATTCTACATGATGAATCTTTAAGCGATATTCTATCTAAAATTACTCTCCGAAATCGCCGTCATCTGAAATTTATCCCTGCATTAAGGCATAGCGTGAATGGAAAGAGATGTTGCAAATGTCAGAGCAAATTGATCTGCAATGTCTTCCACCAGAGATGGAAGAAACCGTGCCAAGAATTTCCGCCAAAGATAGTCTTGGAGTCGTTTCCGTGGAATCTATGACGCAAGACGATAGTTCGGTGCATTCATATTTAATAAGATTTGAAAAAGTGTTTCGCCCTAGCAAAGGTAGTTAGCAGCGTTTACAACGGAAAAGCGAATTTCGGGGAGGGGCTATCTTGGAATGGAGGGTGTAGTTTTTCTGGCATCTTACCGTAAGGGCTTTGAAGAGTTAACAAAGGCATTATATACTCATCTTCCGGATGCATTATTGGAAATGGATGCAGCACTTACCTTGAACTTGGTTACGTGCCAATTACACATAAAGGCCTGAATCATTCAGTATGATTCTTTACTAAGTCTTTATTTAAAGGTCAAGCCAGTTCAAATCATTAGATTTCCACATTCAATTTAGTTTTCAGTAAACTTTGAGTATGAAACATAAAAATATAAGCCCGATGATAGTCATTCGTTTATATTTTTTTGTTGGAAGTTGAATTGATAAAATGCTATAACTTTTGTTTCGCGTTAATTTTTTTTTCTCGAAATTACAGTGTTTTCTAATTCTTCGTTCAATCTTCTTATTGTCCATGTGCGTAGTGTAGTGAAAGTATAATAATCGTATTTAAAAAAAAAAACCCTCTGAACTCGAGATTTTGACGAATTTTCACACTTTAGACCTTCCTAAATTAGAAAAATACATTTTTGGAATTTGTCTGTCTGTCTAACTGCGACAAAGATAACTCAAAAACGCTTTGAGCTAAACGGTTAAAATGTAGTATACTGTCTTTGCTCTACAGAATTTTGAACAAATACTCTTCACAAGAAGTCTGCCTGTCCAGCTGTTCTAATATAATTTAATGCGGTTGTTTCAAAACGAAGAGAGCTAGATTAATAAAATTCGATATACAGAATTAATATCTATAATTTAGATGCTTACCAAATTTTGCGTCAAATCCAACAGAGGATTGACTATCTGAAGGTCTGTACGTTAAGAAACATGTAAACACTATAACTCAAAAGTGCGATGACTTGAAAATATCAAATTCTGTATGTAATTTTGTGATTGCAATTTTGTGTCAGATTTTAGTTTCAGTGGTTGGGAAAACACGAGTCTAAAACACAAATACTATTAATCGCAATTCTATTAAACACATACTATCAAACACATGTCAGGGATTAATCAGGAAATAATTCGCCAAAGGTGAAGACGATAGGTTAAGTAAAAGTGCTAAATTCAAGCCAAAGATTAATATTTCGTAACTATTGTATGCCAATGCTATTCAAAACGTTCTCTGGGATAACACTTTTGTTAAAGTATATGCAAGAAAGTTTCGAGGAGACCCCGCCCTCTGACTTAAATCAACGTAATTTTAAAGAAATATGTCAAATTTCTTTGTCTAGTCTAGTGAATAAATATTTGAAGTCCTTTGATTGATTTTTAGCTTCCAGTTATACTTGTAAGGATCAATTACAGTCTAGTTGTAAAGAAAATGTTTTTCCTTCGATAGATGGTATGAAATAGGAAAAGCTGATTTCAAGCCTCAGCACTTGTTTTACGCTATGAACTACAGAAAAATATTCTTTCAAAAAATTTCATTCTGTTCGCCTGATTCTTTTTGAACCGATTGAAAAATGACAACTCCTGTAAATCGCTATCTTTTGTGATTTTAAAAGAAATGTTGTTAGAAATTTCATGTTTTTTCGTCTGCTTTCAGGCAATTATGTATATTTAAGTTTAAAAATACTACGACATTGATTTTTTTGCAAACAAATCACAAATTGTAATATTTTGTACCATTTTAAATTTAAGAAACCTTTTTAAATTAATGCATCTTTGTCAGCAAAATTTTTCGTAATAGAAAAGCAACAAATTTTGGTATGTAATACATAGTTTTTTTAAATTTTATTTTAAAGTTTCTCTTTTGTACTGCGATTGATTCCTGTTTTTGAAGAAGGAAACTTTTTAGGTATTAAATTAGTAATATAAGTAGAACAAGGTCAATAACATAAAACTGATAGCTTTGAATACTGAAAAGCTTTGTCTTAAAATCACAAGTTTTGTCATTTTAGTAAAACTATGGATTAAGCCAAAGTTTTACTAAAATGGTAACCATAACTATTTTAGTAATACTTTGTAACTCAGTAAAACTATTATTAAATCTAAATATAGATTAAATAACAGCTTTTTTTTTTAGAAATTTCGAGTATCCATAGTAATCTCAATTGATTTTTAGAATGTTGGAAATATAGTTATTACCAAATTCATAAATTTTGAAATGCCTAAATAATAAGTCGTTTTCAATTCTGAGTAGATGAGGCTCTCCCTTAACAATTTCAGGAAACCCAAAAATGTATTAACCCTTTCTAGGGCCGTGGGAAGAATGCTTCCCATCAAATTTATCAATCTTTGTATGAAATTTTGTAGGTTGGCATAAGTTCTGACAAATTTTTTTAGTAAGTCAGAAACTTAGATGCTTCAGTTCTTTATCAGACAAAATGATGTGTCTTGATTTGTTACTTAATTATTAATTAACCAAATTAATTAATGAATCAAATTAAATTTATCTAATAAGCTAAATGAATTCCTTTTCTTATTCTAATTTCAAGCCTAAAAATATTTTAACATAATATGACTAAAAAAAATGGCCCTTTAAAGGGTTAAAGCACACACTTTGGTCACTCAGTGTGGTTCTTATAAACAAATAAATTATGGCGTAATTAATTATTTCATAATCAAATAAATTATGACGTATTCAGTTATTTCATAATCAAATAAGCTATATTAGCGTAAGTCCTCACTCAGGTTTTGAATGAGTCAAAAATTTAGATGTATTAATTGCTTTTCTTAAACTATAGAAGTGTGTCTTGGTTTATTATTAAGTAATCATTGATCGATAAAATTAATTCACAAATCAATTTAATTCTATATAAAAATTCACTGAATATCTTTTCTTAAATCAATTTTAATCCTAAAAACTGTAACCATTACCAGACAAAAATATCTCTTTAAAGGAGAAATTACATAATTTTTGTATTAGGTTCTTGCCTGTATTTTGATCATTTTTTCACTTTAAAAAAGGGGTTTATTGAGAAAAACTGGTACAATATACATCATTCAATATATTTTCCATAATTTTTTATGACTTTTTCAAATTTCCGCCCAATAAGTCTTGCAACTGATTGTTTTCGAATTTTTTTGGTCCTACAGGCCATTTTTTTGTCATTGGCAACAAAATCACCGCTCTTAAATCGTTGAAACCAAAACCGACAATTGGGATATGGCGCGATAATTTTCTAAAAGTGTCTGATTGGTTTCGGTAGCAGATTTCTTCAAATCAAACACACAAAAAAGCAATGAATGTCGAAAATTAAATTTGGAGCGTTCCATGATTGGGGTCTTTATACACTGAATAACTCAATAATACTAAATGGAAAACTTTCAAAATGATAACAATAAAGTAATCGTAAATTGGTAAATGCCAAAACTATTGTCGTTTATATAGATACTTCGCATGTTTACCGATAGATGTCGCTGATTAAAATACATGCAAGTCCCTAATAAATATTTTTATCTGAATAGATTTTTTGATCAATTCTAACATACTTAAAAAAACATTTTGTTCACCACTTTTTGAAGTTGTAATTCAAGTTAATGCAACAGATGATATTCTTAAACTCTTAAACGATATTTCGAGAATAAAAATGAAAATAAAATGTGTTCTGTTCAATGTCTTCCACACAATCTTTTCACCGTAATTATCATACATTTCACTCGTGAATTGTCGAGCTTAATGGACCAATGATTGATGAGATCGTTTGAAAATATTCTTTCACTCATTCAAGAAGCACCCATTTGGACTCTCTTTGCTGCAAAACTACAAACCATTTCGAGGACAACATTTGAAAAAAAAAAAAATTGAAGCATTTCTCGAATCGCTCGAATTTTTTTTCCTTTTTTCCCCCTCAGTTTTGCTTTGAAGACTGCTAGAATCGTTAAAATCATTGATTATCCATTTGCCGTCGAATTGCACATCAATAGACACTTAGCGAGCAGTCCAGGCTCTTAGTTCTTCGTCACCTCCTGCCACCCCTCCGTCCCCAGCATCTTCTCTCAATATTACTAAGTGCGAGAACAAACACTGAAAGGCCATTTCTTTGATCAGAAAGATCGCCTTTCGCCTGCGACCAACAATCGGGAAGGATTTCTCGGCTGCTCACCAGAGCAATTATTTAGAAGGGATCTTCCAAAGGGGCCTCGCGATATGGAACAAAAAAAATCACCATTTTGTTACTTTTAGGTATGCATCTGATGAATAAGATGTTATTTCACATCTTTTGATGACCTAATGCATTGATAAAACATTGAATTAAACCAAAAATAAGTTCAATAAAATCATAATGTTATTCTTTTTAGAATATATATTTTATTTAGAAATACATTTGGTACAAATGGAATCGGTTCCTTTCTTCAAAACTTGTTTACAATTCTTTGATTGATCGGGGAGTATTACATTTGGAAAACTTTACCAGATAAACATCATTTTCTTGAAAAAAAAATCGCACGATTTTTCTTGTTGCAACAATCTAGACTTTTGTTTGCTGAATAAGTTTTGAAACTTTAAAGACCAATAAATATAATTTGCAAAATACGCCAAAGCAAGTGTTAGGAAAATAAATTAATTTGTAGAAAATAGACTGAATGTTCAAATGAAACTACCAAGTTATCTCATTGATAACACAATTTCATTAGTTACTATCTTGTTTATAAGTACCATCGTCAAGGCTGGATGGAAAAGTATATGATCTAGCCTTGCTGAGATGAGTTGCTGGTTGGGACATAAGAATTACATGATTTCAGGCAAGCCTATTTTAATGAGAGAACATGAATCAAAATTTGCCAAATCTGGACGCATTTATCTTCTTTACAACCCTCAATGAAGATATAACGGCTGCAAAGAAGAGAAAAAAATACACCAAATTTAAAACAATAATAATCATTACAATCCAAACATTTTTTGGCGACCATCTTTCCGTTTCATATATGTCTCCCTCTAAACAAATGCACTCCAAGGCCAAAGATCAATTGCCAACTCGACTCGTAAGAAGCACGCTGTCCTTCAATTCCGATGCTTTTACAAAATTTCTCAATATCAAGAACCAGATTCTTTTATAATATTTTTGTTAGTTGATGCCAAAAAGAATTTTGTATAGATATATTTTAGATTATCAAGGGGAAATTGTCCATAGTGTTTTGCTAAGAAAAAAATAACAATAAAAAAATTAGAAATAAATAATTTTATAGTTTAACAGATATTGGAAAAAATAAGTTACACATGTATATCATCTGCGTATAAATTAAAATTTACGAAAGCGTTCGACGAAGTAATTAACATTAATAGAAATGGCAATATATTAAAAATTTGCTAAGGTACTTTAAATATTAGGTACATCTATTTATTAAAGATTTACTGTTAAAAAATTGTCCTATTCTTGGTTGAGTAATTCGAATAAATTGAAGGGGGCGCGGTAACCTGGTAATAAGGTCTCGGTTTCGGAACCGGAGGGTTTCAGGTTCGTTACCCGATTCCACCAAAGAACTATCGTGTAAGCGGGCTTGTTGCACGCCAAAACCACCTGGGCCCAATGCCCCCCCCCCCACCGGTACGGCGTGGTATGGGGAGGGGTGCGCCAACACTGGTGTCGTACTCGTCATCTGACTGCTGCTCAAAAGTACGAGGTCCGTCACAAAATAACCCTAGTGTTACTTTAAAATGGGGCATTAATATAACTAAACTAAACTCGAATAAATTGAACCTTTTTTTCAAGTGAATTAATTAAAAATATCCTAAAGTAAATGTCCTGATGTATGTAATTGAAATTGTTTCTTTTATTCTAATACTTGAAAAAGGGAAGTTCGGATTTATCGAATTGTATTATTCGATTAGATAACTCGCTTTCGAAAGGAAAAATAAAATTTCAATAATAAAAAGATTCCTATAATATACAAATTTCTTTCTGAAGAATTAAATATATTTTTCCTTATATCATTCAGAAGTGGATTTATTTTTTTCTGTCACTATTTTCAGCGAATGAAGTTATTAGAGCTTTCTGTTTAAATTTCTATATTTTTCATAATAAGTAACTTTGTACTTTTTAAAGCAGAAATAAAAGAGTATATTTTTCAAAAAATTTTTTATTAGTATTTTTTCTATTTTTAATCTTAAAATTACTTTATAATTTATTTTAATAAATATAATAAATCTTGTAATCTAGATTTTCTGAAATTCAGCACCATAGAAAATATTTGAAATAAAGATTAAATAACCATTAAATGACTCCTTTACAATTAAATTTTAAAAATACTAAAAATTTGTACTGTTATTAGGAATTGCATTTTAATAGAATTTCAGAATTCTAGCTCATCAATAAGTAATAGAAAAATTTATAATAGAATTCCATATTTATAAAGATGAAATTTAATAATAGAAGGGGTTTTCAAATGAAAAGTTACTAAACGACACTGTGGGTATAAATGAAGACTTTATTCAAAGTATACACCATAGGCCTGAGCACAACGATCCCATTGATTAACTAACCGAAGGATTCCTTGTTCCCAGAATTCCTGTGGCCATGACGAAATCCAGTCCTTCACAGTGTCCTTAAGTTCGCCGCCCGAGTTGTAGCGCTCGGATGTTTCAGATGTTTTTTCAGTTGACCAAACACATGAAAATCGCAGGACAGCATGTCCGGGCTGTAGGACGGATGGTCGAACTACTCCCACTTGAACTTGACCAGTTCCGCGTGTGTGACCCTGGAGATGTGTGGACACGCGTTATCATGGAGCAGAACCACATCCTTCATGAGTAGCCTCGGTCTTTTGTTCTTGATGGACCTGTGTAGTCTTCTGGAGTACACATACAAGTTAATGATTCTTCTGTGCCTGTGTCATTCACAGAATCCTGTGAAGAAGTCATCCTGACTTCACATGCACTGTCATGTCAATTGGACAGTGCTCTTTATAAGAGTCTCTGCTCTCTCATGAACATGCGGGCTCACGTGCATGCTCCGATCTACGTCGAAGATTCCAATCGCATCCCTAGATACTTTGCTCCTTTCTCCCATAGCAGCATAAGCAAATATGTTAACGGTTACGTTATTACGACGTTTCGTACAACAAATTTCACCTCTCTAGTTCGAAAACTCTAAACCTCTGTATTATATTTTACTTACCTAGCTCTTTGCATTTTGAATTTAGCGAGCTCTCTTGTACTTTCTGTAAACGGATTTCTTTCAAAACTTGAAATAAATTTACGACATCGGTCGTAAGTCTGTATATCAAATTTCAACCATCTTACTCAAAGTTGTCTCACTTTTGAGTTATCTTTGTCACAGACAGACTTTTTCTAAAGATGTGTTTTTCGAACTCAGGGTGGTCGAAAACGTGGAGTTTCTTTAAAATCTCAAGTTCAAATTTCCTTTTACAATTACTATACTTTGTCTATACTGCGAGTACGAAAATAAACCGCTAGATTAGTCGATTAACTCGTCATTCTTTAAATATCCATTTTACAGAAACAGCAAAAGTCATTTTCTAAAAATTAGCTCAGATTTACTCTGCTAGAGTTATCTTTAACTTCATCAGCAAACGACTCAATAATTTCTGAATGAATCAGCATTTTTTCCCCTTAAATTTAGTGTAATTGTTTGAGTTGAAGTTAAAGAATTTGCATTCTCCAGAATGAATAATCATCATTAAATTTGAGAATTAAAACTGCAGAAGATAATAAAAACGTTCAACGGAAAGAATTTAAAAATTAAATCTCAAATCTAGTGAGATTTCTTAAAGAAGGAGAAAAAAAGTAAAATAAGAAGGCAAAACTAAGAAATCCAGCACAGAAAAGAACAAACGAAAACTAATTGAAGCTAACAAAAGGAACCGCCCAAGACCAAAATGGCAAACAAGTGACAGTTTAATTCATTCTTTCTTTTCTTGCCAAAGTTGTAACGGCTGCCACACGCTCTTGCTGAACTTCATCATAAATTGAAACAGAAACGGAATAGGCAAAAAGATAAAAGAAAGTCGTTCCTTGTTTCCGCTCGATGAACAACAACTTATGCAACGATGAAGATATTTAGAGTTGCCAAGTGAATACACAATTTAACTTTCGTTCATCTATGACTTTTATGGGAAGCTGGATCATTTTTTTAGCCTCTGCTCGCTTTCTAGATTAATTAAATTTTGATTCTCTGACGTAATTGGGAAATTGCATTTCGTAAGAGGGTAATGAGTGCTCCTCGATTAAATATCTTTCGGCGGAACGATTATTCGGGGTTCAGCCAGAGGGGAAGATTGTTATGGAGTCGACGATAATTGGGACGCGCCTATTATTAGAGTGGGTATGCTATTCCCTTATGTGGGGAGAGTGCTATTAGAATGGTTTTGAAAGCAACTATCGGGAAAGAAAATTTTATTTATTTGTCTGATACAAGATTTTAAAAGAAAATTTCATCCTTAAATGTAGGAAAATTTATTTTTAATAAATAAAATTTGAAATCACCCTGAAACTGGGTGTAATGAATGGGAAAAATATAAAATAAAACTCTTATAAAAATCTTTTTTTAATATTTAAAAAACACTAGCAGTACTCGCACAGCGTCGCCCGTGGCATAACATCCGAGAGGAAAAATTAGCTTTAAATTTGATTCATTCTGCCTCTGTCATTTAATTGCAGTGCAATTTAAAGAGAGGTGGTTACTTCTCTCAACAGAAGAATCTCCTTCCTTCAGTGTGGACATTCTTTCTCTGATATCTGCTAACCCAACATTTCTTCCCTCTACATATATTTTCACTATCGCTCAGCAAACGAAGCGTTATGGCATTTAATGTGTTCCGGCCAAGGTTGAATTTCCTTCTTTTGGGGATTAATGAGATTTGAATAGCTGATTAAAATCAGATGTAAACAAAGAAATGTATCGCACATGCATACCACAGCTTTGGCTATTTGCGCATGCGCAAATAAGTGCAAAGTGCAGATACTTCTGTTTCACGCATGAGCGAATCGTAGTAGGAAAATAATATAAATTGCAATTATAAAACTTCTTTTTTTATTTTGATATGATTTCAATATACTAAAACTTCCCCTAATAAATGCCCTATAAAATGGTACAAATAACTCCAATATCAATTAAGTATTTCTAAATATCTTCTCTTTCAAACATACAGAGGCTTTCAGGAGACTTCATTTTATACTATGTATAAAATGTTGATGTATTTCTACATCATCATGAACAATCAGTCCTTCTACAAATCTTCTGCGTATAGTATTTCAAATGTAAATAATATCTCTGAATACATTACAAAACAATTATTTTTAGCTTTTAAACATAAAGGAACATTGAATTTGCTATAAGACTACTGTGTGGTACCCTTACATAATGGCATTTTACACCTCAGTCTGTTTGAAAATATAGAACAGTGACCAACGTAGTCTTTTGTACATCGTAAAAACATTATGCAAAAGATGCTATGTAAAAAAATATGAGGCTTTGAATACATGATGCAGACCCACATTGCTATACAATTAAGGGTTAATTTTTCTCAACAGGTAGCAAGTACAAGTTCGTAAGAGTAATTTTTTTTTCCGCTTATTAACTGGTGCAAATGCCATACCACTAACTTTTATTTCTGCTAATTTTTTTTGGACAAGATACTGTAAGAAATTTTCATTCTGTTGCTCGGTATTTTGAATGTCATTCAATATCTTGAAATATTGTAATAATTTTGGAAAATTTGTCTTAATAGAGTCGGCTTCAAACAGACGCTGTAAGAATGCTTATAGATTGAATTCTAATTGTGGCGTCCGATATCCATGATACAAAAATTGTTAAAAAGGCTCTAAAGGGCAGGCAATGTACTTAGAGCCGTCAACTTTGACTTGCTTGGTTTGGTTTGGTTTTTTGGCACAAGGGCCATAGATTTAGTCATGCTGCGTTAGACTAGGTAAAATTGTTTCAAGTTAAAATTTCGAAGTTCCTTGGTATAGGAAACAATATGGAATAAAAAATTAATAGTAGATAACCTTCAAAAAAGAAAGGACAATAGACTAAATATGTGAATAAAAACCAATTGATTTTAGAAAGGGTGAGAGGTTATCATGTGGAGTTTTTCCAAGTAAAATAGATAAAACAATATTATTAGATTTAAAAAAATGTAAACGCTGTGTATAAAAATTTGGACATTCAAAGTGTATAGGTGCAGTTGCACCGAGAACACATTGGAGCTTGTTCTCCTAACAGCAGATGACGATGAGTATATCGACTATGATCCGAGTATGTATATCGATACGATGTGTATATGATATGTATCCGACTTATTTCTGAATTTCGACTTAAATATTGTCCATTGATATATTAAGGTGTCCCAAAAGTTTCTTTCTCATGGCGCTATGAATAGCCTTATTTTGGTTCTGCTTGTACAAACATGCAGGCTTATCTATTAGCCCTCTATGTCATCGGTTTCAGTCGTACCAGAGATCTACTACACTCCAAAAAAAGTTCTTTTGTTCGTTTGATGGGATTGGACAGGCGTAATTTTCTACAAGCTCCTGCCTGAAGGTGAAACAATAAATTCTACGAAATATTGTCATCAAATGAATCAAATGAAAGCTGCCATAGCAAAAAACAGACGGTCAGAATCAATGAATTGATGATACATTGTTTTTCATCATGACAACGCGAGACCACCTATTGCATTAGTCGTAAGAGAGAAGCTCTTACAGTTTGATTGGGATGTTTTACTGAATCCTGCATACTCTCCTGATCTCGTTCCATCTGATAATTGCTTCTATCTGTCCTTAAAAAATTCTCTTCGCGATAAGCGCTTTAAATTCATCAGCGAAATAAAAACGCACCTCGTGGATTAATTCTTGTCCAAAACACAGCAGTTTTGGAAAGAAGGCATGATGAGGTTTCCTGGGAGATGGAAGAAGGTAATAGAGCAAAAGGGTTCTTATATAACAAAATAAATAATATCTTAAACAGTAAATATTATTCAATTCATATCAGAAATAGGAAAGAAACTTATGGGACACCCTGATATCATACTATGTGCAATGTTTAATTTTAAAAATTAAGTGGAAAATTAATAATAGACAATTCAAAAAGTGATAAAAAGAAACTATGAAAGGTATAATAGTAGAATTTCTTCAAAAGGCTTAAAGAGACATTAGCTTACAACAAGCGTCTCCAACAAGCGTTTTCTATATTGTGATGCATTGAGTGCAAAATTATTGTAATCACTAAAAACTTTCATTCCCGGATTGTGGTGAAATATGACATTTAGACCCCCTTTGAATTCGAAAAAAAATATCCTTTTTTCGTGATTTTGTCCGTCTTGCTTGTCTATTCGGAACATGGCAATACAAAATTCTGTCTAGTTGCTGGCGCGAAATTTAGTAAGCGGACTTCTGACCACATTTGAAGATATCTATTTAATTTTGGATGAAATATATCCATGGGAAGTCTGTCAGCCCATCCGTCTATGTTTACATGAACAAGATAACTCAAAAAAGCAGATAGTGAGTGGATACAATTAAGCATATTAGACTCATCATTGGACTTATTGATCTGTATCCAATTTTAGACTCAATAAGACACTCAAAATCTATATTAAGTCTTTCTTCACTATATGATAAATCAAAAAACGAATTTACTGCGTTGGTGTACTGAAAAGCAGACGGAAGTGTAATCCTATGGTTCCCAATATTTCATTATTAATTATTTGATCTATCTGTAAAGTAGTATCTATAATATAGATATGAAAATTAAGATGCATTGATTTTTCACATTAATGAAGATAAATCAGCTTTATATTTTTATTTTGTCGTATACGCAGTATAGAGCAAGCATAATCATAGTCAAAAAATTCGAATACGAGATATTGATGAATCTTTACGTTTTAGACCACACTGATTTCGAAGGGCTCATTTTTGGGCAATGTCCATTTGTCTATTTTTGACAAAGATGACTGAAAAATACTTTCAACTGGGCAAATGAAATTTGGTATAAGGTTTTAACAACAAATTTGTAGATGTATATTCAAAGTTTGTGTAAAATCTGTTCACAGGAAGTCCATCTATATAAGTTAACATGATAACTACAAAACGAAGAGTGCTAGATAGATGAAATTTGATACATAAATTTAACAACTTTAGTGTAGACACCTGACACATTTCAAGCCAAATTCAGTGAAGGGTTCATTGTGTGTCAGGATGTATTCTCAGAAACATTTAAAAGTTGTTATTCAAAATCGCCGTGACTTAAATATATTATATAGATAATATATAGATATTAGAATTTGTGACTACAAGTGCAGTTTTATGTCAAATTTTTGTTCCAGCTCTTTGAAAAAATGTGCCTAAAGCACAAATTCTATTTTCTAATACCATTTACTGCATGTGAGGGGTTCATCGCCAAAACACTCGCCAAGAATGGCACGATAGCTTCTTTAAAAATGCTAAATTCACACCAAAGGTTAATGTTCTATAATTATTGTCTCCGAACATTAACTATTGTAACTATTCAGACAAAATCGGTGTGTTTGTCTGTTCGAATATAAAATTAATACGATAACTACAAAACAAAGAGAGCTAGATAAATAAAATTCAGTAAAAAAAATTGGCATCAATAGTGTAGGTGCCAGTCAAATTTTGGACTAAATTCAATAAGGGATTGTCTGTCTATTGGTTTGTATTTTCAGAAACATGTAAATGCGATAACTCAAAAAACGGAATGACTTAAACATATCAAATTTAGTATGGTATTTTGGGAATACTTGTATCAAATTTTGTGTCTAAATAACAAATTCGGTTTTCGAATACTATTAACAACGTGTCAGAGAAAATCGCCAAAAAAAACTCACCAAATATGGCACGATAGCTTCTTTAAAAATGCTAAATTCACACCAAAGGTTAATGTTCTGTAATTATTGTCTCCGAACATTAACTATTGTAACTATTCAGACAAAATCGGTGTGTTTGTCTGTTCGAATATAAAATTAATACGATAACTACAAAACAAAGAGAGCTAGATAAATAAAATTCAGTAAAAAAAATTGGCATCTATAGTGTAGGTGCCAGTCAAATTTTGG
>JAPMOR010059033.1:0-14148 GCA_026543865.1 Argiope aurantia | reverse complement strand
ATTTGAACAGTGACCAGATGTAACAACTGGTCACTGTTTAACCCTTTTAGGGGAGGTGGTCGCAAAAAAGGGGCATCAATTTTTAAAATTTCTGTGAAAAATACTATTGGTTTTAAAACTAAAAAATTGTTGAAAAAGCGCAATTGGTTTCTTTTCTAATGAATAGATGCAACCCGAGCATTTTTATATTATTTTTTGGTATTGATTTTATGTTAAAAATGTCTCAGTTTTTTTGCCTGAAATGTGGAAACTTTTTTGAATTCTTAAGAATTGAAATAATATCAAAATCAGTCACCAGCTTTCTTACAACATCCATAAGGTTTTAAATCATAATTCTTTTGAAGTTTTTTTATTAATTTGAGAATGAACCAGAGTGGTTTTCATGACCATTTTACATAAATGTGGCTATTCTTTGATACAGCGTTGAATTTCCTCCTTCAATACAGGCGTGTTTGTCGGCTTGTTGACATAGACTTTGACTTCAAATAACTCCATAAAAAGAAATCCAATGGCATTAAATCACAGGATCTAAGGGGCCAATTCTCAAATTTTCGAACTGTGGCCGCTAGACTTTCATTATTTTTGAAATATTGTTGAGCAATTAAAAACATGTTGTTCTATCGAGTAACGCTCTATTTTTACTAACCCTAAGCTATCAGCTGTCAAATGGTGTTTTTTATTAGGGTTACCAACACTTTATAGTACGAATGGTGGCAAAATGCAAATCTTGCGGTAATTTTGGAACATTTCTAATATAAGAAGTTTTACATTAGAAGTTTTGCTTCTTCACAATGAAATTTTCCGGGAAAACTCTTATCAAAACTAATCACTAAAATCGAATTGAAACAAATTGTGATCTACTAACAGAAGAAAAGATGCCAAATGCTAAATAGAAAATATGCTGAATAATCTTTAATTGGTTCGCGCAATAATCTTCAATTTGGTCTGTGAAAGGAGAATATAATGAATCAGCAAAAATATAAAATAAAAGAAATTGAAGAACTCATATGATTAGCCTGTGCCATTTGTTTATACTTAAATTTATTCGCATAGATGAATCAGTCAATTTAAACAAAAAAAGAATGCATGTATAAGTTTGTATATGTCAACACAGAAGCTGAAATTTTGAAACTGATAATGATACAGTCAGAAATATTGGATAATTTTAGTTCCGGCCGGCGTTACAAATTGGTGACAATTATATATATATATATATACTCATGATGTGAAGTAGTGAACTCAATAGTGACTGCAAATATATCCACTATAGGAATTACTAAAACAATCCCATAGTCAATATTCCTCGTTTGTAATCATAAAAGATTCTTCTTAATATAAATAAACAAATCTGGGGAGGGGGGGTAAAACGCTAATGTTTGCTAGCATGCTTCATAAAATATACCTTCCATGATAAAGTATTCCTTATAAATAATCTGTATCAAATTTTACCTCTATTCGACATTATTAATGTTATTCTTGTTTTTTATAATTATTATGATCAGTTTTATCAAACATTCTTAAAATTCTTATATTCAAATCATTTTATGAATCAGGAAGAAAATTCACAACCTTATATGGATTTAAATGTTTTTTATACTAACTCAAGTTCACATAATCATGTGGAAAAAATTTTATATTTACTGCTTGAATTTCGTAGCTTTTTTGAAGCATTTAATAATATCTGACTAAAATTGAAATAAACATAAGATAGTCTTACATTTTTATTAATTTTATTCATTACTAAAGGTTTTTACTTAATCTTATGCTGGAAATATTTTTGTGACTTTGTTAGTAGTCAAGATTCAATAGTTAAAACTGGTTATCTAAGTAATAATTCAGATTAACCTATTTTAATCAGATACTGCATCTGTACCTGTACTCTAAATGATTAAAAACTTAGAGAAAAGACTTTGATATAAATTGCTATCTTAGTTTTAAAAATAATTGATTCTCTTTGAAAACGCTGAACAAACAATATTTCATATCGATGATTTTTAATATTTAACATCAACTGTTTCTTTAAATGAGTATTGATGCTATCGATCGTTTAATATTTAAACGGAAATTTCTGCCATATCTGAACTTTTAATTTCCGTCTTCGTTCGTATATACAAATGTTTTGTGCTTATTTTTATTTAATTTTGTTTGGTAATGACGATTTTAAATTAGCTTACTTAAATTAAGACGAAGTTGCATAGCTTTTATCAAAAATTTTACAAGAATATTTTTATAGACTTTTCAGAGTCAATATTTGTCACTCAGTGTTATCATTTGGTAAATAATCGCAAATTGTATTTGCTATTTAAAGGATTTCTAAATGAGATTCATCTAAAACTGTTTTGATTTCGTTGCATGATTGTAGTAACGTATGGCAATATTCTTATGATGTTAGCGAAGACCTGCCCGAATAATTTCAAAATACAAAAGTGCATTTCTCTAATAATTTCAAAACGTTTCATTAGCACCCATTATGTAGTGAAATAAGTCAAATATGGAATATATTTAATTTAACTGGATATAAAATCTAATATCTTTAAATTTAATCATAAGACTTCATGTAAACTTGTATTTATCAAGCTTGCTACAATTTTGAGAAAGCGGATTCTTATATATTAAAATTCATACAAATTAATAAATCATTTTAAATTAAATGAAAATTTCATACAAATCTGTAATTGTGGTGATAAAATACATGCCAAATTTAATCTATCTAGATAATAGCATTCTTTTTATTTGTCAATTTCACCCGAACGGAGGTTACCATGTATGATGTATTAACTCTGATGAGTTTCGCCTAAACTTGACATAGACTTATAATCTTTTTGTAAATGTCTTATTTCAAATAAGAAACTATCAACCAAAAAAGCAATCATTATGAAATTAAAAATAAATATTTCCTGGACCAAACTAATAAAAGTTACATTGTATTTAGAGAGCGTTAATGCTGCTACAACTAAAACACAAATGAACTTAACCAAATTAGAAATAAATATTAAGTTTAAATGCAGAAAAAGAACCAAAAAGAAAGAAATTAAATAATGAATCCAACCTGAAGACTTTTTCAAGGGTCAACCTCAGGCAGGGATTTTTTTTCTGTGAAAGATCTGACTCATTGAAAAAGGGGTAAAAGGGGTCAATATTTTGGACGAAAGTCAGACACAGAAAAAATCCCTAGTTTGAATCCCTGCCTGAAGGTGACCCTTGAGAAAGTTTTCAAGCCAGATTCATCGTTTCATTTCCTTATTTTTGGTTCTTTTTCTGCATTTAAACTTAATAGTTATTTCTAATTTGATCTTATTTCAAATATCGCTTATCTAGCTCATTTCGGAATTAGACTGTATTGTTTTAAGGTATAATTTTAAAAAATGCATTTTTTTACTTGCATTCAGGGAATATGAAAAAAGATTCATCAATACTTCAAAGGGAAGCTTTTTGACGAATACATCAAGACATAACTGGTCAAAACACTGATATTAATTTTAATTCTATGTCTAAACAATTAATAGCAACCATTTTTAATATCACAATTTCCTTATTTATTATGCTTAAATCTATTTTATTTATGGTTTTTTTTCATAATTAGACTACTTATAAAGTTCTAAATGCACTGTTTAATTTTACAAGTGTACTAACAGAAGCAAGTTAAGTTTCAACATTAGTGGACTTATAAATGAAATCATGGATTTCGATCATAAAAATTGCAATAAAGTTTTACTGTGATAAGATTATTAAGATAACTCTCTCAGAAATATTTAGTTTTTTAAGTGTATTAACACAATAAGCAACTTTTTAATCGATATTTAAACCGATTAACGCATAGATATCAGTAATATAAAAACCAGCATAACCTTTAAAATGACGCAATAATTATGAATCAGATTTCGGGTAAAAGTAATTTCTTTTTCTGTTGGATCGCATAAAATTTAAACTTGCTTCACAATGACGATCTGGAGACCATTAATAATTAAGCACAAAATGATCGGATAGCCATAAAAATCACCATCATAAAAATCGCTCAACACTGACTGCATTTACGATCTGGACTCATTGAAACCTATTTATTACTTGAAAATCTGCTGGCCAGGATTTAAAACTGCAACTTTTATGGATATTTTATGTAGCGACAAACAACAATAGGCAACTCTCCCGAGTCTCGTTAGAGCTGCACTGAGTGGCAAGAGAGGTGCAAATTTTACGTTGACTGAATCAGCGGGAAAGAGCCCTTAGGAGCTCCAGACTAAATTGTGAGGACAGATTCAAAGGATGTTGTTTATGGTGATTATTTTATTGCTTTCTCTAACGCGGTGGTTTATTAGGATTTTATGCAAAAGCCGGAGCTTCAAGCGTTGAAGCAGATTTTTCCATGTGAAGAGGTTGTATGGCTTCATTAAGGCGAGGATACACCTTCTGGGATTTTATATTTCATAGTATTTAATTTAAGGAAAAAGAAAAGAGGTTGAAAAATAGCTATGGGAATTCTGCATTTTGTTTTGTGTGTTGGTTAATAAGGTGTTATTTATTCTTTCTTCTTTTTTTTTCGATTTAATTTTCTAGTGAATGGATTTTATAGTGGTTCTTTCATTTATTAAAACGGCGATGTATTAAGTATAAAAGAGATTTTCAGAATAGTAACTGATTTATGTAAGCCTTTTAATTACATAATACACACTTTTATCCTTAACTTCGCTTATTTATTATTTGTAAATATTCTGTCTGAAAGAATCAAATTTTTGATCACTCCCCTGTGCACTAAAGTTTTGAAATTAAGTATATTTTATGTTTTATCTATTACAGTAAAATATTTTAAAGTTTTCAGAACTTAATTATCAAGTAACTACTAAATTTTATAGCAATTTTAATTCTTTAAGAAATACTCCTTCTAATAATAATTTTAGGAAAAAGAATTATTACGAGATACAAAATATTTATTTATAATAAGCAAACATTAATAAATAGAAAATAATTGTTTCAAAAATTTGGAAGTCGAAATAAAATCCTAAAAATCTGAAACATAAGAGTAAACTATACTATAAAATATTAATCTACTTTCACTATCACTAGGGAAAAAATTATTATCCATTAAACAATTAAAATGCCTATTAATACGAATTAAATTTTAATTTCTTTAAATGTGCTTATCAATGCTCCATATTTTCATGATATTTTATAAAGCACCAGAGCACCCGTACAGTGTTGCCCGTGGAATAAAATCTAAGAGGAAAAATTAGCTTGAAACTTAAGTCTAACCTCCACCCGATATGACATAGGCATGTCACGCAACATCAAACAAACATAAAAATATATTTATAAATCATCAAAAATAAAAGGTTGGATTTCCTTTTTTTAGGCATAGTGAGTTTTGAATCGCTATTTAAAATCAGATGTAAAACAAAGAAATGTTATTGGCATATTACTTGCTATTTGCGCATACGCAGTTTGAGGTTTTCGCACATACGCGGATAAATGCAAAGCTACTATTTATAGATTTGCGCATGCGTGTATCGTAGTAGGAAAATAATAAAAATCGCAATTATAAAACTCATTTTTTTTTAATTTTGATATGACTTCAATATACTAAAACCTTCCCCAATAAATGCCCGACAAAATGGTAGAAATATCTGGAATAGCAGTTAAGTGTTTTCCGACTTTTTCTCTGCTAAACATGCAGTCGCTTTCAGGAGACTTCATTTTGTACTATTTAAAGAGATTTTTTACTTCTTAATAAACTTATAAAAATGTATATTTTATAAAATCTTTTTTATTATTTTATCAATAATTTCAACTGAGGCTAATATTTAATGAGTATTTATGCTTTCACTTTTTCAAATTAATCAGATAACCTGTTCATGTGTTATCTTAAATAAGAGAAAACCATCCATGATGTTCTTGAAAAAAATGTTTTGAAATTTCTCAAATGTATAAGGACTAAAAATTATAACTGTTTTAGGTATGAAATCTGAAAATGTTGGAAAATCGCAAAACCTTATTCATTCTCGCCAGTCTTAAAAACATTCACAATATAACACCTTTGTGTGCTCTTTTGAACTATTTGGAAGATTTTCACATTTATCAAATTATGTTTTTCATTTGATATTTTAAGGTGAATAATCTTGATTTTTTTCATCTTCATTTTTAATCTCTCCTATACTTACTTTGAAAATTAAGATAATGTGAAAGTTACTACATTTATATTTGCATCTGGTTCTCTAGATAAATTTAAATTATATAAATTAAAATTTGTCCCCATAATCAAACAAACAGCATGTGGATATCTGGCTTCATTAAAATGTTAATGAATGCTAATTTTCGGCATGTTAATTTTGATATAATAATAATCTAGAAAACTTTTGGATGGTTAAGTTTCATTATAAAACACAATGATTTCTAATGTTTAAAATTAAGCATTAATCAGTTCTGGTTGTTGTTTTTATGCTTTTATCGAATCATATATAAAAATTTTATTATCACTAAACATATTGATATATGGCATAATATTTTCTGTAATCTCATTTGAGTCTTCATTATTTTATAATAAATAAGATACACCATTTCTTTTTTTTTTCATTGCAAGTTTGTACTGCGAGTGTGCTTTTGATACTCAACAACTGTAACTATGAAAAATAGCACTGATTGCCATCCTGTTCTTACAGTTTTCTAAAAAGCACTGTACATTAAATCCTGAATTTACTTAAATTAACCTTATTTTGATAAACTTGTTTAATCTTAATTCACTTTACCTATTTTATTATGTATTAAAACATATTTTCTGTATTTTTAAAGCTAAACAAAGTTTTTGAAACTGGGATTAGTGTTTGAAGAAAAACTAAATGACTTCAGAACTGTATTAGGAACTCTATTCTTTGGGGTCACCACGCAGATATTAAATTATTAATTATTTCTAATCCCACATGCACAACTTCAATTACTTGTTTCGGAAAATTGCTTTAAATACTCTAAATTTATTTTTAATTGGGTTTAATATTTTCAAGTTTATTTGATGTACACTGAAAGTGAATAATAATTTGTTACTCTAAATGCAAATATAAAAAATGCTGTTGATGCCCATGTTTAAAGTTTAAATTTCATCTTCGAACCTTTTTTTTTTTTAATTCTTTTAGAAAAGGGCAGGTAATTTTAACTGTTTGACTACACATTTATTTGAAAGTGCCATTTATACTTGGAGCGCATTTAATTTTTTGAGCACAAAATGGTAGTAGATTTTATGTAAGAATTGCTATATTTCATATTATTCAGATATTATTCAGAATATATACTGCTGCATGATATTGAAATAAATTAAGTTAATTAGCATCACAAAAAATTGAAGCATAAATTCAAACAAATACAGGGCGTTCTGATATTTCAAATGTATCCAAAGGGTTAATCAGGATTTTGTCAAAGTATACAGATACCAGAACTAGATAAAAAAGATTCAAGGAATATAGAAACAGAAATTTTGAGTTATATGACAATGCTATAGAGTTTTTATAACAGCCTGAAATACTTAAATCTTTAATAGATTTAAGTACAAATGAAATGAAGTCAGTAAATGGCGCAGAATCAGATTATTAATTTGGCATGGTAGCTTTTGCAGATATGCATTCCTATATATATTTTTAGTGTAAGTTTGAGTAACTCTTGAAGTCATTTTTTGGAGTTTATTAGATTTATTCAGCAAGAATTATTGAAAGAATGCAATTTAATTTAAGGAATTCCGTTTCACTTATAAGCAAATTAATTGAAATCTATTTTAATAGACCTCTTGAGTTTGTCGCCAAAATGGCAACACATTGAGGCAAGTGAGATAGTTTTTTCTAGCAACCCTTTGATGACCGTTTCGTTCCATGGTTTGATTTGTTATTGCCATTTTGTTATTGTTCGTTTCAGTAGATTTGTGATTACAAACGATAATGCAAATAATGTATTCCTTCCATATCTCCCGATCAAAATTTCAAGGAAATATTGAAAAATTATTTCAACTCCGCAGTCTTTACTGTATCTGCCTCTTTGTATTATCAGATATGTTTTTACTTTCTCATATACATAGTATAGAGAAAGTCTGTCCGTCCATCTGTGACCAAGATAAATCAAAAAGGATTTCAGATAGAATGTTGAAATTTGGTATAAGGTCTTTATACCAAAATTGCAGATTTCTGTCAAATTTTGAGTAAAATCTGTTCAGAGAATGTCTGTCTGTCCGGCTGTTCATACAGTTAATACAATAATACAAGACGAAGAGAGCCAAATAGATGAAATTTGGTACATAGCTTTAACATCAATAGTTTAGACATCTGTCGAATTTTGAGCCAAATCCAAGAATGGGTTGACTGTATGTCGGTCTGTACTTTCAGAAACATGTAAACGCGATCATTCAAAAATCCATTGATTTAAATATATCAAATTTGGTATGGGATTTTGTGAGTATAAGCACTGTTTGGGGTCAAATTTTTGTTTCAATCGGCTGCGAAAAACGTCTGAAATACAGAAATTCCATTTTTTTTCTACTGTTTACGTTACTATTACTATTAACGCCAGGGATTAATCGCCATAACTGATATATTCAATAACTGATAATAGAACTCAATAAAAATGTTAAATCCACATTGAAAGTTAATATTTCGAAACTACTGTAACCCAATGCCATATAAGGAGTTTTCTGGGATAAAAATTATTGTAGGGAGAATGCGAGAAAGGTTTGGGGAACTGGACTGGATTTAACAAAAATCGATCACTTAAATAAGTAAGTTCTTGAACCTCAAAGCAATTTCTTACGTTCCATTCAAAATCTGCCACATTTAATCATAAACCTTTACTGGCGATGTAATGCTTCAAAATTCGTGTAATGCCAGTAAACTTCTACAAACATCCAATCTCTTTAGAATAATCTATCAAAATTATTTATATGCCTTTTTAATATATTTTTGTCTAGCGACAGACTACAGATTGATTTTTTTATTTTCAATCTTATTAGATTTCATTTCTGTCACTCGTGTATATAATCCCGATAGTTTTGATCATTTAAGATAGCTTTTGCTTTATAAAAGTAGGGCACACTTATAACCAATGGTGTCATTATAACTAACATAACTGATATTCAAAAAGATTGCATTAATAAACTTTAAATTATCCATGAATAACTCATCGTTCTGACTCTACAATAACCTTCATAGCTTATCATTTTCTACTTTTATTAAATAACATCCGTAATTCGACTCTTATAAAAAAAATTACCAAAATTCAAGAGAGGTAGAAAATAATAAAAATATCAAACCTATTCTCCAGCTAGGTCAGTATGAGTCAAATTAATATGACTACAAATATGGAGTGTTAATCTACATTGTAAAGCTAAAAGGTTCAGTAGGCTCTTTTAGGTATGAATGCTTGAATCGGATTCATCTTTGAACCGCATTGATCTATTAATGAAGTCACGCCTTCTCACTCGGAGGTCCTGGATTCGATATATAAGCTATCAAAAATCCCTCCCAGCTTCTTTTGAATTTTCAATACGGCTCAAATTATGCTGAAAAACCCTCAAAATTCAAGAAGGGCAAAAAATAATGAAGCTACTAAGATTTCTCTCGAGTGATATACGGCTAACATGACTTAATAAATAAGGTTACCATGACTCAATAGATAAGGTTACCATTGTCAGTATGACTCGACTGGCCAGCTAACCTACAGTCAGAAACCAAAAGAATCGTTTCGTTCTTTTGGTATTGAATAAATGAATTTCATTCAGTTTTATACTGTAGTGGCCTGTTGATGAAGTCTGCTTCATAACCGGGGATAAGAATTCAAGATCAAATTCAACCAAAAATTACTCGGTTCTAACGTTGGTAAGGTGTGAATTATTGATGTTATGGTGTCACTCTCAGCCATTGTCCTCAATGGCTGACCACGTTTAAAGTTACGAGGTCTTCTCGCAAAATAGCTCTTACATGACTAAAAAAAGGAAACGTTAATCTCTTCGCTTATGTTATGTCTGGCTTGTGGATCAAATTGAAAAATTTTAAATCCTTAAATATATAATTATATCATTGAAAGATTTCATTAAAAAACATTGGACATGTCCAAGTATCTCTTTTGTCTTTTACACGCTTATGTATTGAAACAATAATCAATATTCCCAATAGGTTGTTCCATTTATCGATGATTAAATAAATTCCAAGGGCAAGGAATTAATCTAACAAATAAATCATTAAAAATCAATCGAATCTTACTCAGGTTTTCAAAGTTGTAATATTTATGTTCTTAACATCTAGTTTAACAATATTTCAGAATATCGTATACACTTTAAGCATATATAGGAAGTACCTAATGTATTAATTTTGATATTACGCTGATGATAGTTTAATAGGTACATTTAGAATGGAAACACTCATTCTGATAGAAAAGTCAATAATGGCAAACTGGTATTATACCTACACTGTATTATCTCAAATGAATTCGGAAGCATAGTTTGAGTATTTGACAACCCCTATCGTGCAACAGTCAACTTTAATGATCAACAGGCTAAATATCTTCTGAGATTCTAATAAATTTCATGAAGCGTCACTAATGCAGACATTAATTACTCTGCAATATGTTATAACCCGAGTTCATCGTTGATATCAGTACCATGATATCAAACTACATTTTCACAGATGTATAATGAATTTTGTTGTAACATTTCAGAATACACAATTCACTACAAAAGTGATGATGGCGAATGGAAATCAGAACAGTTAGGTAGTAATGTGGATAGATATACCATAACCGGCCTCAAATGTGGATCTAGATATCAACTCTACATGACTGCTTCGAACAGCTTGGGAACTGGCGAGCCGAGTTCGCCAGTTTTTGCTAGAACTCAAGGCGCTGGTAAGTAATGTTTGATGTGGTTTTCTGTATTAATATTTTAATAAAAATAATTGTTAATTTGGTACACTTTCGATATTAGCGTAAAAGAATTTTATTGCACTAATGACGTGAGTGCTAAACAGTCGGATAACTGTCTTTGACAAAGTTTTCTAAGGTCACTGAAATATGCATGCTTCATCTAATAAGTCAGAAAACCGAAAGGAAACTTTTACAGTTGCTCTCTCATTTATAAAATTTCTTTCTTCTCGTTTAGTTCTCATCAATTGATTGATTGATTTTTCAATTAATTTCACAGCAGTCTTCTAAGATCACTGAAATATTCATGCTACATCCAATAAATTTGAAAACCGAAACGAAAATTTTCAGTTGATCTCTCATTTATAAAATTCCATTCTCCTCATTTAGTTCTTATCATTTGATTGATTGATTGTTTTTAGTTATTTGCGTGGAAATCTTCTAAGATTACTGAAATATACATGCTTCATCCAATAAGTCATAAAACCGAAATGAAGCCTTTACTGTTGCTCTCTCATTTATAAAATTTCATTCTTCTCATTTAGTTCTCATCAATTGATTGATGGGATTTTTCACTTATTTTCATGGCAGTCTTCTAAGATCACTGAAATATGTATACTTCTTCCAATAAGTCATACATTTGAATCGAAACCTTTACAGTTGCTCTTTCAAGTGTAAATTTTCCTTCTTCTCGTTTAGTTCCGATAAATTGATTGATTGATATATTTTTCAATTATTTTTATGGTAGTCTTCTAAGGCTACAAAAGAATATACATGCTTCATCCAATAAATCATAAAATCGAAACGAAAACCTTCACAGTTACTTTCAAACTGTAATTTTCTTCATATTTGATTCTTATCATTTGATTGATTTTTTTTTAGTTATTTCATGGCAATCTTCAAATATCACTAAAATATGCATGCTTCATCCAATAAGTCAGAAAAATGAGACAAAACCTTTACAATTGCTCTCTTAATTATAAATTCCACTCTTCTCATTTAGTTCTTATCAATTGATTGACTGATTTTTGTTTTTTCATAGCAGTCTTCTAAGATCGCTAAAATATGCACGCTTCGACCAATAAGAAAACCGAAATGAAACTTTTACAATTGCTGTCTTAATTCTAAATTTCCATTCTTCTCATTTAGTTCTTCTCAATTACTTGATTGATTTTACCAGTTATTCTCATGACAGTCTTCTAAAATCACTAAAATATGCACGGTTCATACAATGTCAGAAGTCCGAAACGAAACATTTATGGTTGCTCTCTCATTTATAAAATTCTATTATTCTCATTTAGCTCTTATCGATTGACTGAGTAATATTTTTCAATTATTTTCAGGGCAGTCTTCTAAGGCCACTAAAAAGTATACGTGCTTCATCCAATAAGTTAGAAAAGAGAAACAAAACCTTTGCAGTTGCTCTTGATTTATAAAATTCCATTCTTCTCATTTAGTTCTCATCAATTCATTGATTGATTTTTCAATTATTTTCAGAGCAGTCTTCTAAGATCACTGAAATGTGCATGCTTTATCCAATAAGTCAGAAAATCGAAACGAAAACCTTTATAGTAGCTCTCTTGGATATAAAATTCCATTCTTCTCATTTACTTCGTATCAAGTAATTGATTGTTTCAGTTAATTGAATAGCAGCTTCTAAGATTGCTAAAATATGCATGGTTCATACAATGCCTGAAGTCCGAAACGAAACCTTTACAGTTGCTCTCTCATTTATAAAATTCTATTCTTCTCATTTAGCTCTTATCGATTGACTGATTGATATTTTTCAATTATTTTCAGAGCCGTCTTCTAAGGCCACTAAATAGTATACATGCTTCATCCAATAAGTTAGAAAACCGAAACGAAAATTTTTACAGTTACTCTCTTATTTATTAAATTCCATTCTTCTCATTTAGTTCTTACGATTGATTGATTGATTTTTCAATTATTTTCACAGCAGTCTTCTAAGATCACTGAAATGTGCATGCTTTAACCAATAAGTCAGAAAATCCGAACGAAAACCTTTACAGTAGCTCTCTTGGATATAAAATTCCATTCTTCTCATTTACTTCGTATCAAGTGATTGATTGTTCTCTTTTTTTTCAGTTATTTTAATAGCAGGCTTCTAATATCGCTAAAATATGCATGTGTCATCCAATAAGGCAGAAATATGAAACGAAATCTTGACAGTTGCTCTTTCAAATATAAATTTCCCTTCTTCTCATTTAGTTCTTATAAATAGAGCGATTGATATTTTTCAATTATTTTCATGGTAGACTTCTAAGCTCACAAAAAAATAAGCATACTTCATCCATTAAGTCAGAAAACCGAAATGGAAACATTTACAGTTGCTGTCTCGATTATAAAATTCCGTTTTTCTCATTTAGTCCTCATCAATTGATTGTTGATTTTTTTCAATTATTTTCATGGCTGTCTTCTAAAATCACTAAAATATGCATACTTCATCCAATAGGTCAGAAAACTGAAACGGAATCTTTACAATTGCTCTCTCAATTATAAAATTCCGTTCTTCTCATTTAGTTCTCATCAATTGATTATTTGATTTTTTTTTCAATTATTTTCATCTAAGAAGTCAGAAAACCGAAAGGAAACCTTTATAGTTGCTCTCGGATTTATAAAATTCCATTCTTCCCATTTAGATCTTATTAATTGAATGATTGATTTTTTTAAAATTATTTTTACAGTATGCAAGACAGGTCTTATTTTTTTTAATTCCACGTCGCCGCCTCTTTAATGCATTTTATTTTTATGATGTTTATATGAGTTTTCGGCCTTCCTTCCAAAAATTTTTAATTATTTGCTCTCCTCTTAAAACGCATAAATAATATGAAAAAGGCATAAATTATAAAACGCATAATATGCTAAAAATAATAAATTGAAATCTTTAGCAATCTGAACATGCGAATTCTGACTTCATTTTGCAAACACACGCCAAAAGTTATTTCCTCTTACATTTCTCGTTAGCCAAATATTTACGTAAAAATGAATCAATATGTATTCAGTTCTCGCACATCATTCTTCTGCTTTATATTTCTCTTCAAAGAAATGTATTAAAATTTATTTTGATTTTCATTACATATTTTGACACTAACAACTAGTACTATAGAAATTTTCTTTTAACTATAAGAAGAATGAAAAGATATTTTTTAAAAAAAAATAGTATTTCTATTATTTCACTAAAAAATAGGGAGTATTGTTTTTTTTTAATTTTTAATTTATTATCTATTATTATAAATATTATGTCAATTGAAA
>JAPMOR010059031.1:39855-105184 GCA_026543865.1 Argiope aurantia | reverse complement strand
TTCAGAAGATGATAAATTCTAAATAAATTCAGAAGATGATAAATTCTTACCCTAAAATTCAGTTACCTACGTTTAATGGAGATATAAGAAGCTGGGTAAGTTTTTGGGGTCAATTTGAGAAAGTTGATAAAGACCAAAATTTAGATTTACATGATAAATTTGCATACCTATCCCAATGTACGGGAAAAGGAAGTGTCACTGAAGAATTAATTAAAAGTTTTCCACCAGGAGGAAACAGTTATGAGAAAGCTATAGAAAAATTGAAATTACGTTACGGCCGAGAAGAATTACTTATACATGTGTATGTTAGAGATCTTTTATCATTAGTTCTTCAAAAGCAGAATATGCCGAAAAAATCTCTGAGAAATCTTTATGATTTATTGGAAACAAGGCTCCGTGCGCTTGAGATATTAGGAGTAACAAGGGATAAATATGCGGCGATGCTTTTCCCACTAGTTGAGTCTGCTTTACCTGAGGAAACACTTCTAGCCCAGGAACGGTATAGATCTACAAATCGTAGATCACATGATGAGGAAAATCAAAATAGTAAAACTACTACAAAAACTGATCTGGATTCAATTCTTGAGTTTCTTCAAGATAAAGTACAAGCAGAGGAACGTATAATTTTAGCCTCACAAAACTTTGGATTTGAAACCAAGCCTAATTTTAAATCATTCAAGGAGAAAAAGGCTGCAAATAATAAACACAAATATGGGGACACTCGTCAAATAGCTAGTACCGCTGATCTTTTAATTTCGTCGAAAGAACAAAGACAGTGTATATTTTGCCACAATTTACATAATTCCACTGACTGTTTGAAGGTACGGAAAATGCCGATGAAGGACAGAGAGAATCTTGTTGAGAAATCAGGTTGTTGTTTCCTGTGCTTAAAACCGGTCACCAAGTTCGTAAATGTTATTCAAAAGTAACTTGTTTAGGCTGTGGAAAAAGACATCACATTATACTCTGTCACAACATAAACCAACGAACATATTTCTCTACTGGAAAAGAAACTGCAGAAGTAGATAGTCTTCCGAATGGTGATCAAGCGCTTGCAAATGTATCCCAAAGTCCTAGTGTTATGCTACTAACCTTAACAGTTTTCATCAGAGGTGATGGGAGAAAACGGAAGGCAAGAGCCATCATAGACACTGCTTCGCAGCGCTCTTACGTTTTAAAAAATACTGTTAGAGAGATGAAATATAAAAGGGAAAGCTGGGAATATCTTCAACATTCTCTGTTTGGTGGAGAAAATACAGGAGTGTGCAAGCACGATGTGTTTACATTATATTTGACAAGTTGTGATGAATCTTATACCTGTCATTTCAAAGTACTGAGTCAACCTGTTATCTGTGAAAGTGTCCCACCGACAATTCCTGCAATTCATTTAAAGGAATTTAATGACTATGGTATTCATGTGAACGATGATTATGACGGTCCTATCAAAATATTAATAGGAGCTGATGAAGCTGGAAAACTCATTACCGGTGGTTGCAAATCTTTATCTTGTGGCTTAACAGCAATGGAAACACGTTTAGGATGGACCATTATGGGACGAATACCCCAGATTTCTTCAAAAGAAAATGGAATCTCAGTTGCTAATTCTATGCTTTCTACTACTAGAACAATAACAGAATTGTTGACTCTGGACTCCCTTGGAATTACTGATCCATCGGATAGGAAAACTAAAGAAGATTTGCATGAATCCGCCAGAGAGAATTTTCTTAAAACAGTTCAGGTTGACAAAGACAATCGTTTTGTGGTACATTTACCATGGCTGGAAGATCATTCTCCACTGCCTGACAATTTTAATTTGGCTTTAAAGAGACTGGGCAATACTGTACGAAAGTGAAAAAAAGAAAATCTGTATGACGATTATAATCAAATATTTGAAGAATGGGCAAGAGAGGGTATAATTGAGGAAGTTCCTAAACACGAGATTCATTTGCTGGCTCATTATTTACCCCATAGAGATGTCGTGAAAGAAAATAGCACGACGAGAGTCAGACCTGTGTTCGATGCTTCGGCGAAAGTGAAAGTCTCCCCCAGCTTAAATGATTGTCTGGAGAAAGGAATAAATCTTGTAGAATTGATTCCTACTCTATTAACGCGGTTTCGGGGGCCGCGGTGGTCTGGTGGTAAGCTCTCAGCTTCGGAACCCGAGGGTTTCAGGTTCGATTCCACCGAAGAACCGTCGTGTAAGGGGGTCTATTGCACGTTAAATCCGTTCTGACCAAATGTCCTCCCGCTGGTGTGGTGTGGAGAGGGGGGCGTCAGCTCAGGTGTTGTCCTCGTCATCTGACCTCGGGTCAAAATACGAGGTCCGTCCCAAAATAGCCCTAGTGTTGCTTCATTCGGGACGTTAATATAACCAAACCAAACAACGCAGTTTCGGATGAATAAGTTTGGAGTCACAGCAGACATTCGTAAAGCCTTTTTACAAATTCGCCTAAAAGAAAATGATAAAGATTTTTTTAAGATTCCTTTGGTATAACGAAAAAAAATGAGCTGAAATACTTTAGACACTGCCGTGCCGTCTTCGGAATTTGTAGTAGTCCGTTCTTGCTTAATTCCGTAATCCAGTACTATCTAGAAATGATTTTGGAGGAAACACAAATGGGTAACTCAAAATATCCTGCTGGTGTTGTAGAGAAGCTGAAAAATAGTTTCTACGTGGACAATTGTCTAACTAGTTTACAAACTGAGACTGAGTTACATGAGTTCATTCAAGTGGCTAAAGATGTTATACTTGAAAGGAAGTTCGACCTAAGACGGTGGGAGAATAATTATTCCCACTCCTCAACAGAAGAGGTTTCCTGTGTGACAAATAAAATTGTCGCAGTATTAGGCCTGCAATGGTTTTTAAACTCGGATACACTTTCTGTAAATTTAAAAGAAGATTGTGAAGATAATGGACCTGTTACTAAAAGGAAAATACTATCAAAAATCCATAAAATTTTCGACCCTATTGGGTATACTTGTCCATTTACCTTATACCCGAAATTGTTGTTACAAAAATGTGGCAAATGAAAACAAATTGGGATTCCGAATTGCCAACAGAAATCTCTAAGAAGTTCAAAAGGTGGAGAAATCAGTTGAGTCTACTTAGGAAAATTGCTATCCCTAGATGTTTAATAAAAGATCCTGATAATGCGGGCAGTTTAAGTATACACGTGTTTTGTGACGCAAGCAAAACAGCTTATGCTACCTACATATATTTAAGGAGTGAAAGTAAGAACTTGACTTCATGTCAGTTGGTTCAAGCACGGAGTAAGGTAGCTCCGCTGAAGGCTATTACAATTCCTAGGCTAGAGCTGTTAGCTTGCTCTATTGGTACCAGACTGGTGCAAAGAGTTATTGAAGATTTAAAATTAGAAAATATTCCAATTTTCTTTTGGACTGACTCCAGTATCGCCTTGTGTTGGATAAAAGGTAGCGAAAACTGGACACCATTTGTATATAACAGGATACGAGAAATTAGATTGGCGAGTAAACCCCAAAATTGGCATTATGTACCTGGATCGATCAATCCGGCGGATCTACCATCTAGAGGTTGTTCCGTTCGACAGCTCTTGGAGACAGAGTGGTGGCATGGTCCTCCTTGGCGCTATTACCCATCTGATAAATGGCCTAGATCTGAATTCTCCGTAAATGAAGAAGAAGTGTTGAAGGAAAAGAGAAATTAAATAATATCATCTATGGTGAGCCTTCAAAAAACTGACAATTCCTTTATTTACAAGTTTCCGAACTATTACAAGACTGTAAGAATCGTTGTCTGGATACTTCGATTTATTAATAACAGTCGTATTTCTAGGGATGATCGAAAATATGGAATCCTTGATTCCGAGGAAATTTCTGTAGCTGAATATGAAGTTATCAGAATAGTACAGAAGGAAAGCTTCGTTAATGAAGAAGATGAAAAGTTGAAAACTCTGAGAGCCTTCAAAGATGGAAACGACATCATCCGGTTGAAAACAAAAATTTTATATCGACCAGATAGCGAGGACTTTAAGACGCCTGCAATTTTACCATCAAAAAATGAGCTTGTAAAGCGTATAGGGATATACTATCACGGAAAAAACGCTCATGCCGGTACTCAAATGTTGCTTAACATTTTGAGAGAGCGATTTTGGATTCTTCATGGTAGAAAGACAGTGAGATCCATCTTATCAAAATGTGTTGTCTGTAAGAGACATTCTGCAAAGAAGCTTGATATTCTTACTGCATCTCTTCCGGAGGACCGAATCCGAGAAGTTGCTATGTTTGAGATCTGTGGCATTGACCTGGCTGGGCCACTATTTCTCAGAGATAATAAGAAGTCTTGGGCATGTCTCTTCACCTGCGTTGTCTATAGGGCTGTACACATCGAATTAGTGACTTCTTTATCTACGCAATCATTTTTACTGGCTTTGCGCAGATTCACAGCCCGTAGGGGACGATGCAGCATTATCTATTGTGACAATGGCTCTAATTTTGTGGGTGCTTCTAATCTGCTGAGTAAGCTGGATTGGAGCCTTATTGTAAGTGACACTGCTCTTCATCCTATTAAGTGGAAGTTTAACCCACCGACTGCCTCTTGGTGGGGTGGATGGTGTTAGCGACTGATCGGTATTCTTAAAAGATTATTAAGAAGAGTCTTAGGTCGATCTTCTTTAACATATGAACAGATGACGACGGTGTTATGTGATAGCGAAGCCAAAATCAATTCACCACCGATGACGTATGTCACGGATAATGATGCAGAGTTGGTTCCATTGACTCCGTCAATGTTCCTGCAGGATATCAAAGTGAGTGGTGTTCCTGATTGTGATAGAGCTGATCACCAGAGTCTTAATCAACGTGTCAAGTATCGGCAAAATTTACAGAAAGCCTTAAGAAACAGATTTCGGTCGGAATATTTGGGAGCTCTGCTTCAAAGACCAGAACGTAAAACAGCTTCTGCCATAGCAGTGGGTGATGTTGTATTAATTGGAAATGACAATACGAAACGCATCAGTTGGCCGCTTGGCAAAATAATAGAGGTAATGCCAGAGAAAGATGTATTACAAGACTTGTAAAACTGAAAACTTCAAGAGGGGAATTGCTTCGACCGGTACAACGCCTATACCCTTTGGAAGTGTCAGCAACAGAGTCAGTTCTAATTCGAGAGAAATTGCCAAGTGCAAAATTAAGTGAGCAACCAATAGTTAGTCATTCAGTGGACTGCAATATTGAACCTTCGGAGGGGGAAAGGAAAACGAGAAGTGGTCGTATCATTAAAATGTCTCATAAACTGGACTTGTGAACTCTTTATATAATTTTGTTATTGTAATAGTTACTATAATTTGTTGTAAGTTAAATTTTAAGATAAAAATTAACTTAGGTGGGAGGATGTCACGTTGATGCTCTACTTGATTATTATCTTTGTTTTTTAATATTTTGTAAGTTCCGAATGGCAACTATAACAAAAATGGAATAATGTTATGGTATTTTGAGAATGGCTTTTGAGTAGAGTTTCTTACTTTGATGATATTAATAAGCATGATTTACGCCATAAATATATATTTCTGAGTGAAAATTTGGGAAGTTAAACAAAGAGTATATATTTGAACTATAAAAACGTTTGTGTTAATGTGGAAGAGAATTTTCATCCATTTAATGACCACACAAAACATCGAGTTTTAATATACTTCTGGTTCGTAAAGTACAAAGTACGAAACGGAACATTCTCGACTGTCGATTCCGACTACTCTTCTCTAGCAGCTGCGGCTGCCTCCTCTTATAGGTCTCAGGAGGCGGGGCTAGAAGCCTCTCAACCAATCAGGAACGTTCGAGGCGTATCTCGGTTCCTAATGGACGGATCGGGGAAATTCTCGATGTTTCGAGTATAATTTATTTTGGCGCCAAATGGTCACCAAGCTTTCGGACCTCCGACGTGACACCCGGACTCCATCCAATACAGATGACAGTAAAACTGTCTTTCTGCTGATGGAACCAACTATGCTGGGAAGCAGAATTGCAGGTTTGTAACACTATTTTCTCTCTGTACAATGACAGTATTAATTACTGTGATATTTTTAATACCCAAATTCTTTAACTTCATCTTCTTTTATTTCGGAATATAATCTTTTTCTTTTTCGACTTCGCATTTAAAAAAGAAATTTCTGAAATTTTCAAATTGCATCCTATCACTTTTGCTTCGTCTAAAGATGTGTTGAATTTTGTTCTTAAATTTTGAACTTCAGTTTTAATTTGACTAATCAATTTAAAATCCGAATCAAAAACAACTGTTTTCACTTGAAACAGTTCATTGGTAGTGTTAATTTTGGTCAATATTGAAAACTATACTATTAAGTATAAAATAAATGGCATTTCTTTTATTGAATCGAATATTTTAACTTTGGGTACCGCTGTACTATCTTTATTTCCTGCAATAAATTCTTCTAGGACATCACAAATTTTTTCAAACTATTTTATACATTGCTTTAACTGAATCCATTCTGGCTTCCCAAAGGGTATAAAAAAGCATATAGAAGTTGCAATATAAAAACAAACAATATATATTGCTGTTAATGGTATCACAAATTAATAAATTAAAAAAGTATGATGTGAAAGACATAGAAATTGCATGCGGATTTAGAGCAACTATTCTAAATTGTAAAAATTCGTACTTCCCTTTCGTGTTGCTATCTTTGCCTTACGCCTATCCTCTACAATCTATACTGTTACAAACCTGCAATTCGGCTTCCCAGCATAGTTTGTTCCATCATTGGAAAGAAAGTTTTACAGTCATCTGAATGGGACTAGCGCGTCGGAGTCCCAGAGTTTGGCGACAAACTTGGCGACTTTGGTGCCAAAATAGATAATACCCGAAACTTCGAGAGTTTTCCCGATCCGTCCAGTAGGAACCGAGATACGCCTCGAACGTTCCTGATTGGTTGAGAGGCTTCTAGCCCCGCCTCCCGAGACCTATAAAAGGGCCCACAGCTGTCAGAGCAAGCAAGCCAGTAGTCAGAGTGGACGGAGTAGTCGAAGAGTAAGCGGAATCGACGGAGCGAAGTCAGTAATCCGAGACAGAGTCGGAGAAGTAGAAGACGGGGGAGTCGGAAGCGACTGAGGCAAGCTAGTGCTGAACTGAGCTGTGCGCTACTGTCTGCAGTAGATTCTGGTTCTATGCTACACGTCTCGGGTGAAGATAATCGTCTTCTGTGCTGTATATAGTTGTCGCTTTGTGCTGTCCTGTGTGTCTTCGTGTAAATAAACGTCGTTGTTTTTATTCTATTTCTGCCTACTGATTGAGCGTTCTCCACACCATATAACTTCCACTATCCAAACGAACCCCGGTAAAGAAATTTCGTAACAATACTTATAATAAAGCCCAATGTATGTGTGTGTGTTGGCGCTCTACAGGCCAGACCATTCAACCTACAGTTACCAAATTTGGCACGTGTATACCTTGGAGGCCGGGAATGTGCACCTGTTGGATATTTTTTCGAATTTTTAATTAGAATTTTATTTATTTAAAAATTAAGCGAAATTTTGGCGTGGTTCTGCTATAACTTCCGAAAATACTACCGCACAAAAAATATTTTTACACGAAGTTAAAGATCAAAAATTTATCTTTTAAATGATACCAATGTTTTAACCTTAAAATTAAATTTCTATTTTTAATGAATTTTTAAATAGACATTTTAACTATGTTTTTCAGTAATTTTTTTGGTAAAAAATTAAAATTAAGCACGTTTCGCATTGACGAGAAAAAATTAGCTTTTTTCAAAGTGTTGCCATCACATTGATTAAAGCTCCAATTAAAAATAAATTAAATCTTTTTGGAAATGAAATCTGCAAAAATATAATTTTCGGCACGTGTCTGTAGGAAATGAAACAAATATGAAATATTTTTTTTTTCTAAAAACTAAATTCAAGAAAAATTATTTTATGATCTTTCACACTTTCTATAAATCAGTTTTATTTTAAGGCAAGTTTTGTTTAATATGAACAGGATATCCATTCAAATCAGGGCCACACAGCTAATTTGTAAACCTTTAGTAAGACACAGATCTGCTAAAATGATCAAAATGGAAAATGATTATATTTTATGTAACTTGATTCGATAAATACTCTAATAAATAACGAATTTTTGATTTTACATAAAGTTTCTGTTGTGGAAATTACGTTTAACAAAATGTTGTTGAAACACTAATATTTTAAATAAAAAGAGTTAATTTCCAATCAACTAAATCAATCACTTAAACTGACTGATTTATGAAAATTTGAATATCACTATTCAATAAAAAAAAGGATAATTTTAGATTTTCCATCGATCGTTTCAAAGAAAATACGCCAATCAGCGCGCAAGTTTCTCAAGATTAATTGGCCTAAGATTATGAAAATGTTGAGTTTTTCTAAATTTTTAACATTCAAAACTTTATAAATAAGTCTTAGTTGATCGTGGAAAATAGAAACATTCATTCATTTATTTAAAATTTGGTGTGTCCAGAATATTTCTCAGAATATGATACCTTACTGCATGAAATTTAGACTTTATAATTTTTGAAATATATTTATAGGCCGGAACAAAATATTATTATTGATTTCATTTCAATCCTTTTGAAAGCAAAACTAAAAACTGAATTTTATGTTGAATCTGAGAAATTTTTGTTAAATTATTCTTTGAGATATTACATAAATTATGAAAATTATTTTGTAGTTCACATAAGACTTAAATACCGAGCGATCCTGTTTTCAATATTCATATTCAATAATAATAATAAATAAATAAATAAGAATAAAGATGATAAATAAAATAAAACGCTTGGTTTTATTAAAAAATATCTTTATATTAATTGCAATTTCATCATTTCCACTTTAAATTAAAGTTGAAGTTTTACCGGAAATGACAACAAATTATCAAAATATATATAGTAAATTGAACGAAACGATCTAAACAACAGTATAAGTTTGGTATGACTATCAAAATTTGAAGATTAAAAATGTTTTCTTTGAGAATCTATTAAGAGACCAGTTACTTAAAATATTTAATTGAAAATTGTAGCGAGCGGTAATACTGCTGAACCGGCTGGTCGCCAAAGGCGACTAGTTCATAATAATTAAATCCAGCTCACTTAATCTTTTCAACAGAGGCTTTGCCAGTCCTTCTGCAGTCAGACTGATTACTTTAATAAACCCTATAAACGACTCATTTATATTTAATCTTTTCTCAATATTTTCATACCTAATAATGACTGAAGTGCGTTTGTTCTTAATGGGAAAAATCAAGATAATCCATTTGAATACCGCTGCACGTGGATGATTTTGAATAGACTTTAATTTTGTTAAGGACTTCATTTCATAACGCCGGAATATTTTGTTCATTTGATCGCAGTGCTAAATTATGCCCATTTCTAATTTTCGAATTTTTTTTAATTCTGTTTATATGATTTATTAGCACAAAATCGTATTCACTAAATTATTCGATTAAACATACAAAAGTTTCCATTATTAGGAGTTCCTATTATTTTCATGGTTTCCACAAAATGAAAGGTTATTACGTGATAAATACAGAATCATTAAAACAATTCTTTAAAATAGTAATTTAAGTCGTTCCATTATTTTATTTATATTAACTTGTTTGGTTTTCATCATCAGTAAAACATAATTTTAGTCTATTCAGTAATTCTTTCCAACCAATAAAGGAATTAAAGTGACAAATAAAATATTCATGATTTTGAATTACAATTGACAGCTTTCTCCAGCTATTATAGTCACCTATAAATAGTGTAGATTGTTCATTTCCTTTTTATTTATTTATTTTTGTTTTGAAAATAGTATACGAAAAAATGTCGAGTCTTGCGTTTTCAAATAAATTAACCAATTTTCATTATTTAGCATATTTTTTAGTAGTGTGTAGTGCAAAATAATCTACCTTCAGCACTCTTAGCAAAATCTTCTTTCTGTTGAACAAGTCCATTTTTAACGCATTCTAAACTTAAGTTATAATACTTGGTCATAAACCTGGATCACTTGTTATTTTACTAGTTTCTCTTTCAATATCATTTGTTTTAAAATGTAATTCACAGACCTATAGCAAAGGAAATTATTCGTAAATATTGACTTCCTTCAATGTTTAATTTAAGTACAGTAACAAATATACAATATATAATTATAAGTAAGGATAGTTTTTATTTTGTTTACTTTCAGGTATTTACCGTTAAATAATTTTACTAGTTTATGTACTACTTTCTCTTTCAATATGATTTGTTTCAAAATGTAATTCACTGACCTACAGTAAAGGAAATTATTCGTACATATTGACTTCCTTCAATGTTTAATTTAAATACAGTAACAAATATACAACATAAAACAATATATAAGTACGAAGACTTTTTATTTTGTTTACTTTCAGATTTTTATCGTTATGTTATATAATAAAATTTAACTATGTAAACGTAATTATAGATATAATAGTAAACAAAGCATGTAAAAATATTTACGGCAAATATTATAATTACTAGCCGCCTTTGGCGACCAGCCGGTTCGCCAGTATTACCGCTCGCTACAATTTTCAATTAAATATTTTAAGTAACTGGTCTCTTAAAGGATTCTCAAACAAAACATTTTTGATCTTCAAATTTTGATAGTCATACCAAACTTATATTGTTTAGATCGTTTCGTTCAATTTACTATATATATTTTGCTAATTTGTTGCCATTTCCGGTAAAACTTCAACTTTAATTAAAAATGTAAATGACGAAATTGCAATTAATATTAAGATATTTTTTATTAAAACCAAGCGTTTTATTTTATTTATCATCTTTATTGTTATTTATTAATTATTATTATTGAATATGAGTATTGCAAACAGAATCGCTCGGTATTTAAGTCTTATGTTAACTACAAAATATTTTTCATAGTTTATGTAATATCTCAAACAATAATTCAACAAAAATTTCTGAGATTCAGTATAAAATTCAGTTTTTAGTTTTGCTTTCAAAAGGATTGGAAAAAAAATCAATAATAATATTTTGTTTCTGCTTATAAATATATTTAAAAAATTATGAAGTCTAAATTTAATGCAGTAAGGTATCATATTCTGATAAATATTCTGGACACATCAAATTTCAAATAAATGAATGAATGTTTCTATTTTCCACGATCAACTAAGACTTATTTATGAAGTTTTAAATGTTAAAAATTTAGAAAAACTCACCATTTTCATAATCTTAGGCCAATTAATCTTGAGAAACGTGCACGCTTATTGGCGTATTTTCTTTGAAACGATCGATGAAAAATCTAAAATTATCCTTTTTTTATTGAATAGTGATATTCAAATCTTCATAAATCAGTCAGTTTAAGTGATTTGAAATTAACTCTTAAAAGTCAGTGATTTAGTTGATTGGAAATTAACTCTATGACCACCATAAAATCTGTGCTTTCTCTTGTGGTGTATGCATTCACCTTAATATCCGATCGAATAAAACATCACATACAAAAGTACTACGTAGAACAAACACATCAAAAGTAAACATGACATTTCAATAGTTGCCAAAAACAAAAGAGAGAAAAATGCAATTAATAAGCAGACGATATTTAGAAAAGTACAGATATTTAGACTGGAAAATGAAATTATCTGAAATTAAAAACACGCGCAGACGATATTTACAAAAGTAAAAATATTCAAACCTGAAAAGGAAAATATATGAGTTATTCCATCAATAAATGCCATAAGTTTGTTTACATCTTCATTATTTTATGAGTCATTAAATATCAAAATGGATCCGGGATTAAATAAACACCCTGTATAGAGAGTGTAAAAGATCATAAAATAATTTTTCTTGAATTTGTTTTTTAGAAAAAATAATATTTCATATTTGTTTCATTTCCTACAGACACTTACCGAAAATTATATTTTTGCAGATTTCATTTCGAAAAAGATTTAATTTATTTTCAGTTAGAGCTTTAATCAATGTGATGGCAACACTTTGAAATAAGCTATTTTTTTCTCAGGAATGCGAAACGTGCTTAATCCTCATTTTTATTTTTGACGAAAAAAATTATTGAAAAACATAGTTAAAATATTTTTTTAAAAATTCATTAAAAATAGAAATTTAATTTTAAGATTAAAACAGTAGTATCATTTAAAAGATAAATTTTTTATCTTTAACTTCATGTAAAAATCTTTTTTGTGCGGTAATATTTTCGGCAGTTATAGCAGAAACACGTCAAAATTTCGCTTAATTTTTAAATAAATGAAATTCTAGTTAAAAATTCGAAAAAATAACCCCCAGGTGCACATTCCCGGCCTCCAAGGTATACACGTGCCAAATTTGGTAGCTGTAGGTTGAATGGTCTGGTCTGTAGAGCGCCAACACACACACACACACACACACACACACACACACATTGAGCTTTATTATAAGTATAGATATAGATATAGATATAGATTATTGACAATAATACTACCTACATTACAGCATTTTATGAAATAATTCTTTTTATAATGCACTTGATTAAAATCACGAATAATGGATATTACTGAGCTGTTAAATTTCTCAAGTGAGAATAAATGATTTTTCATTTAGAAACATTTGGCATTACTTTAAAATAATTAAATGAGCTTACCCTACTATGCTGCCTCGGATAAAATCCTTCACGATGTATGACACTTAACCATTTCTTTTATGCTCTTCATTTTTAGGAAAGGCAAAAACACTTACTCTTGGGCCATTCCTGTAATTTCCATTACAGTTTGGAACACAACAGATCAAAGGCATTTCTATTTCTTATTTTTAGTAATCCAAATGATGTTTCTTGCAAATAAGAAAATGCGCTTCTTGTTTACTCAAACACAGAAGGGCCACTGGCTAAAAAATGGCGTGGGAAGGGATGAATTCGTTTCTTATCAGTAAACGACGAGGGTGAAATTCTTCCCTCGAACCCCCCAATTCGCACCCATTTGTGTAACCTCTCGGGGCGACGTCATTACTTTCTGTGACGTAAGTGTTCTGGCCTTGTCTATAGAGGGTTGTGGATGTGTTCAACTTTTCGACAAGGGATATGTGTTCAACCTTGCGTGATCGGATGAGATGTGCATCTTGCCGACCGCATTAATTTATTTTAAGAATGCTTTGGGAGAAAGAATAAAGATCCAGTGCTTGATTCATTCGGGGAGTCAAGTGTGTGCCATTATTACCGAATGTGCTCAATTACTAGGTATAAAATAAGAAAAAATAATAATAAATATCCCTGTTTCTGGATTCAATGGCACCAATATTGCTATTAAAAGATTGGTGGAAATAGAAACTTCAAACTTAAAAAATGATTTTACTAGATATGCTTCCTTTTTAGTTCAATAACAAATTTAACTCCACCCAGAAGAATAAATGTAGATATTTCCAAATTACCCAAACAAATAAATTTAGCAGATCCTAGTTTTACGAGACCTAATAAAATTGATGCTTTAATATGAGCAGATTTGTTCTTCGAAATGTTGAACCCAAATAAATTCTGTGTGAAGAATTCTAGCATAATTTTGCAGGACACAATTTTCGGTTACATAGCGGGTGGTAGATACGAAAACTCGGATAATAATTGACAATTTTGTCGACTTGTAATAGATTCTCAAGACATTAATAAAACTGCAATTTTTTTTGAATATTGAATCAGTAGGAGAGGAAGCTCGCATTTTAAACAGTGAAGAGGAATTGTGTGAAAAACACTTCCTTAAAAATTATTCATGGACACCAGAAGGCAGATTTGTAAGTAAAAATTCCCTTAAAAAATGATAAGCAATTGGGAGAATTTCGAACTTTTGCTAAACGAAGTCTTAGATATTTTATGGAGACGTCTTAGTAGAGATGAAAATTTGAGTTCTCTCTACCGAGATTTCATGCGTGAGTGCAAAGATTTCGGTCATATGACAGAAGTTAAAGAAATGAATGAAACTGAACTCGCTGTTTATTTGCCTCGTCATCATCAAATTATAATCCCTTAAAATCGTCCACAAAACATCCGAGTTGTCTTCAATGGCTCTGCTCCGACACCTAATGAAGTGCCCTTGAATTAAATTCAGTTAGTTCAACAAGACCTGTTTTCCATAATGATACATTTTCGTAAACATGAATTTGCATTTACAGCAGATATCCGCATGATGTATAGGTGATTCTTAATTTATCCTCATCACTGAGATTTTCAGAGTATAATTGGAAGGAACGTCCAGATAAACCAATAAAAACGTACCAACTCAATACAATTAGTTATGGTACAACTAGTGTATCTTATTTAGCCACTAGAATCTTAAATCAGCTAATGGTTGATGAAAAGGATATTTTCCCAGATACATCCAATGTTGTTCAGTCAGACAGTTATATGGACGACATTAGGCAGGCTCAAATACCTTAGAAATTGCTAAAGATCTGCAAACCCAACTAGTGAATTTATTGGAAAAAAGGATGTATGACTCTCCACAAATGATGTTCTCTAACACTGAAAGTCTTCTCAATAACATTCCAAATGATAATGATTATCAATTTAACCACTCTAAAGCCTGTCAAGGTGTTTTGTGAGAACTAAATTGTGATTGCTTTTCATTGAAAGAACCATTTCAGTGCAAAATTCATACACTAAGAAAAGTATCCTTTCAGATATTTGTAGGATATACGATCCTCTAGGCCTGATTGGCCTGTTGTTTCAAGAGCCAACAACGGGAAATCCCTAGACATTTTCCTTCTAATGATAGAGGTGCCATTCGTGAATTTGCAGATGCTTCTACCGCAGCATATGGAGCCGCAATTATGTGCAGTGTTCTTCATCTAGTTACTCCAATTCTATAAACTTGTTGAGTTGAACTTTGAACTTAGAGGATGCGAAAATTCAAAGGATGCCGATTCAGGACCATCTGAAGTTCTAGTACTTTTAAGGGAGCGTAGAGAAGATCTACTCTTTTGTGACACTAGTCATGTACATATTGCCTGTGTCCAGAAGGGACAAGTTGATGCAGAGAATGGCTTCAATTCGCAAGAGATATGTCAGCAGTACAGAAATTAAGGATAATTATACTTTCAATCAGTTAAACGAAAATACATTCGTTATCACGAAAACAGTTGGAGAATCAATTTTTACTTACAATGTAGAAAAAATAAACGCTGCCGAATGAAATGCGACCAATGTAATGTGGACATGCATTCTATCCCTTGCACCTGCATCGATTATTCTATAGAATTTCTAATTCGCAAGCATACGCATTATATTTGTCAAAACTCACAACAAAATACAATTTAAGGTACTTTGGGATTATCAAGTCGACCATTTTCGCCAAAAGGTATCTTTGCCCCAATATTTGGAAATTGCTCTTCAATATGATGGCACCAAAGGATTAGCGAAAACGCGTCAATCCTTTGTGCATTTTCGCGAGCGTTGACAGGTCGACGGAATAATCCCCAAGTACAAAGTTTAATTATACATACAGTTGTACAAAAGGAAAAGCAAGATTGTGAAAAAAAAAAAAAAATGTAATAGCTACGATCCTTCAAAATACTGAAGACAAATTTTAGAAAAAGGTGAATGATTCAACATTTAAAAGAATTAAGAGTGAATAATACTAGAATGGGATATGTTTCATTCTTTTCCAGATATGGAAGAAAAAATCAAAGCTATTAGGTTTTCAGATTGTAGCTGCATCGACTAATATTTTTCACAAACCAAAGGAACTTCTAAAAATATCCAAAGCTTCACCAAACACACATATTAACAAAGAAAATTTATAGTAAAAAATAAAAGCAAAATCCCCAATAAAATTTTTTTAAACTTATTAGTTTCTGACTGCAAGCCCCATATAAATACCTAATATTGTCATTGTTAAGCTTCTTCTCCAATATTATCATTCTATTTAAGTTACGTATTATTATAAATAATATTAGTCCTTGGGAGAGTTTAGTAGAATTTTAGGAAAATGTATACTTCTGTATTCATGTGTACATTTTTTAATTTGTGCTTGCATATAAATAAAGTTATTCCTATTTTTTTATTTGAAATTTTCATAAATTTACAAGGACCATCTAGTTATAAATTTAATTCAAATTTTCTTTTATTTCATTTAAAGGAATGCAAATGATTATGCAAAATAAATAAAAATATCTTCTTGACATAGATTTAAGTAATTGAATGAAAACAAGAGAACAGATATTTGGATAATCAATAAAAAAAAGCTAGAGTTCCATTATAATAATAATAAAAAAAGTGGTACTTATTAATTAAATTTGAAAGACTGGCGAAAATAAGTTTTTTTTGTATAAATACCGCTTACAGATGCTTGTTTTCTTCTCGTAAATTGGAAGCACTCCCATAGGCTTCTAATGAGCTTTAGTGGGTTTTGAGGAGTTTGCCCTTTCATTGTTAATTAATATCAAAAATATATTTAAAATTAGGAAAATATTGTGTAATTCCTAGAAATCTGAAAAAATCAATCAATGATATAATTCTGCAGGAAAACCCATATGGTATTTTGAAAAAGTAACATCTTAATGGCAGTTTTTAATAATAAAATATAATTTTTGAAAAAGCAGTTGAGTGAATATATTGTAAACGATTTGAGTCCAACAACAGCATTAAAGTGAAAATTATATTTCTTCAAAGGTAAGATGAAAAAACAGAAATCTTCATAAATTACTCTTAACCTCAAAAGAACTTTAATCTATCGTTAGAATATATTTAAATCACTGGAAGTGTACTTTTAAATAGTATTAAACAGTCAGTAATGTACCTGCAATATGTATTTTCATTAAATTATAGTAAGTTGTTTGCAATATAAAAATTAATTTACAGATTAATTTTTAAAATTATGTTGGAAATATTTACTAAAGTATGCTGATACTGATCGAGCATATTGTAAATTAATTCATAATTTTGAGTAGTATTTATTTGATAAAGTGATGAAAAATATCATTTGGTTTCTCAGATACAGTGTTTCTATAAAAAATTACATTACTTGGATTCTATTATTCGTAAAAGTAAAACAAACAAACAAGCAAAAAAAAAAAAAAAAAATCTTAACTTTAACTCCATCTGTTTTTTTAATGTAATCAGAAGATACCTTAAATCCTGAATTTGGCTTTTGTATTTATCCAACTTAGCTGCCGAAAAAACATGCAATACAGTTGCAGAAGATAAAAACCCAACTTGACATCAGCAATAACTACTTACCTATGAATAAAATCGATTTACACATCCAATCTACAATCATGTTGTGACTAGTCTGATTTTTATCATTTTAGCATAGAAATCAGGTTGCCATCAGTAAAATAGACAACTTAAAACATTTCTTAAATAATGTTGCCATACTAAAAATAAATAAATAAAAATATTAACACATTTTCAATAACCATTCAAGCTTGTCTTTCTTACTACTCAGCAATAAACTTGGAGCACTGGGCTAATTTATAGATCCCATCTCCAACTTTCATGCTTGGGATTTTCAATTCATGTCATGATAAATTTCTTTTTTAAAGAGCACAGCAGTTTTACTTAAGTAAATACTATCTGAAAAGTCAACCTAATGATATAAAAGTAAAGGGGGGGGGGGAAGCATACACACTATATATATTAATTGCAACAAATTTTCTCTTTAACAGCTTTAGAGAAGCTGAGTAGCATCACATTATTGTGAAAACATTCAAACATACTATTAGTGCATAAAAACATAAATTTCTTTAATATTTCCGATTAAAAACAATTTAACAAACCAATGCAATGTATATATATTAAGCTTTTAACTTCTAAAATATAAGTTTATAAGCAAGAATAAGATTTAGCCCTCTTTCCTTTTCACATCAAATGTAATTTTTATATAATAACATATGCAGAATATTTTTGTTTTGTGAAGCTATTATGATTTAATAAAATTAAGGGAAAAAATGCTATATTTATTTGAACTGATAAAGAAAATTTTTAAAATTTTGAAAGAATCAGCTTATAATATCCTACATCCAAAATCAAAATAAATAAGTCAATTATACAAGTTTAACAATACTTTAATAGCCAAAGCTTATTGAATTTTAAATCTTTTACTTAGTAATAAATGTGAAGTTTCAAAATGTTCAAAGAATTAAAATATCCTTTATTGACTTCATAGTAAGAAGCTTGAAAAAGAAAATTTAAGCATTAACAGTATGTTATTGTAGATACATTCCGTTTCTTCATAACTGATGACAATATTTATGGGAGTTAGAATCATTCTGGTTCAAATATCAGGAATAGATATAATATTAGAACTATGGTGAAATAACATTTAAATATGAACTTGACTGTCCAAATTAGTACATATAATCAGACCTATATGCATTAACCTATAAACAGGGACATAATTAAACAATCTTGTTATGAAGCCGATACAGACATTAGAAACATTTAAAAAATAAATTATGTTGACTGTAACTACTAGCCGTATTTCTTTCTACAAGTTTTGGCTTTGTCTATTTCTTTTCTAAATGAATCAAGCCTGCTTACTTTTCTTTTAAATTTAAGAACAGTTACACTTCCTTTTACTGTCTAATGCAATCTTCTCAACACTGAAATATTTTTATCAAATTTCAGGAAAAATGGAGATATGAGTAATTGGATAAGCAGAAATTTCAGAGCATAACTATCTAAAAATTAAAACTTAATTCATTACTGACTTTTAAAAATATATACTAATCAGGAATGCAAAATCATTGCTTAACAACTAAAAACATAAATAAAGAAATTCAATGTAAAAGAAATAATCATATCCTACATTTGTATCCAGATTAAAAAAAAATTTTTTTAATTATAAGTAGTGATAAAAGTAAACCAAGATATTAACCTTTTTTAAAATTACATTTCACACACACAAAAATGCACTTTCTTAAAATTAATTCAACATAATTAGAAGTCCAATTCAATTTATCACAGCTTATCATACAACTTTAAATATAATTTGCAATAATGTACTTCGAATCCATAAAACGGTAGTAGTTCACATGTATATAACTACATCAGCTGTTATTAGAATAGTCTTAGTTTTTACATATATTTTTAGATTTGTCATATTAGATGATCTTCAGGAAAATCGAATTCAGCAATTTCTTATTAGTAGAAAAACTTATTTTTAAGAAATTTAACAAAGTTAATTTTCAAGCATTTCCAATATTAAATATAATTTCCAATTAACTCCATACTTCAGATTTTTTATGCAAAAGCCATTTTTTTATATTAGTTTTCTTCCTTTTTCAATTACTATAGATTTTACCATTAAAACTTATGAAACCAAAATTAACATTGGTCCAAGTTTATTTTTTCTAGAATCTAACATAGTTTTAAGAAATAAAAACAGTACATATACTTTAAATGAGTCATGAAAAAAAAATGAACTCGTAGGAAATAATAATTAACACACAAGAAAACTTTCAAAAACTGACATTTAATGCCATAAAAATTCCTCATGATATATAAATCAAACTTAAAGTTAAGACAACATAAAATTTAACAAGTGAAAATTTTTAATCACACCAACAAGTTTAAGTAAAAATGAGCAAAAGAATATTTACAATTCCTTTTGATACTAGATTAAAATTAACATCAATCTAACAAATGAATTGAATCTGCAAAAGCATCCACACTATTTTGTTCAGAGAAAACTACACATGATGAATGATTTAAAACAGATTCATCACTTTCAACACCATCTGACAACAACGACACTGGCATTAGCTCTGCCTCAAAAGCTGAACTACTTGCCAAAATACTATCATCATGATATAAACTATGATTTGTTGAGCAGTCATCATGTAAAAAGTTACTTTTTAATAAATGTTCAGAGCTCTGGTCATGAAAAATTATAGATGATGCGAGCATTACATCAGATGATTTAATTCCAGAACTTAACTGGCTATTAGACAGAAAACTTTTAATATCTTGATTATCAATACTGTTTTGATTTAATGTCTCAAAGTTAATAGTTTGTTCAGGCTTTTTCAATTCCAAAGAATGATTACAACAATAATCTGTACGAGCACAGCCACTTCTATTTTCTTGGATTAACTTTTCACTAGTCCTTACAGATTTAGGGTTCTCCATTCCACTTACTTTCACAGAAGCTCGATTTTGAGCTTTACTTCGAGATGATTTTGATGAACCTTTAGTTTTTACCTTTTTTACTTTGCCTGAAGGTGAACTAGTAGTTAAAGAAAAATTATCTTCCTCTTCATGCATCAGGGCATCCGAGTTTTGAAATAACTGAAGTTGCAAGTCAGCTGATGGGTCATCAGCAATACCATCATCCAGTTCTAAATATCCTGATGAACTTTCAGAATTTTGATTTACCAATGATACAGGCATAGTCAATTCCAATTTTTCAGAAATATTTAATTCTTTACCCTCACCTATTTCTTCAGGATGGAACTTCTGCAAATGCTGTTTTAAAGTTGCCTTGCTGTTGTATTTTTTAACACAGGATCTAATAGGACATGGATAGACTACTTTCAACACACTTGGACAATGCTTTTTAACATGAACATATAGACTAGATTTTGCTGTAAATTTTGCATTGCAATTTTCATGAGGACAGTGAAATGGTTTGTCACCAGAATGTATTACTACATGACCTTTTAAATGTTCAGGCCTCATGAACGATTTTCCACAACCTGGTTCAGTACAAGTGAATCTTCTTTCACCAGTATGTTTACGCATATGTCTAGTCAATTTACTAGCACTCATAAAGCTCCATTTACAGCCTTCAGCTGGACAAGCATACGGCCGCTCTCCAGTATGATGTCTGATATGTTGTCGCAATCGACAGATTTTGTCATATATTTTCCCACAATCTTCAAATGGACACTTGAAATCATCTTCGCTATATTGATGTGTTCGATAATGTGATGCTATACAGTTAGCAGAATAATACTGTTTCCCACATAATGAGCATTTGTAAGGGGCTTCAACTTCTTTATGAACCCTTAGATGCAACTCTAATTTTCTACGGTTATCAAAACTCAATTTACAGTCTTTTGAAGGACAAGTTAAGGAGTTTGGCCATTTATGCCGCTTTTTGTGTGTTTTTAAATTGTATACTGTGGTAAATTTTCTGTTGCAACCTTCGAAGTCACAAATGAAGTCCTTGGAACCTAAATGTGTCTCAGCATGTCGTCGTAACCTGTAGGGAGTAGTAAATGCCCAATCACAACCTTCATACTCGCATTTAAAAGGTCTAATCCCACTCTTATGAGTAATCATATGAACACGCAATTTACATTCTTTGTCTAAAATTTGTCCACAGCCTTCAACAGGACAAACCCAGGTTTTTCCTTTCCTTCCTTTGTTAATAGTCATTGGTTCATCCGAAACAAGTTCAACAAATGTTGAAGGAACAAAAGACATTGTATCATCCTCTTCAATATAGTCATTGCTTTTATCAGATTCTTGTTCAACAGAATATTCTATTAATTCTTGTGAATCACCATCGATAAGCTCTATAGAATGTTGATCACTGTTCTGGAAGTGTTCTTCAGCAAGTGTATTGTGCAAATCAAGATCTAAAGACTGTTCATTTACATCTATGCTTTCTGTCTCAATGTCATAAATTTGCTGTCCTTGATCAAGTGTCAAGACAATCTGCATCTTTTTTGATGCTTTATCCCGAGTGATTAAAACAGTACCTGCAGATGAGCAATTCTGATTTATATCAGAAGAGTCAACAGCCTCAACATCTGTTATTCGTACAGTAGGTATATCACATATAAGTTCATCACCTACCTCACATAAATTATTTATTTGCGAAACACAGTTAGAATCAGATTCCTTGAATTTAAAATCAGGTGGTAAGTTTGCATTGTCCTCTGTCACTGACTTAATGATATTATTTTGATACAAATCACAATTGTTAGGATCATTATTTACTAAAGTATTCATTTCTTCTTTGAACTCAAATTCATCTTTGCTATTAACAAAGAATTTATCACCATCTTTCAGTGACGTATACTTGCAGGAAAGATCCTGATCTAAGGGTTGATTCCCAGATTGTGAAGGAGATGTCAGCATTTCTAAACTATTAACAAGTTCAAAATTGTGTGCATCATCAGGTAACTGTTCAACAAGATCTAAAGATGACCCTGGAGAATGCAATCCATCACATTTTTCAAAATCGCCAAGAGATAAATCACCAATATTATCACTTCCATCGCCACAAAGATTTTCACTTGCAACTGCCGTAGTTAAATCTTTATTTTCATCGACTTGGAAATTTTCAGGCAGTAAATCTTCCAAACCAAAACTCTTCGCAATAGCAGATATTGCCTCAGTTACATTTCTTTGTTCCTCTTCTAATGCGTGCGATCCATCTTCGGATACTGTTTTGTTTTCTTTTTGAAAATCTGATAGTAAATAATTGTCTATCTGTTCGTCAAAACCCTGAACCAAACCTTCAATAGCCGAGAAGGTTTCGATTTTACATGGGAATGATGATCCAGGAGAGTCTGGAAATTTAATATTAGTGTCTGAATCTTGAATTGATTCCACTTCCATGGATGTGTTTTCCAAAGGAAGATCAGAAGATTGCAGACCGGCATCACACACAAAACCACAGAGGATCTCAGATTGTTGGAAGCCATCTTGAATTGAATTTATGTAATCAGCGTTCTCGGAGGTGGAATCACAAATAACTTCTTGAGAATTATTTGGATACTCGTGCTCAACAGCTTTTACAAGAGATGCATCATCTAACGTCTCACCATCTTCGCAGCCATACTTATTATGAGCAAAATTTCCTTTCTCTGACATTGGAATCCCCGTTGTGTAAACGTGCGCGGGGTTCTCCATATTGTTTTCAAAACTTGTTTTTACTTTTGATATGAAGAAGACGAGAAGTCGTTTCTTAAAATTAAGTGGGGCGTTGTGCAAACATTAATGTAATTAAAAATGTCTTAATATTATTATAATTAAAGCTTTAGTTTAGGAATGCGATGTTATGTAAGACATTTATTATTAGAATAAGGAATATAAATATTTATGAAATGCTTTGAATTGATATGGTGACGCAAATATATTTTTGAAAAATAATAAAATAATGTGATGGAAATTTTAAATACAAGAATTAAAATCAGCACAATGTTATTACCGATTAAACAAATTTAAATATTTGCCGAAGCATATCAACTCTTTCCGAATTGCACTTTGATAGTTGTGCCGCAAAAGAAAGAAATTATATAATAAAAAGAAATCAGTAAATGAATTAATAGCGCAGAATAGGTTGTATTTATAAACATTTGAAAAATTTCTTCCCTTGCAACGTCTATTTAAACTTGCTCCATAAACGTAGTGTCCACGAATTCTTCTTTTGGACATTGCTTAAATTCTATATTTTAACAGAGGAAAGGCTAGAAGTTGAATTCAATAATTTTATACACTTATTCCATGATTTAAATTGATTTTCTTTTCTATCACAGGAAAAAGGCATATGAAACTTGCAGGGGCTTCTTAAGTCATCCGTCTTCAGGGATATTGTTCTTTTTCCGGAAGTACGTCATTAGTACCATCAGCTGTTTTGAGCAGTACGTTTTGCGTTTCCGTTTAGTTATGATTGGGTAGCGTTGTGATTGTTGTCATTTTGAAGTATCTGTAGATTGAATAGTAATATATTTGTTTTGAAAGATAAGTATTTTGAAAATCGTGACAATTTTATTGCGTATTGGATTTTGATAACAATTTAACTGTGACGCAGAATATTTTGGCATCTTCCACGTGATTCTAAGAACTTGCGCAATGTAAGGAAAATAAGCTTTCTGGAATAAATTGTCCTTTATTTGTTAAAAACTACTCTAGCGTTTACCATGGCCAATGGTCACGTAAGAGAGATTCAACCAGACGGACATCCAAAAGTGTACCAAAGAATTCCGAGACCGCATTGGATTAGGTGGGTGTGTATTTAAAAATATTGTAAAATTTCCCCCTGTGTTATTAAAATTTTAAATACTCAATAAATATCCAAAAATTTCATTTTAATTTTATCTATACTAGAATTATACCTTGAAATTACATCATAATTATTGATAGTTGATTATAATATTTACTTTTGCTTTATTTTTTAGAAGGAAAATAAGGAAAGTTTTTTGTCAGTCATGCCAATGGGAAGGTTAATTTTTCGCCTCTTGCAGTTTTTAAAAATAAATTCTTTGTTTGGTAATTTCTTCGATTTTTTCCTGTTGTTTCTTGTTAATTTCCCTTTTGTTTCTGAAGTTTTCATTTACGTGCTATTGTGATTATTCTTTAAGAAATGGCGTTGAAGTAAATGCTTAATGCATAGTAACTTCTGTTTCTTTTAAAAGGAAAATGTATGGCCTTTGTTAATTTCTTTTCAAAATAACTAAGTTACAATAATTTGCAAAATTTCTATTGTGGAATATTTTCAGCTTTTTGTCATATTATTTGAGAAATTGAGATAATTTTATTTTTGCAATTGTATATATTGCAGGCAAATCTAATGAATTTGCTAAGCTATTTTTTTAAAGACTTAAAGTATATGCTAATTCTTAGAAATGATTCATACCTGTTGATATCCAATATAAAAATCTAACTAAATTGGCATGTTTTATCTTTCAGAATTTTTTTAATTAAATTTTTTACTTTTATATCCACAGTGAAATATTATTGCATGAATTTATATATTAAATAGTCCTTGTTAAAAAAATGTTGGTACTTGCATATTAACGCCACCGCAGGTACAAATTGGGCGGTTTTTTAAGTGCCGCCAATCACTTTCAAAATTCAACACCCCGTTGCTGTGTGCGAACAATTGCTCTTTATTGGTGCATTAGCGCAAAAACAACCAAATCTGTAGCTGCAGTGGCATTAATATGCAAGTACCAAAATGTTGTAAAAATATCAGTTACTTTTCCTTGAAAGCTTTTATTCTTGATCTTTTGAATTTTCTTGTGTTGCTTTAGAATTTGAAGAATGTTTTATTCAGAACACTTAATACTTATAACATTCAAATTGAAGTATCATTACTTTAGTTCATATATATTTGCAAATTCATTTATTGATATCTATTTTATTGGTATGAAAATGGTGTTATTTCCAAGATAATTTTGATTGACATTATAATAATCATGCTCTGTTCAAAAATTTTTTCTTGGGAAGAATTAAATCCATTTATGCAAAATTTGTTTATTGAAAATAACAAGGAAAATACTTATCCAGGCCCAATTAGTGGTTTGATTTTGTTAATTTTTATTTCATTTGAAAGTTCATAACTTCTAGATATATCATCAGCAATCATCTAACTTCTATTTTTGAGAGAAATTTTTTTAAAAATACTATTTTATAGCACGTTCTATATGGTAAAATCTGTGGCAACGTTTGCCAATTACGATCATTGAACCTATTTAGTAAAATTTTTATCTTGAATGAAAACTTACGACTCTTAGATAATCGTAAATCGCCATCCATCATCTTTCAAAGTGAGGAAAAAATGCTTCTTCACTTTACATTATATCTAAAGAAAAATCTTAAGAGTTCTAAGGTGCATCAATGATGCCACTGATTTCTAAATATTTTATTTGAAAACCCATAATCTCTAGAATTCAGTAATGTCCATACCTTCATTATTGTTCAATACTGCAAAGTTTCCAACATTGACAATTTGATTACACAAATTTTTGTCCCAGCTCCATGAATGTGATGAATTATCACATTTACTACATTACAAAGCAAAAGTATCTTAAGCATTAGCAATATGTTATCAAGCAATTTGATGAGATAAAAAATTTACATGTATAGCTTATATCCTGTTGAAAAGTTTTTACTGATTATTGCATACTATCTGAAACTTTTTAAATTTTTTTATTTCGGAAGTTTTTGCTTCACCAGATAGATGAATTTTTAACATCCAAGATTTTATTTATTTTATAATATGAAAAATTCAAAGAAATATCCCAAGCTATTCAAATTCATAATAACTGCTCTGGCACCCTCTTGCAAAATATGAATATTTTGTCCTATGCATTTCATGTTGCTTGATCATACATTTTACATTGAAAAATTAATAGCTTATAGATCTTGAGAATAATTACTTAACTAACCCTAAATATTAAAAATGATTAGGTAATCAGATTTTTTTTTTTTTGTAAAATGTTTAAATTAAAAAAGTTTAGTTTTCATAAACTTTTTTCTGCTTTACTTTTAGCAGGTTTCCTCATCCGACTATTTCTCATTTCTCCAAAGCTGAATTCTTTGGATATTTACTAGCATGCATTATTCAGTTTTTCCCCAATACTTTCTGGAAACTCTGTCCTCGCTGGATATCTCGGTGGTTTCGATGGTGTCCAACTTCAACACAAACACTAGAAAAAGCAGAAAAGGAGGTTCTCAGCAGTAAGTATGATTATGTATAAATATATATTGTGTATTTAATATTTTGAACTATGAATCTTGTTACCAATGAATTTATTTTGAATAAATTTTATTTTTATTGGATTTTTTTGTGCAGGTATTATTAATAACTAAAATTACTTGAATGTAAAGCTTTAAAAAATTAAATGTGCAATTTTTTCTACATAAATTGCTAGTAATGTATTATTTTTTAAAATAATACATCATTAGCAATTTAATATATCATGTCAAATATATGATGTATTATTTTTTAAATAATGCATCATTTAAATAATACATATTTGAGTAAAAGAGAGAACTACAAAGAGTGGTGGAGGCCTAGCCTTCTTAATAAAGGATGTCAAGTTCCAAAGCATTGACATTCTTGCAGACCAAACTTCAAATCTTGAAATTCAGGGTATTAAAAGCTTGTGGAGAAACAAGCTTCTAAATATCTTTAATGTCTATCACCTTCCTAATCATAAAAACTTTGCTGCAAATTTTTCCAACTTTATGAACAAGAACTCTATTATTATCGGGGACCTTAATGCCAAACATACTGCTTGGGGCTGTAGTAGTGATAACGACAGAGGCATTGATGTCCTTCAAATGATGGATGACAATTAATTTATAACCCTCAATGATGGTACTCGTACCCATTCTTCCTTCAGTTATAACACCTCTGAGGCCTTGGATATTGCCATGACCAGTGTAGAATTAGTTCCCCAGTGTTCCTGGTCTGTACTAGGTAATATTGGAAGTGACCACTTACCAATTCTTATAAAACTCAACAAACCCTTTCATTCCAAAGAAAACTTCTGGAACTTCAATGAGGTGAATTGGGCTTCTTTTAGCAGTTCCATAGATAAGGAAATTTCAGCATTAACCATGACTGGGAATCTTAATAATGACTGGAATAATTTCAAGAATATTATCCTTAAATATGCCAAGGCATGAATTCCTAGAGGTAATGTGAAGCGCTATGTCCCTTGTTACACAAAAAATACTGCCATACACAAAAAATACCGTTCTTGGAAAAAAGAAAGAGCCTTTTTGAGGCCTTGGACCTGTAGAAAATAACAGAAGAACTGCTATCAATAAAATTAATGCAGAGATCAAACTAACTTATGCTCATCTTAAAAGATCCAGATGGAATGAGTTGTGCAGTAAAATTGATTCTAGAACTCCAAACACTAAACTTAAAAAATCACCAAGGGTATCTGCAAGGAACAGATTAAAAACGAAGAATGCAATTCAGTCAGGAACACCGATGGACAAATCTTCCTTGACGACAAATCGGCTACCAATGGCCATGCCGCTCACTATCAATTAACTGGCAGGCTTCATTTTGCAAATGAAGACAAACCCATTTTAAGTAAAGCCAGAAATTTCGTTCACGGTTGTCACAGCACTGATTTGAGAGATCCAACTCTAACAAAACAATTTTCCATGAGGGAGTTACTTATCGCATCAATTTTTCTTGATCTCAACAAGTCTCCTGGACCAGATGGACTTTCTGACCGTTTGCTTGAATACCTTGGAAGTATGGGAAAACAATGGCTTATTGACCTTTACAACTTATCGTGGAAGAAAGGACCTTACCACAGGAATGGAAAAAGGCTATCATTATTACAGTTAAAAAGCCTAACAAGAATTCTTCCTCCCCTGAGGATTTTAGACCAATAACACTTACATGTACAACTAGCAAGGTAATGGAAAAAAATTATCCTTATTCGACTACAATTCTTCCTAAACCAAAACAATCTTATGCCTTGTAAGCAATATGGCTTTCGAAGGGGCCACAGTACCATTGACCAAGTTCTTTACTTTGCACAGACTATCAGATGCTCATAACCGCAAGCCAATGCATCATACCCTGGCTGCTTTTTTAGATCTTACAAAAGCCTTTGATAGAGTTTGGAAACACAAATTAATCATTAAGCTGCATAATAGTTTCAACATCCGTGGCAATACTTTGGCATCGATCTCAGATTATCTACAACAGAGATTTATCAGGGTTATATTCAATGACACATTCAAACAATTTTCATCTTAGCCAAGGTGTCCCTCAGGGTACAGTGCTTAGTCCAACACTATTCTCTTTGTTTTTAGTAGGTGCAGAAAAAGTTATCTCTTTAGGAACACACATTGGTATGTTTGCTGATGGCATTGCTCTTTGGGGCTCTGGATTCGATATAAACCTTCTAGAGTCTAAATTCAATGAGTCTTTGAAGGCCTTGCCCGAATTTGCTGCAGAACTTAAACTCAAATTTAATCCTGCCAAATTGATTTCCACCTTTTTTTACAATCAATAAACACTTATACAACTACAAACCAAAATTGATGCTTGAAAATCAAGAACTTGCATATGAAACACACCAAAATACTTAGGATTTGTTTTAGATTCTGAACTTACAAGTAATAAGCACATTGATTACATCATCTCAAAAGCAAGAAAACGATTAAACATCTTTAAATATATTGCAGGTAGGGACTAGGGAGCTGACGATACTACCCTTAGAACTACTTATCTAGCTATCATCAGACCTTTACTTGAATACGGATTCCCAATTTATTGCTGTGCCTTCGATTCCAACTTGAGGAAACTTGAACAGGCACAGCTGAGTGCAGCTCATATAATAACTGGTCTGAAACAAAGTTGTCCCTCAGATATTGTCCTTTATGAAGCTGACCTGAAACCTCTCCATGTTAGAAGACATACTAACTTTATCAAATATTACAACAAACTTTCCAGTTATGGCATTCAAAACAACACCTCAAAATACCTAAGTAATTAGACTAACCTCTAGAGACTCAAAAAAAAAAAAAAGTACCTTTAGTCAAGTCTTGTCTTGGAATGTAATTTCTAAAAATGTGGAGCCACATTCTCTTCACTCCTGTATGAATCCAACTGAAGAACTTATCAGGGTTCACTTTCATTTCAACCTTCCTGTTCCCATTAATAAAAAAGGAAAATGCATTGGAACACCTTAGACAATTGGCCTTGGAAGTCATTAATAAAATCCCTAAATGTGACATTAAATTGTATACTGATGGCAGCAAAATCGACAATTTTGCAGGTAGTGGCATCTATATTGTAACTCCTCAGTCTAGTTTTACTCTATGCCAACGAAATCGACTTCTGTTCCATTTTTAGAAGCTAACTTCTAGCAATTGATGAGGGACTTAAGATCATTTTACATGAAAATAATTATAAGAACCTTTGGATTCTTACTGATAGCCGCAGCTCAATGAAATACCTTAACAATTGGACCTATGTTGGAGATAAAGCAAGCTTGTCTATTCTTCAGAAGTTGAAGCTGATTTCACTCCAACATGATTCATTTCCATTGGATCTCATCTCATGTGGATCTACTTGGTAATGAAATAGCAGACAGGCTTGCAAAGAAAGGAAGCAACCTAGCAACTTCATCTTCTGCTGAGCTCACATACTTAGAATTGTTTTCAGACGAAATTCTTAAATAAGAAGAATTGGATGGTACCCCCTACTCATGATTAGTATACGGCCAATAAGCCAGACCAGTCCTTAATTCTTCCTTGTGATAGAAAAACCAACACTTGCCTGTCGCGCCTTGCCAGTGGCCACCTTAAATGTCTTCTTTTCTCAGGGTGAAAAATCGTACCGTTTTTGCCCGAAATGCTGCCATATTCTAGACTGTAATTAAGAGTGTGAATTCTATCACAAAATTGCTAATGTTTTTTTACACAACAGATTTCTCATTTAAGGTAAAATTTAGATTTTAGCTAATGTGACATAGAATTTGTAATATAGCTAGCTACTTTTGGCAATGAGCTTGGCACTAAAGATATTGATTGCATTTTAGATCAATCAGTTATCTTGTATTCTGTCTTGTCTTTTAAGTTTTTTTTTAGTCATTTAAATTTACACAATATGTATGTGGCATTCTGATTAGTGAAGCATGCTTAAAAAGTAATAGGAAAGTATTTATATACTATTTCAATCATGTGCCAGTTGAGGAATAAATGGCTAATTTTTGTTTATATTTTTATTTTTGGATGGGAGGGGAGGGGGTGGATCTTGAAAATCGTGGCAATGTAACTGCTATAGTACACAAGTACAAATAAATAATGAAAACAATCTATTTCCAGAATTTAGGGTAATCTGACAAAGTTTTTGTGATATGCTTTACCTCTCATTTTTGAAAAATAAGATTTTATAGAAAATAAAAAATTGTGAAATTGTTCAAGTTATGAGTGAATGGCTGATTTTTTGGTTTTGCCAATCATTTTAAATATATAGGTGTGTTGTGATAGCAGCCATATCACATAAAGGGAATTTAGGAATTGGTTTCAAACTGCACTACTATGTTCATGGTGATTATGCAATTGTTTCAAGAAAAGAAAATGTTGTTGTGCTGTTATGCAACTATTCTATTGGGGGGGGGACTAATATACAAATATATCTAAGATTCTTACTGCCTTTCTAATGATATGTTTTATTTATGCATTATAATTTTTTGATAAAAATCCATCATACACTAGAATTTAATTAAAAGTGAATTTACTGTATTACTTTTCTTTTATGAATTACTATTTTTTTATAATAGATATTTCCTTTTTTCTGTTTTTATATATAATTTAATTAAACTTAACATGGCTAAAAAATTTTTTTTGTTTATGGATTAAGAATATGTTTCTTAAAAACAACCATAATTGCTGAATATTGCATAATAAATACTGTTCATGATTTTAAGTATCTAACACATTTTTATAACACATTATTTTATACTTTTTACAAAAATTAATATTGATTTGCTAAATGATAAAACTGATATTTTCTGACCTAAAAACTCTTTTTAAATGTTCTTGTATAAAATTTTTCTATATTTAAGTCCTTTGTTACAATTTCCAATGTTTTCAGATTTGAAGCATCCATACGAAGTGGAGTATACAAATATTGGGAAATGCTGTGAAAAGGTAGACAGCTTTATAAGGACAGTCTCTCTGAATAAAAATTCTGATAAAACTCCGATAGTTTTATTGCATGGATTTGCTTGTGGTCTTGGAGTCTGGATTATGAATTTAGATAGCTTGTCTTCTTCTCGTCCAGTTTATGCTGTTGACCTATTAGGTTTCGGACTAAGTTCACGACCTCCATTCAGTTCTGATGCTTTAGAAGCTGAAATGCAGTTTTTCATTTGTAAGTGCTTTATTATTATTATTCTCTTAGAAAATCTAAATATAGTTTACATCTAAAAAATCAAAATATATTTAGTTTAAATCTACAGTAAGACAAAAATCAGATCTGACATAAATATTTTAATGTGCACTACATCTAATATATCTTCTTTTTTTTATGTACAAAGATAACCAGAAATTATTTTTTTTAATCAGATGTACTGAACTAGGTTTATTGTAAGGCTTATGACACTGAGTTTGCCATTTTGAATTCCATTTTCCTTTTAATTACATAGCTTTTGCAACTATTTAACAAAGATAAAGAATTTGTCTTCTCGGGTAATAGTAACACTTCAAGCAAATAAAGGTGGAAATAGTGCAAATTACTCTGATAATGAATAGAAATCTAATATATGTCAATATTTTTTAAATGCAAAATGCAATTTGTAAATACACCTATCCAAATCTTTGAATAGAGGGGTTTGATTCTTTGAATCTTTTTAAAGTATATATATATTTGTCTTTTAAGTGCTCTTATATATGCAAGATTGAAAACCCAGTGTGATTTTTTTTTTTAAAAAGTATTTCTAACAGGTAACATTATACAAATATATAATTTTTCCTGTTATTCATTTGGAAATCTGTTCTGCCTATTAGATTTTGCCTATTTTGAAATCTGTTATGCTTATGCTGTGCATTTTTGCTAACTGATAAATGCTTGCAAATTAAAATTTGTTTCCTGTAATTAGAATCTTGTGATTTGTGAACAATATAGTGAAAATTTTCTGATTAAATAATTATGTGAGTTGTGACTGTAAAAAAGTGCTTAATTGTTTGTATTTCTGTTCTGTGTCTTATAAGTATGGAAATAAACTAAAAATGCTTTCTTGATAGAACACAATAATTGTGATTATTTATTCTTCGAAATTGGGAGTTTTACTGATACGGGGAGTTTTTGTTTAGTATCAATGTAAATTTTGACATTTAAAAATATTTAATTAAAGGTAATATTGCTGGTTTCATAAGTATAATAACAAATTAAATTTACAGTCCAAATATAATATTGATTGGGTACGTAGCATTACCGAAAATCCTCAAAAAATGCTTATTTTTAATGGTTCTTTTATATAAATCTTAAAAAAGCTTTTTAAAAAATTCTAGGTGCTTATTTTTTTTATAGGGAAAAATTTTTTCCTAGTTAAAATTAGCCAAATTATATGCAATTTCATTTTTTACAATGGTGGAACTTTCTACATTCATGGAATGCTAGTGAGTTAAAAAGTCAATGTAAAGGATTTCCTTCAGTTTAAAGAAATAATGATAGTATATTTTATCACTTTCATTAACTAGAATCTTTCATCTTTTGCAAAGTTTTCTTTTCAATAATTTTATTTATTCTTAAAAATGTCAATTTATTTGAAATGAATACACTTCATGATTGTTTTGCTAATTCTTCCTTCATTATAGATAATTTGTTTGTTAATTTTTCAGCATTATTATTAGTAAATTATTTCAGTATTTTTACTGCAGTTTTTGTGCAAAATTTATGGGGAAAATTTAGTAGTATCAGTTGATTATAAAAAATGCCTATTTTTTTTAGAGGTTAAAGAGCTAAAGAATTTGCTGCTAATTATATAAAGAAAAGAAAGTTAGGATCTGATTTTTTGGTTAGGATCTGAAAGAAATTTTTCATACAAAAAGAAATTGCTGAAATTGAATGTAAAGCTATTCCACATGCTCAGCAAGCTTAACCAGCCATAGCTGAAAAAATCTAATTTTGTGAAAACTGAACTATTGAAGGAGCAAAATTTCTAGAAAGAAAGATAACTTTGTTTACATGGTTAATAATATTTGCTGATTTTTATATCCTAGATTTGTTTTATTTATGTCTGTTCTTTTTCTGGAATGATCTTATGTAATGTTATTTATTTAATACTATTTGTATTTCTTACATTCTGGTATATTACATACTGGTGATATTGTCACATAGAACTATAGTATAGAACTCAATGACACACACAAGAGGTAGAGCTAAACCAATTTATTAACTGAACTCAGAACTGAGAATACAGTAACTGACAAATCTTCTGCTTTTATTCAAGCAGAGAGAGTTCCAGAATACTCTTCTGGAGACAGTAAGAAAAGTCCAGAACACTTGTTTGGTAAACTAAAGAAATGTCCAGTATCTTCTGGAACATGAAATAAAGGAAAACAAAATCAAGGAATTAAGTATTTACATATACTATTAATCGCATTGTCTCTAGCGGGATTCGAACCCAGGTCTCTTAATCATGAGACCAGTGCCATGACCATTCGGCCATGGAGATTTGACTGCCTTTCTTCAATGCGGCAATATTCTATATTTATATAAAATTTGTTACTGAACTTGCCTAATTTAATGAATTTTGTCATGACACATAGTTCTATCATCAAAACTGCTATGTTAATGTTGGCTTTTATTTATTTTCTCTAAAGATACTTTAAAGTTTATTTTTTAAGGCAAAATTTAACTATTTACTTTGATAGAAGTTGTATTTATGGAAGTCACTTCATTAAATTTAGTTTTATTTCAAAACTGATAGAAAATTCTGCATTTTAAATTGTGGAGATTTGAAATATACATCTAATAATTAATGTCACCTTCAAATTAAAAATATTGTATTTGAATTGAAATTAACAAATAATATAAAGTATTATTTGATATCATTTACACTGAATATCTTCAGGTGTTCATTCTTCCCTTTTATTTGATTTAATAGTAATTATTTTAACTTTAATTTAGTAATAGTACAGTATATAATGGTTTTCCAGAGATTTTTATATTGTTCCAACTTATGAAAAAAGTATTCTTTTTCTTGATTATTAGAATTCAGAGTATGTATTTTTTCAGTAGGATGAGGGATAAAAAGAAATATATGCTAGGAATTCTGATAAAATAAAAGGTATCATGAGAAATCTAGATGTGTTTAGGAAAAAATCTTCTCTAAATCACTGTAACTTATTGCGATTAGTATTTTCTTACATTTAATTAAAGTTAATTATCTCGAATTGCAATGAATTGATTTCGTTTGTTTATTCATGTTCATTTATTTGTCTGTGAATGGAATTAAGAATTTGTATATTTCTATTAGCTTTAGAAAAATGGAGAGAATCTATTGGATTAGATAAATTTATTCTTCTTGGTCATAGCTTTGGAGGGTATATTGCTGCATCATATGCATTGCATTATCCAGAAAGAGTTTCTCTTCTTATACTTGTTGACCCTTGGGGACTTCCTGAAAAACCAATCTCGCATCTTCACCGTTATGATTTGGATTCTTGGGTGAAATTTTTAGACAGTTTTCTTCAAGGTTTCAATTTCTTAGCTAGTGTGCGGGCTGCTGGACCAATTGGTAAGGAATCTTATTAATAAACTTTTTTAATATATAAAAATAGTAATAGCCTTTTCAAAAGTTCATTTTAAAATTTGGCATTTTATTTTTATTTCTGTTTTTTGGTTTTGTTTATGAGGAAATGAACCAACCACATCCAGTATTTCATTGAATATATTTTACAGTGTTTTTTTATACAAATTTAAAATGATTGTTTCATATTTATATAATTCTAGTAACTTGCTGCAGGAATTTCATTCCAAAATTAAGCTTAATTACATAAGTTTGGCATAAAGATATCCCTTTCTAATAGTAAAAAAGAACATGCAGATTTGCTTGCACATCAAACATCAGCAAAAGAATAACATAAACAATGCACCAAAACAGTGAATATGCCATTAGATTGCATAAAAATAGTTGCCATACAGTATAAATTTGTTATACTAAGTACACCATTCAATGGTAGAAATATCTTTGATATGTTTCTAAAAAAATCTTTGTAATTATGTACCAAAACTCTAATCAAGTAAATACTCTTGATATTTTTTCCCCCTATATCATTTCTTTTGGAAAGTTTTGAATTCTGGTTTGAGTTTTCATATAACAGTATATTTTTTTTAAATGTTGAATTTGTACTAGAAAGCAGATATGCTGAAAAATGTCCATTAATCGTTGTACACTGAAATTGCAACCAGAAAATGGTAATTAAATTTTTTCCATCAAGTTTTTTCGTGGGGGAAAAATATACTCTATATAGATGCATTATGGAATGATGTAACATAGTATCTATTTATTACTTAAATCCTTGCTTTAGTTAATAATTTCTGATGGTTTACTTATCATGTTTGAAATATTTTTTTTACTCGTAAGATGTAATGAAAAAATTTTGATGTTTGGCTGTTTTATTTCGTAAAAGGTATTGCAATAAGACTGAAGCAATTTAAGAATAATTCAAGGAAATATTTTATTAAATACAAAGTGATTAAAAATCAAAGAGGAAATGGGAAACAATTATTGTGAACATATTCTATTGTAATCTTAATTGTCAGATGAATAGGCTGTCAGTTGATATGACATAAAAGTAAATTGATCATAATGACTAGGACATTCAAGGAAATAGATAATATCCATTAATATTTTTCTTGAGTGTTTTTTCATAAAACCAATTTTTAAAAGATCAGTCCTGGTGCAACTTGTTTTGTTGAATTTAATCTTGAATTATTGCATCAGAACCAAAAATTTTTAAATCCATTTGGTACATAGTTAACAAAGAATTGTTTACAAAAAAAAAAAAAAAAATTGAAACAATGCAAGTTTATATGAATATTTTGTACCAAAAAATGCTTTTTCTTAAGTAAAAAAAAAATGTTTTTTTATTATTATTTGAAAAATATGCATTTTTTACTGTACAATAAATAATAAAAGTTTTTATGGTGGTTAAAAATATTATAATACCTGAATGATATCTTTACTCTCTGGAATTGTAAAAATTCATACTTTAGCAGTATGAAAGTTGATATTTGTCAGCTTTTTGAAAAATGTCAGCTTTTTTTTTTCAGCTAATGTATGAAATATTCCAAAATTAACAACATTTAAATATGTTGTGGAATATTTGAATAATATTTATATTCATTTTCACATTATTTTCATTGTTAACAAAAACTTTTTATTAAATTTTATTTTTTACAAAAATTATTTTTTAGTAAAATTTTATGAGCATTTGTTGAGAAATATTGAAGAGAGTGAGCATGATTTTACATTTCCAATATATTATGATGACTGCTATGGATGCTATTGGAATTTCTAAGAAAGATGGGTGTTGCTAATATTTCTATGGTGCAATAAGGTAGAAGTTATAGAAAATTTTTTGAGTTTCTATAAAAAGAAATTCAGCCAATCTTGTGGCATCTTTCTTTAGTTTGAATCTAATCATATTACATATCTTTTCATAATGCCAAATTATAGTAATACATCAATTTAATTTTTTTTTTGGACTTTATATGTTGCAGATTTTGTTTTTGTCACTTGTAAACATAAGGAAAATAAAGAATTATATGCATGTAATTTTTCTGCAATTAATGTAAAAACATTAATATTTTAACCAAAAATAAAAAAATTTAATCTTTTTTGCATTTTTGCATATTTTTTAAAATTTGTTTTGTAAATGACAGTAATAATATCTAATATACATCTTTTGGCAATTTTTTAACAACATTTTTAATAAAAAAATTTAAATTTTATTGCTTTTTCTATAAGTTTTAAAAATATCCTTGCACAGAAATTTTATTCATGATTTTTGATAGTTTAAAAAGAATGTATATGAATTGCAACTATAGTTGTATTTTAAAGTATTAAATTTTTTATTATATTCATATTTTCTATTGTTAAATATAATCAGTTAAGATTCTTGATCTTAAATTTTTTTGGAGGGGGGGGGGGGGGGGGGGCTTTGTTTTTGTTTTTTTTTTTTTTTTGGGGGGGGGGGGGGGAATCTGTTAATGAAACTCTAAAAGGCAGAAACTCTTTAAAGCATTTTTTGATGTATTATTTAATAAGTTTGATTACTTCTTTTTTATCAGCATTTTTTTCTCCGGCCTACACCTATTAGACATATTCATATAATAAAAGTAAGCTGTTTTGCTCAATTCAGTGTTGGAATTGGATGTATATATATTTAACAATTTAAATTAAAGATTGCATTTGAATCTAGATTAATTGCAAGTATGTCAGCATTGTTTACGTATTAATTTATTTGAATTTTTTAAGAAAGGATTTATTGCTTAGTCTAAAAATAAGCATCTGATTTGTTTCTAAAATTTCACATTTGGACCTTAGTTTTCATAAATTTTTATCTTGTTTCTATGTGCAAATGGAAAGAGTTTAAAATGTGTAAACTGTAATATATTTTCTTTTTATGTTTACTAAATTAAGAACTTCGCATTTGTTATAATATGTATAATACAGAGCTTCCTTTTTTTTTTATTTATCAGAACTAATAAGGAAGTTCAGTGTATATGTGTTTATGTGTTGATGTTGGTGCTCTCCAGGCCATATTACTTGACCAATAATTACCAAATTTGACACATATCTTGGAGAGTAGGAATGTGCAATTCAAAGTGATTTTTTATTTTGAAATTTTAATTAAAAATAAAGCTGTTTATCAAGCAATAACTTCTACAAAATTATTGTGTAAAAATGAACTCCAATTCAAAAATGTAAAAATTTTTTTAAAAAAAATCTATTTTTAATTATAGCAATTTAATATGAATTTTTCCTGAATTTTGGCATATATTTATTTATTTTGACTAATTTCCAACTATCTATTACATTGCTGATTTGAAATTCAGGAAATAATTAAAATAACGGCTTTAATATCGGACAATTTAGTGAAATCATGGATGTGAAGTTATATCTAAATTGTTTATCTGAAATTAAATATAATTGATATTCCCAGTAAACTAACTAATCACCTAAGGCAAACAGTTCAATAACTAAACATAGTTACTAATTTGAAATATCAACATGCAATTTTAATTTATTAAATTTAATAGTGTGTATTTAAATATATTAAAAATTTAAAAGCTTTAATAGTGCATGAATTTAAGTTTATTTACCAATATTGCATTGAATATTAATTCTGAAATAAGATGAATATATTTTAAGATATATGAATGGTCAATGTTCTGTCAAAATTATTAATTTAATATTTCATTATAATAAAAGTATTTTTGTCTTTAATTTTAATTTCTATAGAAAATTTGTATTCTTGGTTAAAAGTGCTTTTGATTTTAGGACCTTCTTTAGTACGACATTTTCGTAGCGATTTGTGGAGAAAATATGGGCGATTCATGGATAATCCTCACTGTATTTTAGAATACATCTATCATTGTAATGTTCAACATCCCAGGTATAAACATTTTTGTTTTTCTTTTTGCAATTATTTACCTGTTTTCAAAACTCTGTGTATACTTTTCAACAGTTATTCAAACATGTAGAGTCTGATTCATTGGAAAATAAAATATATATATTCAAATACACATTTGTAATTGTGAATTCTCAGATACTGAATATATTGTTAAAGAAACATGTAATGTGCTTTAATTAGAACATTCTTAAAGAATAGGCTAGTCCTTTCTGTGACCCATTTTTACTTTGAATCATATTGGAGTAAGTTGTATGAATCGGTATTAATAACAATTTTAGAAATAAGTAAGGTTTAATTTAAAAATATTTGAATCAAATGTAATTGCCAAAATTATTAAATTTTTGGAGAAATTATTGTATGTATATTTTTGAAATATGCTCTACTAATTCATTTTGGGAATTACTAGAATCATTAGCACATTCTCTATTCTTATCTCATTTAAGAGTTGATGGATTTAGCTCCATCAGAATGAAAGTCAAATGATTGAATTAGCTTCTAAATATTTTATAACCAAATGAGAGGCCAAGTAATGTATTTTTGTCATATCCAATTTTATTGTCTTTATTTTTATGAAGAAACACACATATCAATATCATTAAAAGTTGTACATAATTTTTGATGACATCAAAAATATTAATTATACCCATCTTCAAGACTGTACTGGTGGTTTTGATCTTGATACTCTTAGTCAAGAAGGCCCACTAAATTTGATTAAAAAAAACATTATTGGAGTCAAATGAGTACTAGATTTTAGGCAGCTGCCTAAGGCCACAGAAGAAAAACAAGTCACACATATGAGGTTTAAAAGAATATTATTAGGATAGTTGCTTTATAAATAAATTTATAAAAATACAAATACTGTTTATATAATTTTAATAATTAAGATTTTGGAAATACAACTGGTGAAGTTCATATATATTTCAGTAGATTTTCTTTGTTATTAAAGTATTTGGAGACATCAATTGTCTGCATTATTGTATATAAACTTGACTGTCATTCAATCATAAATAGTAATAATTATTAGATGTTATCTCATTTGCATCTAATACTAGATGAAAAATTATTCATAAAATTAATAAAATAAAAAAATAATTTATTGCAAATCATTAACATGTTGATCAAGTTAAAAAAATATATTGAAATTTGAAACTAAATGATCAGTTTATTGAAAGAGAAGATGGGTATCTCATAAAGAACACTGCTTTTGACCATAGATGTTTAAATCTACCATTGAGTCAATTTTACCTTAAATTGCAGAAATATCAAATATTCATTTTTTAAGCATTCAATACCACTTGTTAACTGGAATAAATCAAGTTTCGCATTTAGATTCATGAGTTTGATGAAGTTTGTTAGATAACTTGTGCAAACATTGCAATATGATTATATGCAAGATAAATTCTCATTATTTGGAAAATATTGAAAACTTTTGAGGACAGATGTAATATGCAAAAATGTAATATTTAAAAACTTTTGGTAAAATTTATTATGTTCATCTTGGTTTTTAATTATCTTCCTCAAATGACATTAATTATTCATTAGACAAAAACAATTCATTAGACAATTATTCAATATGGTGGAATTTTGACCACTTTTTTTGTAGCACAATTTTACTTTGCAAGTTTAAAAATGTTGTCAATTGCCTTCAATTGAATAAAAGTCATACTAAATCCATCATTTTAATTCAAATTGGTCCTAACTGGACAGTCTTAACAAATTTATCGCTGAAATGTTTGGAGTTTATTAATAATAAAAGAATTGTATTTCGTTATGACAACATGATATCGTATATTTGATCTTATGTCTATAATTTCTATAGCTTAAATGAAATGTATTACCATATTCATCTGATCTTGTGCTATCAGATTATCACTTATTTTGTTTTATTCAAATTTTTATTCAAATGTAATGTTTGGTTTAGATACATCTGTAAATCAATATTTTGTTCAAATTTTTGTTTATGAAGACTGGACTTTTTATAGATTCATTAAGTTCATTAAAAATGGCACAGGTTAATACAAATAAGCAAATATTATTGGTTCATCTTTGTTTCTCATTAGTTCATTGGAATTTATATAATTAGATGTAAAATATCAAAATTTTCTTGACAATTTAAGAAATCTAAGTTTACCTAATGTACAAGAGAACATTAACGGTTGCTTTCATTTTTTATCCTTTATTGAGTTACAAGATATTTCTCTCTAAGATTATGTTGATAAATATTTTCTCTGCTTTTCCATATCATTTTATTTCATATTATGTTAAAATTTGTAATGCATTTTATTAATGTGGAAACATGCAAAACATTTTAAATCAATTGATTTAAAATGTTTCTTATTAAAAATTATATTTTAGTGGCGAAGCTGCTTTTAAATCTATGACAGACAAATCTGGATGGGCGAAATATCCAATGATGTACCGATTAAATAGTTTGGATTCTAAGATTCCCATTACTTTAGTTTATGGATCTCGATCATGGGTCAACAGGCAGCCAGGACTGCAAATAAAATATTCTAGATTGAATTCCTTTGTTGATGTTCAAGTGAGTTTGTTTTAAATGTAATTACTAATTTGTTTCATGTAAAAACCTCTGCTGATTTAATTTAATATGAATTTATTGTAAAAACTATTTTTAAAATTATGAATTTAGCTGTTTTCCTGATATATGCTATTTTTTCCCTTTGTTATTCTTAATTTAGAGGAAAAATTACAACTAATTATAGATTATTTAAATTTAATGTATGTTAAGTTATTTATATACAACTCGTACATGTCATTGTTTCAAAACAAAACAACATGGATGTACATGTTCTTTTGTTTTTAATTTGACAGTTATACATTAATCAGATATTTATTATGAAATGGAAGCAATTGTGTAATCTGTAGTAAATAAATGAGTGCATAGTGTTTTTTTATATACTGACACAATTCACAACTGTAAACTCTATCTATCAACTTGGATGCCACCAATTTTGGTAAATGAAATTATGAGGCCATGGGGGAAAATATTAGTTCCAAAAATCATTGATAGGGGGGAAATGGACCTCCGCTGGCTGAAAATACATATAATTTTTAAGCAAATTCATTATTATGTAAAAGACTATAGTTCTAGCGATATGACTCTACAGTCATCGGGTAAAAACTCCAAAATGAACTAATTCAAACTATCAAATTCTAAGTGAAAAAAATACTTGATTGTGCAGGGCTGTTTATCAGAATTTCAGTTTAAAAACTGATTATTAAGTTGTTAATAAAAGAGCAACTTCAATCATAAATAATGAAGTACTTAAAATTACAATAAAGGAATTTCATTTTTATAAAACAATACGTAAATCAATAAACTTGCAATCGCAACAATTCATTGTTTATTTAATATGATTGTATAAGTGAATATTTACTGTTGATAAAGATTGTTCAAAAACGTTTTTATGTCTTTTTGTTATTATCTGGTGTAGCCACATTATTTGTTTTGACGATGATTTTGAATTTAGTATCTTATGCACTTCACCTAACTGTCTCTTGCATTATTTACAAAGTTTTTTCATGGTTATAACCTTTTGAGTCTTTTTGTGAGGTTACTTAAAATCCCAGATGTTATCTGTTGTGTTCCCAAATATAGGGAATTTAAAGAATATATTAAGGACTTAGATAAATATTTGAAGTGCTATTTTACATTTGGCAGTAAGGAACATTGTGCTCGAAGTCCAATATAGACTTTACAAGAATGATGGTTGCAGAGATAGAGATTAATATTCTCACCAGCAAAGTGAATTTGAGTGAAGAGAAATCGTAACAAATTTTTAATTTCTAAATGTTAATATTTTAGTTTACTGCTACATAAAAAATGAGTATTTTTGGTATTTATATATAAATTGCTTAGAATTTTCATAACTAAAATTTGACTGTTTGTAAATTGCATGTAGTTAATAGGTAATTACCACATTTTTTTTATTGACAAACACAATACTACAATTATCAGAAGTTGTTTATTTACAGTATTTTATAAGTTTAGATATAATTGTATGATTTTTAGATAATTTTTGTTTTCTACTGTTCATATTATTTTCAAAGTAAAGTTTCTTAAAAGATTGCTAGGTTATTATATTTTGAGTCTTCATAAAGTATTGATTTTTGAAAATTCTTTAAAATAGTTTCATGAATTTTTATGAAAAAAAAAAAAAGCTATTGAAGTGTTTTTATTTATTACTCTGAACATAAGTGTCAAAAATATCATTTACTTGCTTATCATAGTGACTGTTATTTCAGTGATTTTTAACAACTGAGCTGATTTTTGCACTGAATTGTTTGTAATATTTATATTTTAAACTATACATTTGTTCACACATGTTGCATTAGTTATTAGCCTCACTAATACGTAAACAAACAGCAAATGTTCCAATTTTTCATTCTTGTTTATTTCTGTTAGTTTATCTACTAATAATAAAGGATAATGTTGCATATATATTGGTCTAGGGCTACCAAATTTGGTGCAAATATTTTTTGGAGGATAGTAAATCACTCTGAAGCATTTTTCTTTTTTGAAATTTTAATTCAAAGTTAAACAAGTTCCCATTTTTCCCAAATTATAGTGTCCAAATTTTTAAATACCTTTTCAGTTATACCATTTTATTAAATTTTCTTTTTGCTTAGTTTTGCAACAACATAATCATTTTTACTTGAAAATTTTATTGCAATTTCTATTAGAAGCAAAGGAAAAAAGATTATACTTAATATTTGTAGAAAAAAAAGAAAATGAAGCTACAAATAGAAGAATTAAAAAAAAAAAAACCTTAGAAGATGGGTGAGCCAGGCTATTAAATTTTTAATGGCACTGTGATGTCATGGTATTTAATTCTTTTAGGAAGTTACATTTATTGTGTAAATGTAAAGTTTTTAAAATAACAGTGCTTTTAATATTTATCACAATTTTATCCCCATAAGTACTTTTTTGGGAAATCATAAAAAAAAAGATGAAAATCATGCATAAGAGATTTTATTGAAATTAAACACAATCAGTGTTTCCAATGAATAAACAGGTAGACAGAGGTGGCTAATAAATTATAATATTAAGAAGTTTGACAAAACTCTTCATAGTTTTGAATAATGCAAATTCTTTATTTTATTTTTATAGGTTATCGAAGGTGCTGGGCATCATGTTTATGCTGATAAACCTCAAGAATTCAATTCCTTGATCAACAGAGTTTGTGACAATTTAGAAAATGGAGTATTTCGTATGAGAAATATTTAAATAGCCTATTGAAATAATTTATCATGCGTTTTTTAAATCAGTTTATTCATTTTATAGGTTTAATGATCTGTAATTTTAACTGACATATCTTCAATCTTTTTACAAGTCATATACAGTGCATTTTATACCCAGAATTTACTATGCTGTACTTTATTAAAATGTAAGTTTTCTGTAAATTTGAATCTTACATTTAAAATCAATTTTTATTATAAATGAAATGTTCGTTTATGTTGACAAACTTGCTATTTAATTTATTTATGCACTGAGTAAAACTTTGAAAGAAACATATTTGTATATAAAATATCTGATGTGTATAATACATATTTCTTGTGTGAACAAGTTCCATGCATGCATCTTTTGTTATTTTTTTTGCTGTAGTATTTATATGTTTGAACATATTTTGTATGAAATACTTAATATTCGCCATTGTATACAAATTAATGTACATCTTATGTATATTTTTGTTATGGATGCCAATATGTATATTTTATTTTATAAACATGACAATAAAGCATATTTGGCATTCTTTTTATAATACTGTGATAAATGTTACTTTTTTAATAAATACCATGAATAGAACAAAATTTTACCTTGCTTTTTTTATTCTCTTTCACTGCACCATAATTTTTCTAAAAATAATGTTGCATTTTACTATATAAATACAATTTTTTATCAACTAGAATATGATCCTGTATTGACTGTATTGATTTTGAAGGCATATTAAAACTGTGGAAGTGACATCAAATCACTTCCCTTTATGTAAGTATTCATTGTGGCATTTGGCAGTTTTGAAAAATTGAAATTCAGTTTAAAATTATGCATTAATTGAAACTAATTGTGTATGTATACATGCACATACATACACACAATCATGTAAAATCTATATAAAAAAAACTTCAGAAGACTACAAAAAAGTTCTTTCATGGATAATTTTTATTACCTTTGTATGATAATTGCCATATTTATATATCTGCTTAAAATTTAAAGATATTATTGGCATCATTATAAAAGTGTATATTATGTATACACTGCTAACTTTTTCAGTTAATCTATTATTATTTTAATAAAATGTGGATAAATAACCACTTTCATTTGTTGCTCTCTTCTGCAGTTTTATCATTTTTATTTTCTATATAATTATTGAAAAAATGAGCATCAACTTTTTATAAATCACCATTAACATTTGTCAGTATCTCAGCTTCTATAGCAACAGATTACTTCTATAGGTACACCTACTTTTTATAGTTTAATGAGAAATTGACTGTTTCTTCAGAGATGATTCGATTTGTATATGCTGGGATACTGACCTTGCCAGTGCAAGCTATCTCTTTAAAGTAGAAAATAAATCTGATATATTTTTTTCCTGTCATTGGCCTGCCAAGCTGTGTTCTCTTTTAATATAGAATGATTGAAAGAAGCTTATCTAGCATACTAATACTAATTAAGTATGCATACTAATTTTATATTATTTTTATATTGCGTTATAGAATATGATTTTAGGAACAGTTTCTAACAAATATATGCTATGTGCTTTTATAATAAAAATGTTCGAAATTTGAGTAAGCTTAGTTACAAAATATCCAACATTATAATTTTTGCCTCCAAATATATAAGTTTGCAAAAAAAAAAAAAAAAAAAAAATTTTGTGTAATATGACTGCTAACTTGAAAATAGATATGCGATGCAATGAAACCCAAATTATATGGATATATTGGAGCCAGCCAGAATCGTTCCTATAGACGAAATTAGATAATTAATGAAAATAGTTATTTCTTAGGACAAGGTGTCAATCTTTATCCCCCCCCCCCAAGGGTTATTGATGTTGTTTCCCATTCTAGAATTATGTTTTTCCTAAAACTGCTGTTCACTTCTTCGCTTCTCTTTTATTTTGTTGTACTGTGCAACATCTTGAATTAGGTGGATTTTCTCTTTACTCAAATGTATATGTATTTTAAAGAACCTCATTTATATGATCATTCCATCTCGGAAAGAGTGCAATTCCATACATAATTATTGTGAACAAACAAACGTCTCTTTATCTCTTTCCCATTCAAGGCTAACTGGCATGGCTTAAGACGAAGTCAAACATTGGTGTATAATTATATACCAAGCAATGCCCATTTCCTCCTTATCAATAATAATAATAATTATAAAAAGTACCAGTATTGAACTGTTATAATTTTTTTTATTTAAATGATAAGACTAAATCCTTATGTTTCATTGGTTGAATATATATGCTCAGTTTGATCACCAGTTCTTTATTACTAGAGATTTTTGGTAGTCACTTTATGCATGTAAGATCCAATAAGAAAAATGTTTTGTTTAAAGATTATATTCTAAATATTTGCACAAAATACTATATACTTAATGAGGAAATCAATGGTAGAAGTGCAGTTCTAAAGAATAATCAGTTAATAAAAATTAAATTGCACGTTGCAGGAATGCAAAGAAAAGTTCCACTTATAATCATCTTATCAATGCTAGTAACGTGAGTAATTTATGTAATAGAAAGAAGTGTATAGTATTGTTTCCCGAAAGTGACATCACTAGTAAATTTTACAAAAAAGTGGAACTGTTTTCTTTTATTCCTTTACTTTAATATATATTCTTTCCAAATTAGTGTTATAACTTTTATGATGTCAGCCATTTAAAAATTTTTTTTGCTTTAATAGTAAGTTTTCATTTAATACATTATGGACTTCACATGAACTTATTGCAAAACAAACAGCCAAAATAACAAAATTTATAATAAAGAATGAATTAAGATGGAGGAGATTCTGACTCGCAAAGAACAAGGAGGGTTGGTTCACTTATGTAACCAGAATAAGAAAAAATTCCATAAACACTAACTTTCAAATTGCATGAAGTCGGACAGTGAACTTCATTCCCAGAGACGCGAAATGCTGCGGTTAGTGAGTGAAAGGCACGTAGATATTAACGAAGTAAACGTTTAAGTTATCAATTAACTATTAACGGAATTTTAATTCTTGGGGGTAAGTATGCCTACTCTGTCTTGATAGATTGTTCGTTGTTCACACCATAAGCGCCATTTTTTTTTTATCTAGTGGTCCTAGTTTTGGTGTTGCGGGCGCGAATTCGTAAGAATATATTAATATACTAATAATGTTATCCAACATTAAAATGGCATGCCGATAATTATTGGTAATTCATTGCTGTTTTATTCTTTTTTCTCCCTTTTTATATCTTGGTATAGGAAAGAGATAGTTGTATTTGGGAGTATTCTTTAAAAAAAAACTTTCGTTATTGACTTACACTTTCTCTTTCTAGGAAAAAGTTTCAGTAAAAAACGGAACTGTTGGAAAGATAAAAATATTGTAGGTTTGAGCCGCCATTTTTGTTTTTCAAAACATAAGCCATTTGAAAGATTCATCATAGAAATATCTGTACTTATATAAAGCTCAATGTGTGTGTGTGTGTGTGTGTGTGTGTGTTGGCGCTCTACAGGCCAGACCATTTGACCTACAGCTACCAAATTTGGTACATGTATACCTTAGAGGTCGGGAATGTGCACCTGGGGTCCCTTTTTTGAATTTTTAATTAGAATTTTAATTATTAATTAAAAACTAACTTTCCCGCCAAAAATCTTCCATTTTCTTGGGACTGATTGCAATTTTAGTTCTGTGTCAAATTTTCGTGCAAATCAATCCGCAAAAAAAAAAAAAAAAAAAAAAAAAAAAACCCCTTCCAAAATAATACTCTCACGATAGATGCAGTAAAAATGCTAGATTCACACCAAATATCTATATTTCGTAACTATCGTTCACCAGTGCCATTCAAGGTATCGCGGCCTTACCCAAGGTCCACAATTTTATGCGGGACGAGAGAGATAAAAATGTTACTGGAACATATGCGAGAAAGTTTTGAGAAGACTACTCCTATTTTAAATCTGGATATTTCTTTGTCTGTTGTAAAACGATCACTAAAAGATCGTATAATTGCATAGGGAGAGAACAGATAATCTAGGCTGTAGAATAAGATATTCAGAGGCCTTAAAGCGCGTACTCATTTATGAATCAAATGGTTCGCCAACTGCTCGCGGACGGACGTAAACAAGAATTTTTACTTTACGAATAAAATCCGTTGAACTTTTCTTGGAATACAAAGGGATTCGCAGTTCAAATGTAGACATTTTCTCATATAGTTTATCGTTCCCCGCTAGTTTCTAATGAATCTATAAGCCAAGACGTATTTCATTTTTGTACCAAGAGATTTTAATCAGTTTTTTTTTAAATTTCACGCAAATACTTCTTGAATCATACAATTACTATACATTTTAATGCGAATTTCATTTTTTAACTAAGGATGATTTTATTTAATACTAGTATTATACAATTAATTTGACGATGTTATACAGCTTTGTTTTATATATACAACTAGCTATTTTCAGCGATTAATTTGTTCTCCTGACAATATTGACTTTCATTTCTATTTAATTTGAAATTTAAAACTTCCCCTTTGTTCTCGGTAAGTTTGAAAAATAGAAATTGAAGGAAAATCCAAATTAAAGCAATATGGAATTACCATTTTCTATACTTGCTTTGGAGCAATGGCATTTTAGAATTAAATATTTTGTTTATGTTTTGTTTGTTTTCTAATATATTATGTTTTTTAAATGTTAGCGGTCAAATCGTCAAATTTAACAGTTGAAAGTTAATCGGTAGGAAGAATTGTAAAATATTTACATCAATAAATATAATAAAAGAACAATTTGATGGTTTAAAAAACTAAACGAAATAACCGGATAAGGGGATTAAATTTCCAAAAAAATAACAAGAAAAATATTAAAAATGTTAGTTATAAAAAGAAATTAGAAAAAAAAAAAGAGCACCATATTTTTCTAAATGATAAATTTTGAGACTAATTAATTTTTTTTTATTTTTCTTTACTCGAAATGTATAAAAGAAAAGATACCTGAGTTATAATGAAATTAAAATTGAAATTTGTAATTAGAAAAAACAAACAAACAAAAAAAGGATGCCTGTTATCGCATTGTAAAAAGAATCACTAAATGGTTGATACGAGGAAATGTTAAATTGTATGAAGCTTGTCAAATGTGTTAAAATTTGATTCTTTCAATGAATTGAGAACTGTATTTCAAAAAGTATGTAATATCAAATTGAGTAAATAAACTTATATTTAGAAAGTTCATGAATTAAAGAAAACAAACTTTATTAGACACCGCTTTAAAAATGAGAAAAGATAGTTATTAAATAATTTGATGAAATCGTCAAATTAGTTTGAGTTTCACTACAACACTGAAAAGTATTGTTGCAAATCATTAAAAAGTAGTCATAAAACACAGAAATAAATTATATGAGTGAAATTGATAATACTTAAAAGATGATTTGGATTTTGAATTTTAAAATAATTCTAAAATAATTTTTATGCAAGAATATTTTCGGAAGGCTATCGAAATTTTTTTTGAATAATTACAAATAGATATACCGGAGCTCGACAAGGAATGATTGACAATTCACTACTTTCCCATCTCTAGCCATGAATTTTAAAATCTCAAATAATTTATATTAAACTACTTTTTGTATTGCTTATATGCGAGCGCCATTTTTTTTAGACGTGACATTTCTTTTTATATTATTGGAATGTATATTTTATTACTTTGATTTATTAATTAACTTTTTCAATTTTTTTTTGTATATATTCTTTAAAGATGCGTTGAGTTTTATTCCTCTAAGATATTCATGACCTGAAAATATCTCGCAGATTCCCTCAAGGTTAATTACTTATATTTGTATAATACATAGTTGATGAAAAACATTAAAAAAATTATTTCATAATGGAATTTTCCTATTTTTATTAACAGAAACATACGTAAATAAACAAAACTTTATTTCTCAACACTTTATTACATTTCTCATTGGAATGATAAAATAAATTCTAATACACTAGTATCTCTCTACTGAGCACATAACAATTGCTACAGTTAAACTGCAGTTATAGATTCTAAAGAAGTCAAACTGCTGATATGGCAACCATAGAATTTTACATTGTAACAATTTTTTGGTAGCATAGTGAGAGCTACATTCAATTTTTTAAAATAATCAATCAATAAAAATGTACAACTTCGAAAGGCACGAGCAAAATATTTACAGCAGAAAAAAAGAAAACGTAAGGCAAAGTATGTACACTACACAAAAAGAAAAACACTCTTATTTAGTACAACGAGGACGGTGTTTGCATACGTTAGATGCTTACATCTAATATGCGGCTAGGAACAATCTCGCAGAGATCTAAATCGTAATATTTTGCAATCAAAATGCGCTTGGAATGAAGTCGCGAGCTTTGCACTTTATGTAGAAGTTCAAATAAATTTTAGATTTTATAAAATAAATCTCCAGCATGTAAATATTAAATTATATATAGAAAAATTTTAAAAATGAATTTTTGCAAGTCATCATCGATTTTGATTACATTTGATTTGGTTATTTAATTCCAGAAATTGTGAAACAATTTTCAGCATAAATTCACATTACATATACGTTATTTATAATTTACACAAAAATCAATAAAGGATACATTTTTCTGAAATTATTGTTACTTAATTGCATGATCTCTATTAGTTTTTAACTTCATAACTTCATAATTTTTTTAAATGCCACCTGCCAAAAAATCAATTCTTATACATAAAAATGTTTTGAAAAAATGTTGATGTGGAATGTGATTTTAAAAATATAATTTTACAATAATTTCAAGTAGCCTTAAAATTCACAAGAAAAATAAATATATGAAACAGAACATTCTTAATTAAATATTAATAAATATTAAGATTTTTTTTAAAAAAAATTAAGTATTTCATACACTGTTTATGAAGATAATCATGGCATTTCAATACCATTCTTTACTTCATAAAGAATTCGCATCAGAATTTTTTCAAATTTATAAAACGATTCTTATTCAAGAATTTTCGTTACATAGTTTGAATTTTCAGAATTTATTTTCCTCGAATTGGAAGAATTAAAGAAAAATCACTATAAATTATTTTCTGAAATCATTATTTGAGATTCACTCAATCTTTTATAAAATCGTTTGCTTTGTATTTTTAATTACTGACTCTTGGCAACAATTTTTAATATTCTTCAAATGTAGAATAAAATTTTAAAACAGCATTATTTGCTAGTTTTTTTTGTTTAAAAGATTTCTATGGAATAATTGATGAATTGCTTTTAGATGTCTTTCTAATGATATCAGGTAATCGCTATACCTGGTTTTATGGCTGAATTAAAAGGTAAAATTTATTAATTAAATTCATTATTATCACATTATTATATAATATTAAATAAATATTCCATTAGTTCTAAAAAATGTGGTGTTTCTTTTTTGTAATCGATAAAGATTCTGGTATTGCATTTGATAAAAATTTTTAAAACATTGTGATTACTGAAATTTTTTAATTAAAGTTTTTCATTTTTAAGAATACTCAGAGAATTTTCTAACTACAAAATAATAATACAAATGTCTTTAATAAAATCAGAATATAAATGCCTTTTTATAACGAATGCTTTTTATTCGTAGAAAAGATTAAACAATGTCTATAATTTTAGAATAAATCACGATATAGTATTATAAATAAAAACAATTAATCATATTTTCACCTTCATGGATCATACTGCTTAACTTTCCTTATTAAATTAAGAATGCAGTTAAAGCAAATAATATGCTTTCTTATTATTCTGAATTTCAAAGAACAGCTATTATACCAAGAACTCTAAATATCTATTACGTTATACACAGCTTTTCATGTTGCGCTTAAGAGCGAGTTAATAATTTAATTCAAGTTTTGATAATTTTTAATATAATTAAATTTTAAATAAAAAAATTAAAAGCAATTGATTAAAACGTATCGTATTGCAAAATGATTTCGTATTGATTGTAAAAATTCGTATCGGAAAAAAAAAATGTAATAACATTTTTCACCCCGTAATCCTGCAGAAACTTTCAGTAGATATATAAATTTCCACATACATCAAATGCAAACTTCAGACAGAAATTCTTTCATAAAAACAGCTGTCAACACTACACGAAAATATTTCAAACATCTTAAAACACAGAGGTATATATATATATATATATATAGTGGGCTCAAACATTTAAGAGTGCACCTTACTTTTACTTGATGAATCCGACTTGCAACATAAATATCACATTAAGTGAAATCACAGTGAAAACATGTTTTTATTTTTACACATAAAAAATGGTTTAATTTAAAGTAAAAACAAAGAATAATCAACGAAAAATTTCTAAATTGAAAAGTTCCAGAAGCATTTAAATAAACATATGCAGATTTTTACCTCAAAAAAATTGAGAATACATCAATAAAATTTTTGTAATATCTCGCATAGAAAGAAAGTATTAGTATTTAGTTGAATGTTTTTGGCTTTTATAATGCCTCTAAGCGTCGTGGTACCGATTCGACCACTTTTTTGTGGTGTCTGAAGATTTTTTATCCTATTCTTCTTGCAACACTTGTTTTAAAGGGGTTCTGTTTCTAATTTTGTGTTTTTAGACCATTGTTTCGAGTGTGGCCCATAGATATTCAATGACATTGATATTGGCGGAATGTGGTAGTGTGTGTAACTGCTGTTTTTTATAATGAAAAAGACACCCCATTTTGTCGTTACGTGCATTCTGCTTGGGGCCGTTGTCCTGCTGGAAAATGAAAGCTCCATCTAAACCCAAATTTTTAGCACTTTCCTTTATATTACTGCAACGTAAATTTGGTTTATAATGCCATCTATAAGAACTAAATTTCCGCCCCCGGCTGAAGCCATACAACCACAAATCATAACGGAGCCACCACCGTGTTTAACTATAGGAGGTAAATTTTTAGGATCCAAAGCAGTATTAGGCTTTCTCCATATGGTGCGACGGCTATCACCAACAAAAATGTTGAATTTTCTTTCATCACTAAATATAACTTACTTCCAAAAGTTAATGGTCTTCAACTGATGAGTTTTTGCAAACTTCAAACGCTTTTTCTGAATTTGCCAGATGATGAACGGTTTTTCTCTAACAATTCGACTTTTACATACAGATTCGCTAGTTACATTTCGCATAGTTTCAGCTCTCACACTTCTACCTATGATTTGAAAAAATTCAGCTTCAAGTTGGATGAACCCTATGATCGCAGCAATCTAAAGGGAAGTGGTAAAAATTTGGGTTTATATGGAATTTCACTTTTTTTTCAGGACAACGACCCCAAACACATTGCATATAACGTGTGTTTGGGGTCGGCTTTTGTATTGTAAACAGCAGTTACACACATCACTACAGTAGCCCGACATCAATGCCATTGAAAATCTGTCGACCACATTCGAAACATCGGTCCAAAAACAAAAAATTAGAAACAAAATCCATTTAAAACATGTGTTGCAAGAAGAATGGGGTAAAATGTCTTCCGATACCACCAAAAATTGGTCGAATCAGTACCACGACGTTTAGAGGCCATTATAAAATCAAAAAGACATTTAACTAAATACTGACACTTTCTTTCTATGCGAGATATTACAAAAATTTCATTGGTGTATTCTCAATTTTTTTGAGGCAAAAATCTCCGTATGTTTATTTAAAATACTGCTGAAACATATCGATTTAGAAGTTTTTCATTGTTTTTTATTTTTACTTTAAATTAAACAAAAATAAAAATTTTTTTCTAAAAATAAAAACTTGTTTGCATTTCTCGGTAATGTGTTATGTATGATGAAAGTCAATTTTATCAAGTAAAAGTAAGGTATATTCTCAATTGTTTGAACCACTGTATATTCTTTCCCATAAATTCTCTCTCACGCATTTAAACATTTAAAAGATAACATTTTTAAATAGACAAATAATGCATTAAAAGCACTGAAACGTATTTTAGTGCCCACATTTTAAATTCTTACATATCAAAATAAAGAGTATTTACTTCGTTAACACCTCAGTATTTCATTTAAACGAAAAGAATAAATAAAAAATACTTCTTTCAGCATTTAATGAGAATGTTTCAAGTTCTGCCTTATTCAAGTAGCATAGACTGTGATACAGAAATAAGATTTTAATATAGCACCTGAAGTGGGATTTATCAAATTTGTTCCCTTCGTTCAGAAAATATTATGAATTATAGCTATCATTAATTTTTATTTTACTTACAAGATATTCCAAAGGGTGATAAATTAAAAATATGTAGTTCTATAAAGTCTGTAAAATAAAGATGTACCATAAATTTTTGAAAATGGGCATCTCAACTGAAACTCATATTTTGAAATGGTTTTATTTATGAAGTAATTTGTGCATTAGAAATTTTCGGAAATAGTTAAAGAAAAGCTCGATTCTTTCATGTTAAAATCACACTTTCAATAAGTTCTTTTACTTTGTAAGCTCTTTCTTTGGTATAGAGTCGAATCAAATTTGGATTAAATTTTTATTCCGAATGTGTCATTTTTAATTAATTTTCTTAAAATCGAAATATTTTTCCAACATTGTGCTTTTAATTTCTTTATATTTCATATATTTTAAATGCAATTCAAAGCTTTCTCAAAGATAATTTTATAGCAATTACCTAACTATTTCAAACTCCTAGCAATATACATTTAAAGATATTTTTGAAGTTTATTGGAAAAATGAATAATAAGATAAATTAAAACTATATTTGAAAAAACTTTTATAAATGTGTTCTATGATTTTATTCTTTACATTTACTGAAATGAAAAGAGCATCTTGATGCAACAAAATCAATATTAACATATTGCCTTCTAAATATCTTCATAAATTCACTATCAATCAACTACTAGTTTCAAATTTCTAACGTAGTTCTTTCTTTTAGTTGGTATCCCCATTTTACTAAAATTTCTGCACTAACTAAAAGATTAGATATATTTATCAACAAAATTATAAAAATCGTATATTCTACAGTAACATTTGGTATTACTGCATTAAAGAAAATTTTCTTTTATTTACATAACAGGAAAGGAGCTGTGTCAGCTATGAAATGATGTTCCAGTTCTACTTTTAGAACATTTTCAGAAACTTCACTTTTGTTCATAAAAAGCAGTGTCTTTGACGGCGTATGATTTTTTAAAAAAAAGCATCGTATTCACTGCGGTTGACTTAGCCAGAACTCTTGTTCTAAGAGTCATTTATTTGACAACGACTACAAAAATTAAAGTCTGGTGGCTTGATTTCCCATATCATCTTCATCCTTCAAGTCACCTCGTAGAACTTTGCTCCTTTGACTGGTGCCATTAGCTTTAATTTCTATCACCACGTCTTTGGTATTGTTAGAGTCAATATCTATTCTTGTGGATTTGAGATTGGACGACGCTGATGTGGGATTATCCTCCTTGATTTCAATACCGTTAGTGCCAATGGTAACAGAGCCCTGGCTGCTCCGTCTTGCTGTTGAGGCATCAGGCAGTTTTGCTTCTGCTTGATTGAAAATCTCGAAGACCGATGGAGCACTTACTCGTTTCGAGGTGGCACCTAAGCGGCTTAACAGAGTATTAGTGGGGGATTCGAAGATGTGATATTCACAATTTTCTACCCAGGCTGGAAATTCTTGCTGGCGGTGCACAAAGGTGTTTGAATCTGGAGATCCTCCAACTCCAGTCTCAACGTCACGTTTCCATGGTAAAGTGAGTTCGGTAAGCGTTTTCGTAGGTATCGAGCGTAAAGAATCGTCGTTGTCGGATTCTGACGTTCCATCTGTGAAAACAAAAGAAAAAGAAAATAAATATAATTATTGTGATGCGATATAAGTTTTCGGCAACATATAATTTTTGGATATAATAAGTTTTTAAGCAAAATTATCATTAAAAAGATAAATTGTTATCACATAATTATAAAACTTCCATTGAAATATAATTAGACAGGTTTTGTTAGTATATTTGGTTATAATATATCCTTTCTATTTCATATTCTTGAAAATATCATGTGTTAATCAAGAACTCGACCATATTTCAGGTTACAAATTTGGAAACTCTATTTTACTGACTAACCGCCTTTGGCGACCAGTTGATTAACCGAGGATATTGATTATATTTCATGTTAATTAAATCATTTAGATATACCTTTTTATCCATGATTATTGCCAGACATTAATGCCATGTTAATTCGATTGACTTATATCTGTTCTTTGTGTACATAAACTTCTCTAATCAAGAGCAGTTCCAAAAACGTAAATACGTGATTCAAATATTTTCTAAATTATGCAGTAATATAACTACTTTTATATTTGCTATATATAAATTACAAATTATAAAACAAAGAATATTTCTTCTTTAGCTTTCAAAAATGGAAGAAAATCACAGGATTAAATATTTAATGATATAATGAAAGTAGGTTGGATTTTAGGGTAATAATGTAATCTATTGTTAGAAATTAGGCAAAAAATATTAAAAAAAATCGCCAAAATTCAGAAAAATTTTACACGATCATTAAATTGCTATCAATGAAAAAATAATGCTTTGAATTTTAGGAGATGTAAAAATCATTTCTGCGCTTCAATATTTTTGGAGGTTATCATGGAAAAAAGTAAAAATCCAGTTTAAATTTTAATTCATTAAAATTTAATATCTATCTATCTATCTATCTATTTATCTATCTATCTATCTATCTATCTATCTATCTATCTATCTATATATATATATATATGCAGCTGTAGATTCCGCAAATGATCTAGCCAGTCGAGCGCCAACGCACGGACGCACGCACACATCTTTATGTATTATGGGTAGAGAATACCATTTCTTTCTTTTTTTCTGGCAGTTAGAAATTAAAATTTAGCGAATTATTGTTAAATACCATTATTATTGGAAAAAATTTGCAGGATCACTAGATTTTTTAAATTTAGATCACTGTAAGTATTGAAGTATTAATATTATCTATTAGTGGAGTGTTCATAGATTTTAAATTCATTAAAATTCCTTACAAAGTAAACTGAATAAGGATTTTCTTTTTTTAACAGACAAACTATTTTTATATAAAATAGTGCCATTTTTCTGTAATTAAAATAATAACTGTAGAGAAGGCAGGAAGTATAAGATTAATTATTTTTACTAAATATCTTTACATGATTATGTCCATAAGTTGAATTTTATGAAATGTGAACATGTTACATGGATGAGGAAAAAAAATCGCTCAACGAATTTTATAAAGCAAACCGGTTATTTTAGAGCTATCATATTTGGTAAGTAGTTACTGGTTGAATAGTAGGTACTTCCTAATAAAGGGTTCTTCAATGTTTTGATTACATTTTTTAGTTAAAAATTGAACAAAAATGTTGGCGATTTTTACACAATAATTTCGGAGTATATTATTGCCCAAAACTTATTTTTATACTGACTTAAAGCTTAAAAAATAAAATTCGAATGTTTTTGCTTTCAATGATACCAATTTTATTTCTTAAAATTCCTTTTTTTAATTTTAATAAATTTTTAAGTATATTTTACAATAATATTTTTCACGGTTTTAATAACAGCATTTATGCACATATGCGTTCCGATAATATTATATTGATTTTTCGTGTGCACATTATAGCTGATAAATAATTAAAAGAATATTCTAAAAATAACAAATACGACTTATCAAACCAAAAACATTATCATGCTATGATGTTTCGGACTAGAAGTTCGAATTTTCTTTCTTACTTTATTTTTCGGACAATCACAAGAGAAAGAAATTTCCAACAAAAGAATGTTGATAACTTTTTTTTTTATAAAATCAAAATTAAGTAAGTTAGAATTCTTCAAAGATGTTACAGTTTTGTCAATAAGATAGAGTTTTAGCTAAATGACAAACTTCTTTTTTGTAGAGGTATAAAAATAGTATAACGAATTTAGGCAGCATATTTTACGAATTCACTTAAAAAAATGTCTTTCTTTATTGTTATTAGAATTTTTTAAAACGTTGTGAAAATTCGAAATATATAAACAAAGAAAGAGGAAAGAAATGGAAAAAGCAATCAACAGTTTTCTCTACCCTACAGTGTAAGAAGGTACAATATATGTAATAGGACAGAGTAAAAAAAAATGAATATAAAATTTTAAAGGGTTTAAAGAATTTGTTCTTTTATGCTAATCACAAACTATTGAAAAAAATTATATTAAATTTTTATTCAAAACTAAGAATTTTGGAGAGAAGATGACAAAATAAATATATAAATAAACAGGATTTGCATCTACGCTAAAATAAATCATTTTACGTTGTTTGGTTTCTAGTAGCGTAATGCTTCATTTCATTTATCTGATTCCAGGAAAAGTATACGTAAAAATTATGCGCTACATTTTGAGTTTGCGCTTTCTTTTTGATTTGAGTACATTATTTTGTAACTCTTTATCAATTTTATAATTTTTTTTATGAAATAACATAGAATTTACCAGCAGAAGTTGATTAACATCCAAGTTCCTTTCACCTTTTATCTAATAAATTAGTATGTGTTAAATTACATTTATTTAAGTAAAGATGTTATTCTAAATTCAGATTTTTTTAAAGTCAAATGTTTACGAAGTGTAATTTCAAAGCAAAATTAGTCGTATATAATCATCTCTGTTTCTTTATTGCGCATTTTTTAAGTCAAATGTTTACGACGTGTAATTTCAAAGCAAAATTAGTCGAATATAATCATCTCTGTTTCTTTATCGCGCATTTTTTTCTGCACTCTCAATGATTAGAATACCAGATAGGAAATTTTAAAAAAATCAATCTCAGACAGAGATTTATTTTGTCGAATTAACGTAACAGTGTCTTTTATCAAACTTTTCATTTTCGAGAAAGCGACAGCTTACATTTATCCAATGCAAATGATGGCATTAAGTTTTTTTTTTATAAGAACCTTAAAGATCTTACAGACTTCGGATTTTATATTCTTGCTTTCAGTTCTTCTTTGTAATCTGCTCTTTTATGAGTTCTCTTGCATCCTCCAGCATAGCAATCAAAACATTCTCTGTGTGATAAAAAGGCGCATTTCATTTGATCACAGGACTGATGATTATTTAATGTTGTTTAGGTAATTTCAAGTAATTCGAGCAATCTTCAAAAAATGTTTAAGATCTTATTTTACAAATTGATAATGTCTATTAAGGTCTAATCAGAGAGGAATATATGTCGTCGCAATTATTAATTTCGCAAATAAATAACCGCAAGCCTAGATTTGCACGAATCAATCGTCGGGAGTGACTGAGAGTTCAAGATATTTTATAGTTGAATCTGGAATAAACAGGATTGTCTGGGTTGTTTTGATAGATGTTTGGAAGATATTATAAAATGAATATTGTTCTGTACATTTTATTTAACTCAATTGATTCAGAATTTATAAGAGATACTTTCTCTCAATTATACAGTTATTTGTCCAATTTCAAGAAATCGCTTCGTTCAAGTATTCACATAAATGTTTCAATATATAAGTAGCTGGTTGAAGTGTAGAAAGTAATTGCACTACTGCTATGGGTTCTGATTAGTAATCTCTACGTCATGTATAACGCTATTTTCTCACTCTTTGTTTCTTGTGCAATCGCAATCGGTTGTTTTAGTTCATCAATGCCAATATCATTGTCATCTTGTTACTTCTTTGCACTTGGCTGCTTCACTATAGATCTCACTCCTCAATCATACGTGGCCATCATTTCGTCCAACAAATTCATGGGTCATGTTAATGAGCTCCTTTCTTCTATTCTTAGATAAATTGTAATACTTCTTTTTCAGCCATCAAAGCCTATTCTCTTTTTTACTATGAACCATTTCATATCTAGTTCTATATCCTGCTGCTTAATAAAATACTGCAGCAGGAAGAGAGAGATTTTAGAGGAAGAAAAAATACCCGATTTTCCAAAAAAAGTTCAAATGTTTTAGATCTGATGAGAAAATTCAAAATGTAACGCTTAGTTTTTAAATAAAGCTTTTATGTCTTCAGGCAACTAACTCAAAGTACTTCGAAGTTTTGGAAACCAAAAACCGTATCCAATATAATTTTGGTTTAAAGATAAATTTTGGCGCTTTCTATCATTTTTTTCACTAACTTTCTGTTCTTTGTGCAAACTGAAGGCTCGATATCATTTTTATCATTTTTTTTTCAGTTTATTAGCATGCAAAGACGTAATTTCTTGAGCTGCGTTAGAATTCGATATAATAATCGATTTTCCTGCTCCATTCTAAAATTAACTCATTGACCTTCAAGATGTGTTTGACATATATGTTGAAATGTTTTCTACTTTAAAAAATGGATCGATGTTTTCTGAGATGCACGGCTAAGTTATTAATTTGATATTCTTTCATAATAGTTATATAACATACGGTAAAATAGTTTCTATATTAAATTATTTCCCATGAAATGTTAAGTTAAAATCATATATTTATTAAAGAGAGAAATTTCTATTATTAAATAAAGTATTCCATTACCTTTGGCATCTGTGTTTTTATTAGGCGACGGGGTGCGTGTCCCGTGGACTGTGAAGACAATTCCATCATCATCCTGAGCAGATGATACGTCCAAGAGGGAACTATAGGCTGAGAGGGGTTCTTCTTTGGCTGCTCCCGTCTGAGTGGGCATGGGCATAGGGTTATCCGAATCTGAAGGATCATCATCGGCCACACTGAAGCGGAGCTTGGGCGGTGGAGGTTGTTGTTCTGTAAAAAAATAGTTATTTACTGAAATTTTTAGCTTTAATTTAATTACTTTATATTTAAAACGAGATCACATATTATAAACACTGAATCACGTTTAATCTATTAATTTACATCGAATATTTATAGAATGCACTTATTTATGCTATTTATACTATTATTCAAACTTGATGCTAAAGATTCTGGATGTTCAAGAATACGGTGTCAACTATTTAAAATATTCGTTTTAATTTTATTGGACATATTGTTGCGCCCGGAAAAAATTCCATTTTGAAAATTTTCTTTTTGTAATATGTGGGATTTTCCTTTCATCATTTTGAAAATGAATTCAAATCGTACATAATTGCTCTTTCTACCTATTAATACAATAAAGAATTAAACTTATAAATATGTCATAATTCTATGGTATTTCTGTTACTATTTCAATGAAGAAATAGATCAAATTTTCAAAACTTTTTTTTTATCCTTTTTAAAAAGCTATGGAAGTTTACAGAGTAAATATTTTTCATCAATTAAGAACACGAAAATTACGAAAAGCTATCTATGTTTTTTGTGGCACTAGTTCTGTATGCATTGAAGAGATTTTGATTCAAATTCTATTAAAAATGTGTATTATTTTAATCAGTAGGCTAATAAGCTTAACAGCAGCAAAGCTTGCAGCAAATGAATCGAGTAATTGGTTATTACTCAATGGGTAAATAGCGTTCAGGTCCTGGTATGTTTCAGAATATTAGTTTCCATTCCTAATTACATTTGTAGTGACATTGCAAATTTTAATGCAAATGGCATCCGGGGCATAATTTTTTCAACCTCTTATTATATTTGACTTAAAAAATATAGAAAACGACATATGCACTCTAAAATTTTGTTTTCAGGCTCCCTTTAAGATATCAATGCATCCTGGCCTTCCCTACATTACTACACCATTATAATCATTACATTGTTCAAGTAAATTCCATTTTTCTAAAGAAATGCACCAAGTATAGGGAAAAAGAATGTATTAAAGGCTACTCACTCTTTTTGCCTGTGATAAGGCCTTTAGTGTTGTTACCATCCGAAAATGCAGAGCTTGTGCTTCTTTCTGAGTGTTCCGAATTGTTCTCCGCGTGATTGTTTGGGGTTCTCTTACCATCCTTAGAACTTGGACTTGCAGCGCTATTTGCGTAGCTTAAATTGTTCAGCCTTCTTGGTTGCATCCGATCATTCATCATATGTCGTGTCTGAAGACGTGATCGTGAGTCTTCAGCTGCGTGTCGATTGCTTTGATCATATGGGACGCCGTCGCGTCCCATGTATCTCTGTAAGGGAGGATCGTAATTCAAAAGAAAGCAAAATAAACTCTTAAATTCCTCATCAAATAGATCCATTAATTTTCTTTTCAGTATCAAACTTCTAAGGAAATTTCAACACGTTCACTCAATACCTTAATAGAGTTTCATAGACATCGTTATACGTATAGACATAAATTAACGAAAAAAAACCCCTATTTTATTAGAAAATAATATGAAAAGAAATATTTAAATTTGCAAAGTCATTTATAATTAAATGTTTGGAAATTTTCTAGATTTTGTCATTCAGCAATGAAAACAGATATGGCTCATTTTAATTGGCAAAAAAAGTTGACTTGAAAACATAATTCCTTTTTTAAATGTGTAGTTACAGCAATTTAATATAAAGGGGAGAGCAGATTAAAATGAGAAGATGTACAGGTTGGAGAAGGTATAGTGGTAGAGACTTTCTATGATAGAGCTCTGAAAGTACTAAGGCATGCAAATTTGAGAAAATCAGATCGACAAAGTGGTATTTATTTGAGCATTTTAACTAAACTAATATAAAACATTTTCAGATGTCTTATTAATAGAATAAAAAATATTTTTTCCGATAAGCATCTAAGAGAATTAATATTTTGTTGAAGCTTTAGAGATTTGAATTACTTAAATTGAAAGATAATAATGAATTTAAAAGCGTTTTCTTAAAATCGAGAAAAATCTCATTTTGTTTGAACGAAATAATTTTCTGACAATATATTAGGAAGAATATAAATTAGATAATATTCTCCATAATATTCTGTTCCTCAAATATTTTTAAAATTATACAAGCTCTTCAAAACTGTAATTTTTAAAATTTCCTTCATATTTATACTATTTCCTGAAGAACTTAAATTTTTAGGTTAATATTAATTTATAACAGAGTATTTTTAGAGTCCATTATTTCTAAGTGTATAAATATTAATATTATACAGATTATTTTGAGGTATAATGTATAAAATATAGAAATGCTTATTTTATGAATTTAACTTCAATTTATTAATTCATAATAATAAAATTATGCTGGCAAAGAAATTCTTACAAATACATTTGTAAGCGCAATAGTAAAAAATGTTGCCAATATTGAGTCTATCTGATATCGTACCCTTCTTGTAGGCTTGAACATAGCATCTGATAATATGTGATGGAGTTGTGCGTCTGCCAAATCTTTGTGGCTGGGGGAGTATTCCAAAGTGGCAATATCCACATTCAAGAAGCTGGAGTTGTTCCGTGGAATATCAGCAGTCAAGAAGTTTCCTTTCTCGTCGGACGGACTAACATGAAATATGCAATGGGTGAATATGATCAATCTTATTACAAGCTAATGTACAGTTTATATGTTTTCAAACAGTTTATCTGTGGCCGAAAGATCTGCAATTTTGTTGCCAAATTAATTTTCTTGCAGTGAGAAAAAAAACCCCCATTTACAATAGAATAGATTACAAATGTTTTTTTTTCATACTTACTATCTATGTACAGTAGAACTTTAGTTTTCCGGATGAATTGAGACTAAAAAAGATCCAGATTTCGTTATTCATTTAATAACTGATAGAAAAATATAAATTCTTTTAAAAAACTTATATAAAGTTTGCTTATAATGTAATAAGCTACAAAAATAGTATTGGTTACTTTTTCACATACTTATTGTTGCATTAAAGTATTAGCGCTTGAATATACAATTTTTCTTAACTTTCTTTTACTCATTTTACTCGGCAAAATTTTCGTTGTGGATTTCAATATATCTTTTTTAAAGCAACTCAGATAACTGTCGATTCGGATTATTGGAATTCGGAAAACTGAAGTTCTACTGTACCTCAACTGATAACAATTAAAAAAATATATATTGGTTTTGATCAAAATATTTTTATTTCATACGATATCTCTATTATTTAAAATTAAAATGTTAATTTAATATATACACATAATACAGAATACGAATATTTATTGAGAACATTAGAACTTGTTATTGAAATTTCTATTAAAATAAGTTTTATATTCAATCCAACTATAGAAAAAATGTTCCCTAAACATTATTATATTTTAATAATAGTCGAATTTCCCTTTTATATTTTTTTAATATTAAGAAGAAGTTTTTGAAAATTTTCTCATCATTTCTTCAATATTATGAGCAATTTGATAATTTGATGCTTACTGAATACATAACATGGAATATGCATTTCTGTTTTTGAATTTTGTTTCAAAAGTCTTTATTGATCTTGTAAAAATTGTCCCAAATAATTTTCAAATTTAGTTTATATTTATAAATTACTGTTTTAAACCAAAGCATCTACTTTCAAATAATGTTTTAGAGTAATGCAAATAAACAGGCTATCAAAACAAATTCAGCCTTCATTTCAAGTAAATCGCGTTGTGAAGAATATCAACTTTATTCTAGGTAACGAAGTACGAGAAATGAAGTATTTCAAACCAAATGCAAATAATTTTGAGAATCATACTCAAAATAGTGTGTAAATATTCAAAATGAATATCAGTGAAAAACAATTAATCTTTTTTCTCCCTTTTATTTTCAAAAAATTGATCTCAAAATTTACTTGTAGAGAATTGTAGTGGGCTGGTATTGTAGAGTTCTAATGGATGCAAAGAAAAATTATTTACCTTTTGTCCATATTTAGTTGCGTATAGGTTCTGAAAATGGAGGAAAGAGATGTTCCTAATCCATTAGCTGCAACTGGTACAAGGTTGGAGTTGGACTTCACAAGGTTCATGGCGTCCGCAACGTTTAGTTTCGAATAGGTTTCAAATATCTTGGGTTCGGCATTTTGATGTTCTCTCGTCAAGACTGGTCGTAGATATTTATTGTTATAATATTTGAACCTGATGAAACAAAAATCAAAAGGACATGTAGAACTGGATTTAGATATACATCATAATTATGCATGTTTTATGGATAAAGGAATATCATTTGCTTTAAACACTTTTTTTTATCTCAATTAATATGAAGTCTTCATTTCACTGAAATTCCATCCAGTTAATACAGAGCTTTTTATTAAAAAATAAACGAAGTATATCTACTATTGGATTCATATACATAAAATTTTAGATATTTACAAATGAGCTTCATGTAGAAAAAAAAAAGGTAATTTAAATATACAAATAAATTAACAACTGTGTTACTTATTTGCTACCAAGTGGAAATGGGTACCCTTAAATCAATCCAGATTCTTTAATATTTACCCTTAAATATTACACAGGGAGCTAGGATTTGAATAAAATAGTTTTAATTTTAAATATTTCTATTTGAAAAGTAAAATAGTTATACACAAAAAGATAGTGAAGCATTTTTTTTCAAAGAATGTTTCTTTATATATATATA